>OZ032124.1:914006-1230095 GCA_964026355.1 Pseudorhiza aurosa
TTGCCAGCTGGTAAACAAGTTAGTCTAAAATGCAGTAGTTTTCAATCTTCATCATGGACAACAATTTCTCGTAAGTTCATTTCATCAATGCACTCTTTCAATCAAGAGACTTTGGTCAACGACTAGATCCTGTAAATCCGATTCGACGAAACTGAGAAATGAAAGGACTTCGGATAGCAAAGAAATTAGCTGCATAATAAACGCATATTATGAATTAAGACTACGTATAAAAATAAGAGAGGAATGTGCTAGTGGAGCTGTTTGTTTTTCAATTACTCATTACTTGCGTCTGTTGTTATGTGGTCTGTAAGCAACGAATTTGGATTTTTCTATCGGAAGAATTGGGAACTTCCTGCGGGATTTCTGTGAAACATTTAAAGTAATTTGCCCTTATGCTTGCATTCCACTATGATTATATAGCAAGTCACTCCATGTATTTTTGTTAAACATAGTCTCTCTGCAAGACCTCCTATAAACTGGTTATGGTGCATCCATCCATCTTTCACTGCATTTTATTTATTGTTTGTTACGAGGCTGCGCTTGTAATCTAGTCATTTACTGCAATGTTATCGAAGTATCTGTTGCTTTAGGTCAATGGTTTGCTTCTTCTTACACACTGTCTGATTCTCATTTATTTTCTCTTCTGGATTCCTGTGCTATTTATTTATGTTAATTCTATTTTTGGTTCTTATTATTTGTACACATTTACGTACCCTTTTCATCAAGATTCCAGTCCTCACCAAACTTTTTGAGGTACGCCCATGTCCAGTTCCAGCAGCATTTTCTGCTTTTTGCATTTGCCATGTGACGTAACCAGCCTTTCAGAATCGTCGTTAATTTGATTACCTCTTGAAACAGCCCAAACGGCAGTTTCATTTTCGCTACTATGCCGAAGCTGTTAACGCGATCCCTTGTCAGTGATCTATCTTGTTGTAGTAAACATGATTGTTCTGAAGCGTGAAACTTCTTTGTTAAAGTGTTGAATTTGCGTTGTTGAGTTGTTTCTACGGTCTTTCCCGAATCCTCACAGAATCCCTTATTTGAAAGCAACCATACATGTACCTACTTGTTATTTTCGTGCAGGGTAGTATTTTTGGTCCCATTCAAACATGTCTTGGTTTCCAACGATGCTTTTAATTGAATTTGCTAAGTTGTAGTTACTAGTAGAATATATGTGTATTTTGAAATAGTACTATGATTTTTTTACCGGGTAGTCTTGGCAGATTTCACCAATGTAATCACTGATTTAATGTAAACATCACTCAAAAATTGTAATCCATTCAATCTTGCATTAATCTCCCTTTCAAAACGCTTCGCGTCATTTATGTGCAAGATGTACTTCTAGCCACAAAATATATTGGTGCTAGGTAGGCAAAGTTTGCAGCATTGAATAAAGCTCGTAAACTGAGGTACTGCAATTGACGTCTGTAGCTTTGGGGCTTTGTATAGGCCACCATGGTCTTTCCTCAACATAACCCACTAAAAAAAAATAAAGCTGATCCATTGTGGAGGCAAAATCAACTCACTACGCGTATTGCAAGCTGAACTTGTGTTCTGATTGTACACAGGTGGATACATTAATCGGTAGAATTTGATATAATCTATAGTCTTCATTTGTTATGCTTATCAGTAAAAATAGTGAAAGAATTCATTTATGGGGCACATTTGAATGAGGCGCGTTTTATAAAATCTGGATAGAGGTATTCTTGGTGAGAAGAGATACCCTCTTGATTTATGCTTCCTATCTCTGATGCCTTTGGTTGTGAATAAGTTTTAACTTTCACCATCGCTCACATTGTATACATGTGCAGTGCTGATTTCTTTTATATCTGATGACAATCTCTCAATGTGCAACTTTGTTGACAGTCTTGATGCAGCTCAACTCAGCAGTAACATTTGCAGACATGTATTCTATACGTATCAATCATTCAATGTTCCTTATCTGATTTCATTTGCCTTATCGTTATTTCCATTAAGACACACGAAAGTGTTGATTGCAAACAAACAAAGAGGAAAAAGTAAAAGATCGTTAAATCTTTCTCAGCACAACAGTTCCCCTTGGTAGATGCGGAATACGTATCTTTGCAAGAGATGCATTGAACTGCTTCATAGGTAAACACGGTAGATACAAAGCCATTATTTTTATTTACGTAAGCAAAGCTTTTCTAATTAGCAACAATTTCCGTTTGAAATATTAATTCAGTATCGGCTTTTCATTAGAATGCTGAAAAATGTCAGCGTACTGAATAACTGCACTGTTTTGACTGTAAGGATGAAGCAATAATGCAGCAGAGATTACGAAGAAGCAAATAAAGAAGATGAAAGGACTGGATGTTGATAAGGCATTTGTTGTGAGCAATGCTTATCTGTTTACTAAATACACCCACTCCCCATATTTGCAACCTACTCAGTAATTAATTTACGCCTAGTTCATAGGAAGCAGCAATCCACAACGCTTTGTCTGTCATTGAGAAGACTGCCTTGAAATCTAATATTCTGCGTTTGAATGCATTCATGCACCATTCTCCCTCAACTGTCCCATCTAATATGCTGTTGAAAGATGCCCTACGTATTGCATAGGCATCTTGTCAAATTTTTTCCTTTATCGGTTTCGCGCGACTTCTAGACCCATGCACTTCACGTTGCCATAAAATGATAGAACAGCCCTTACGTAATGAGGCCGCATATTGAAACCACCGCATCACTTATGCTGACTGCCATAGGCAGTGTCAACTGCTTATTGCTCCCTCCATCCGCACTAGATGCCAATTTGGACTCACGCTATGCATACGCTTATTGTTTGTTCTGTGTCTTAATCTTATTTCGTTAAGTCCTTCATTTTTTACTGGATGTGTGAATCAAGCCTCCTTTTCAAATCGAACCGTCGTTTACATTTCGCAGAGAACGTATTGGTGAAAAGACCGTTTTTCCATTGAGATTTAGAGCGGATGTCCTCAATACCTGTCTCTAGATATGACAAGGCTGTAATGACTGCAGCATATCCACTCCCAGTAATTGGGTAGAACTAGGAACAAGACGGACACATGACTGGAAAGATCTCACTCAGCCTTACGCCCCATATTCAGCGAATACATTCTGTAAAGAAAGAAATCTATTCAAGCAATTATGCTGCTACGATACCATTGAGGAAGAAGCCGACGCAAAAGGAGTAGACTGCGACGTGATGGCGCTTGGAAAAAGCAACATTTCAAATAAAACTGTTTGAATGCAAAAATGTGGTTTCTAAAGCAGGAAATTTCCATCAAGGAAAGTGTAGTCTATGACCTTGGGTGGCTAGTTAATGCTCTAATTCTTGCCGGAACTTAGAACAATATGAAGTCGAATGGTAGGAATAGAAAACGCAATAAAGTAAAGCAACAAGATCTGAAAAGCTTCTAATTATAGAAATATTTACCACAATGTCTCACAATCTTTAAAACTAAGACTGGGGCTTTTAATCGGCGAAGAAAGTCATTTACAATCCTATAATGTAAAGAATAAGCACTAATGTAAAAAGATAAGGAATTTCTCAACTGTCCTTAAATCATCCTCTTATTCTCACCAGTTAATTCTTCAGATTTTTCATCGGCAATAGGTCAATACAAGTGTATATTGAGAAATATTTTATTTTTACGTTAGTCAGAAAAAGAGAAAGGCAAAAGCGACACGTATTTCCTTTTGCATCAACTGGCGACGGATGGATTTCCTGTGTGCTGGTGGCAACCTTTTATTACTCCTAGGGAGCTTTCAGATTCATTTCTGTATTGTCATTTCTCATTCTTCCTTTCTAGGTAATCTAATTTCTTGATATCCACACTCGTATTTCCGAGTTTACCCTCCTGTCACAATCAGATTAAAATTGTTAATCATTCTTTGAAAAATTTGTACTTCGTACCCTTGAATTATTTCATCTTCGCCTCATCTCCATATTTTCTTGGCCCTTCAAAGATTTAGAGCAAAGATCTAATTTTTGTGTCAACATCCTTCTCATTTAACATGTCATAATAGAACTCTAATTGGGTAACACTTTACTTCTCACAGTAACTTTCCAGTCGCACTCCTAGAGACAGCAAAGCAGCAACTGAAATTCCTCCTCCACAGGGAAAAGTTACGTGTATGAACTTTATCTTCCAAATCAATTTGATTTGTTCGAACGTGGACGTGGTGCGAGGACATATACTTGAAACATGGCAAGTGTGCATAAGAACGTAGGTTGGTGATTGGCTTGCCCTCTCTTGTCGACTGTTTTACTGGAAGTCTATAATTATCTACCAGGAATATCCTTTCTTGTTCGAATAAAAAAATGCAGCCATGAAGTACGGTATAGTTTGCAGCCATCAGAACCAGGTGGCTCCTCTTCAAAAACTCCTTTGAATAAAAGGGATTATTGACATGGGCGAATAGCGTATCGCAATAACTAGATGCAGGAATGCGAAGGAGCTTGAAATTGGCGGAATTTTTGTGTTCAACTCCATATCTGGAGATAGTTCCGGAAAATTGCATTGAATTCTTGAGGGGAAAAATCAGGTGGCAGGAGAATGGGCTAGATCATTATTGGGGTCAGTGTCAGTGCTCAGGTCCATGTACGGATTAGTGGCTAAGCCAGTGTGTTAGAGACACGTCAGAACAAAGTTCTTGTCTCAGTTAAGATTAGGCCGACAGTCAAAGTCATGGCAAGCTCAAGATCAGATGTAAAGTTAATGCTCGAGTTAGGCCTATGGTTTCTTGGTTTCTTAGGTTGATAGTACATATTTTGATTTGAATTAAGGTTGGAAATTATTATTGGTAATTCTCCAACAAAGGACGTTCCCTCCTGCTGATTGATGCCAGAGTGTCAGCAGTCTCCAAACTCTGAATGATTTGTCTAATCACAAAAAGCTTGAAAATCGGCATCGTTTGCGGGCTAATTAATGAAAGCACCAGTGTTAGTATAACATAATTGTTTCGATATAATTTTCCATTATCAGTTTAGACACACCGATGGCTAATTCCACAACACACATTCGTCTGCACGAAATCTCGTGGTAAGCATCAACCAGACGTTACTGGTGAAGTGAAAAGCACATGCTTCTCTCTACACTGCCATTCATTTAAACGCCGCGCATGACACTGTGATGATTGCCTCTGCTTCAAACTATTTCCTCTCGATGAATCCATTCACGCATCTCAAACATTTCGGATTAAAGAAAGTTATCCCCTGAGTCTGTCTGCGAAAGTTGATCTCTCTTTGCGCACTACCCGAAGCTTTAATTGTGGTAATGGGTGTTAAGGCCAACTGTAAAGTGATTCTCATAGAACACCCAATGCTCTGTTCTGACTCATCGAATTTTGTTGAAGGAAGCGATTACCTTTGGTTAATCCTATTCATCAAGGTTATTTGCCGCCTCTTATTGATTATCTACCTAGGCCTTTTTGTATGGGTACAGAAATCTTTCGTCGGATCTTTACTTCAAAATTGCATTCTCAGCGATCATCAGGAAGAAGAATCAAGAATACTGAAATTAGAGGGAAAATGCCGATCTGTTCTTCTTCTCCAGCCATTTTCAACTCGCTTGAGTGATGTCGCCGCGGACGACAGCTCTCCTCTAAGTCCTTGCGGTTCAGATATCTTCCTCTTCAATCCTTTTTCTTCCTCTTCCAGTTCGCCCTTTCACACGATAGATGGCATGGGTTTTCCGCTTCATTCATTCATTTTGGCATTGAATCTTTATGTCCGGTTGCCACTTCTGCCACCAACGCTACCCATAATTCCTTCTTCAGCTTACTGTCAAATTCTTATTTGTAATTTGATGTTATGATTCATAGGCAACGGCCTGGAGGTTTTTGCGGCCCTGTGCACCCCTTGCTATCTTCCTCGTGGCATTTTCTTCTGTACTTTCTTGAAGATTCATAGATATGATTTACCCTGTATTTGGGCCGGCGACAGCAAGTGACCTCCAAAGAATGTTTCTCTCAATCCGCTCTTCACATCAAAATATCGTTTCTACAATACGCTTTCCATAACAGGCCTACCTGATTTATGTGGTCAAATTCACTACGTGGAGGATTTTGAAAAGGTCGATTTTTGACGAAGGTTCACCCAAGCAGTCTGCAGTGAGAAAGAGGCTGAAGCGAGAATAAATGTTAGGGGTAGAGGAACTGTCAATATAGCATGGAGCGGTTCCTTCGAATTGCGTTCATTCAAATATTGATCATTGAACGACACAAGAGTTTCTCACTAGTTATCTGCATTCCCACCATTCTGCACTCAGAGCCCTGTCTCTGGTTTCTGCTACGCTCGAAATCGAGAATACAACGCAGTTCTTCTAAGCATTAGCTCCCTGTGGTTATATTGAAGAAGACTGCACGTAGGGATATTTTCTTGCTTTCAATGAAAAATCTACTATGTTACAGCACCATTACAATTAGCATGCATCAAACATGAATAGTTTTATCTGGAGACGCGTTTGAGCCGATCAAAGAAACGAATTACGGGCCCACGCTGCTTGCAGACGGACCTACCCACATGACGTCAATATCATGATTGATGACGTTACATTATCAAAGCTACTTTTAAACAAGTGTAAATGTAATGTTTCGATTTACTAATGATTTACCATAGTATATAGCAATATAGAACATTATAGTTGGGAACAGCATTATAACCAATGCTTTGAATTGACAGCTGCTACCGAATTTCAACAGAACAATGTAGGCCTTCAATGCATTGAATGCGGAAATTGTCTGGTAAAGTTTAATTGAGTCAAGATGTTGATTGTTTTGCTTCCTTGTTGTTACGGTTTATTGCGTGGTGGGATAGCCATGATTTGGTCTGTACGTCAACTCTCACTGATGATGAGACAAATCAAATATGGAAACACTGCCAATCTTATATTTATATGAAATTTATATGACTAATATAATGATTAATGAAGGAGAAGATGAAGGATTCATTGAATAATAGATGCATAATCATAGCGCCAAATCGATGCATTAATGAATTAAATAGACAAATGAATTGGTAAATTTGGGAATGAATAAGAAACGGATACGATGAAAAGTGGGCTATGCAAAGGAATAAGTATTCAAGAAGTAATGCAGCAATCAAATGACGAACTGGAAAAGAACGAAAATATCCTTCAATAAAAATCCTTCGAAGAACTCCTTCTCAGTAAGTTAATGATTTGAATAGAAAATTTTCACTCGTCTTGTGAGCTTCTCAAACAGGCAAAAAGCGTCATTGGAAACTTGTGACTGAACTCATGTTAACCACGATCCTATCGAATATCACATTCTGGTAGTGTTGCCTTGGGGGCAACAGAGGTGCTGCATTGTTTTAGTATGATGAGAACATTGCTCAGTTCTAACGAAAGATAACGTACAAAGCGCTTCAAAATTTGCCTTGGGTCTTAATCGATAAATAGAAATGCTGGCTCAGCAGTAGAGATTGACCTACCGATTGCTAACATAGATGAAGATAAATGGCCAGAATTCTTGTGGCATCCACTAATCAAGGACTTCTGATTATGGAATGCCAGTTCAATTTCATTAAGATTATGATATTATTGATGATCAATCAGCAATATCTTTGTATTATTGAATCATCTAAGGATTCTAACCCGAACCAAAATTTTATTAAGACTCGCGATAAGTTTCTTCTATTACTGGACTCATTTTGCATTCAATTCAATCAAGAATAACGCAAACCTCTTGAATGAGTCATTTTCTCCATCTCTAGTCATTGCAAATATGATGAAATAATGTAATATATGTATGTCTCTATGTCTGTTTGATTGCCCTGCATTCTCGCCTGAGAGCAGATAACCTGCTGAAAATAAACAAAACAATATTCTCGCCATGATCTTATTAGTCAAACGTGTGCTATATGAAGCTTGCGAAAAATTTCCGTCATTCCTTAGATTGCGTGAACATAAAGTGGGGTGGAGAAGACGAGCATTAAATTTGATCAAGTTTTAGGCTAAGGGATAATTAAGGCAAAGGTTAAATGCAAAGTTGAAGGACGGATCTAGTATTTTAGCTTACATACTGCTGTTTAAGCCTCAAGCTACAACATGAAGCTAGGAACCCATATAATTTTAAGTAACTAGTTCGGAATAGATCGTTTGTTTGAATCAAAAAAGTTTGCATCAAATGTACTTTTGAGATTTCTCGGTCAATTTCACACTTGAAAAGACAAAGATGTAAGGTATGTGGATATAGATAATGAATGAGCTCTTCAACCAATATCCAGAGAATATTTCTAGCTGCTATTTCTGATTTCTCAGGATTTTGGTGCCTGTTGTGAGTCATTTTGTACTCAAATCAGTAAAAATTAAGAACTGCCGTCATATACCTCTATATGTCTATCTATGAAATCGTACTTCTTAGTCCAGGTAAACCGTGTTGCATACAAAGGCTGTTAAGCATTTGAGATACGAAATAATCTTATCTCATTCAAATGCATAATCAAACATCCTGGATCAATCTACGTTTGTAGAGAGCACCTTATGTTGCAAGAAGAGAGTCATAATCATCACGAAAGCACTCTCTTTAAGGCTAATTATGAATAAAACTTTAAGGTAAGCAATGGTAGTTGTATCTACGTAGTTAGCTTTTGTAGAGAATATATCTAAAAGTTGCTTATTCTTAGAAATATTTCAAGATAGTTATTTGTTACAATTCAAGGGGAATGTTTTGGCATTGGCAAAATTCAGAAAAACATTTCAGAGAACAGTGTGAATAGATTTTCAACTGCCTGAATTCCCCCAAATGTCTGGATGATACACTGAACTATGGAATTAGGCTAACAAACTTCCTTTCTAATTCTGGCTATCAGAAGTAGAGATATTATAAATTCAAGTCCTTCATAGTTCTCAGTAAATTATAAAAAAAATAACTGGAAATTCAATACCATTTAAGGTGGCTCATTGAAAAAAATGCAAATTGTCTCGTGACTACTAACGAAAAGGCTATAGGTAGGTATTTTTTGAATAATTGAGAAACTTTCATATGATCGACCCGATACTACAGAATGAGAGGAGTCCCAAGACTAGGTTAAATCGATCCCATAGTGCTAAATGCGACGCAAGGAATGCAATACAACAAGCACAATTTCTCACTAGATGGTCGCAATTGACATGATAAGAGATAGAGGAGGTTGGTTTACATACAAACATGCATTAGGCAGATAAGTTTTTGCCATGTAGCAGAATTGCTTTAAAATATGTTCAAGTGAAATGGAGATAGTATCAAATTTACCATTATAATCTAAAACGTCGAAATGTTGTGACCTACCCATTTCCAAAGATGTATAGAGTTGAGATCAGGGGATTTTGATCACACAAAGATTCCCTCCATGATCCATCCTTCTGGAAATCTAATTTTGCTGGATGTCTCCAATACAGAAGTTGCCAAATTGGGGGAAATCTCCAAATTACCATAAGAAGTCCTTTGTTGCTGACAGGTTATAAGGAAGCAAATCTTTACAGTTTTCTGTTCAATGTTATCATTAATTAATTGCTTCTTAATGAGCCATTTGGTGTGCGGAAATCTAATTTTGCTGGATGTCTCCAATACAGAAGTTGCCAAATTGGTGAAAATCTCCAAATTACCGTAAGAAGTCCTTTGTTACTGACAGGCTATAAGGAAGCAAATCTTTACAGTTTTCTGTTCTATGTTATCATTAACTAATTGCCTCTTAATGAGCCATTTGGTGTGCGTGATTTTTTATGATGACATTGATTCCTGGTACTTAAATCACCAATGACCAAATGTATAACGTCAGATGTCCTTTTTCATTAAATCATACACTTATTGGAAACAGGCTCTTAGCAAATTCTTCTTCACCTCAATAATTCAATTCTTCATTCTTTCATTCCTTCAATTTTTTATTTTTCTGTTCTTGGCATTCCTCCAGCAAGCATTTGCTCATGAAATCTGTAATCCAATCAGTCTTCATGTCCATTCGTTCATTCATTCAGTCATTCCTTTGCCCATTAATTTATTATTTCATTTAATCATTAATCATACATTTTGCTTGTTGATTCACTTTCTAATTGATAAATTCATTCATTCAATCGTAAATCCATGCAATTTTTTAGTCATTCACTAGGCTAATTCATCCCTTTGCCTAAGCCATAACTTGTTATTTTTGATTGCTTCATTCACATGTTTATGAATTAGTTAATTCCTTAAATAACTCGTTCATTTATTCCCAACAAAGTGATAAATTTTCACTATCTTAATAATCAGTTAACTTATTGCATTAATTCACTGTCATCTATCCCAATCTATTAATCAAATTCTCCACCTCTTTATTGATGTATGCGCTTATTTTCCAATTGATTTCATCGCCTTGCAAGATAAATTTCCGTAGCGACAGTCCCATGCACATTACTAATTTGCATTGTATCAATTGTATTATTGTATCGATTGCTTAATGCCTATATGAAGCTTCATCATAATCTTTATATCTAAGATGAAAGGCACAATGTTTCATTGCTACAAAGACAGT
Organism: Pseudorhiza aurosa; assembly: GCA_964026355.1. NCBI lineage: Eukaryota > Metazoa > Cnidaria > Scyphozoa > Rhizostomeae > Lychnorhizidae > Pseudorhiza > Pseudorhiza aurosa. The sequence goes on from OZ032124.1 coordinate 924,499, forward strand.
ACACTTAGTGGAGATGGTCAGCCAAATATCCCATTAAAAGTAAAAGAAATGGTCAAACATTTGCAAACCAGCTTTATCCGGGCTTTATAATATAAGCTTTGCTTTAAAAGTTCAGAAAACGTCACATGCGGTCGCACAATCACTAAATGCTTTCATGTTCACTTCTCGTAAATCTGGGGATTTCTTGTCTGTTGATCTATGGCTACAGTCCCCTTGAACGTCACGATAGTGAGAATCATTTAACTGAAATGAAATTGTGTATTTGCGATGCTGAATCAATTAAACTGCTGACCCAAATACTTTCTGCTATTTAGATCGTTTTGGTTTACTATCTATTGCAGTGCGTACTGGAGTCCCCGGCTGCATGTGCCTTGCCCCTAAACCCCCCTCCCCTTGGCTGCGGGCCTGCACTTGTTGGTTCAAGGATGCCATATGAAATTGCTAAATGGTTCTCTATGGGTACGTGGAGAAGCAGAGCTGCATTTCTATTTCCAGACATTTTACGCGCCATAAATTTGACACAAATACGCGTCTCCTTTCCATGAAAGTTTCCATACAATGAACATATTGATTTTGGTCCTTATTCAATCTTGGTCAAGCCAGCAGCCAAGAAGCGCATTCATTAGCAAATATTTAAAAAAAGCTGCAAACTGGCTCACTTTCTCGCCATTAAGTTTTGAAAGTAGCAAGAAATGGCCACCAAGTCAAAAATAATTTTCCATTCTATCTATCAGGGATAAGTGAACTGACTTATGTTCTTCTTTTTTGGAAAGTGTAAATAATTTATCAAAACCATGGCACATCACTCAAAATAATTTAAATGGTGCTTTTATTTGATTTATCACGCAAAACCGGACCCAAGAGGACGATTAGCGAATGTGGATGATGGAATCGAAAAGAAGCAAGCTTAACAAAGCTGGCAGAGCAATACATGGCATTGCGGAGAATGTCCCAGTTTACAACATACAATTCCTCCATTCTCCATTAAGTGACTAATACAACGCTTTTTCAACATGTAGAATGTGCAAGGAAGAGATTAGAAATTAGCAATTTGGTGAAAAGGTGAGCAGAAAATGTTTATTTCCCAAGTCTCTTTGCAACATTGGCCTTGATTGGATAATTTGCTACGCTCGTCCTACGTGATTCCTCTTGACTGTGCAATCCAGTGCAAGCATGCCGTTACGAATGAATCGTTTGTTTTTGAGAACGGTTCGCTTCATTCTAGTCATTTATGTTGAGCTACGAATTTGTGATTGGTTCGATAAGACGAAGGTCCGGCCACGAATTCTTTCTCCTTTCACTGTTATAACACTCTTCCATCCATACACGCCTTAACGCATTCATTAATGTCTCAGTACTCAATAACAAAATCTGTCCAAATCGAAATTCCATGTATTCATGCAGCATTTCCTTTTTTTAAACATGCCAATGATTATAAATAGATATGCTGGTGATGATGGTAAACTAAGCTATCTGATAAGAGAAATCTGTTGAAGGACAGCGAAGTGTAGCCATTTCACTTCACAATGAACTATTAATGAAACTTTCACTGTAATTTAGATAACCTTACTTAGGTAGTACTAGCTGCCTTTGTTCAAGTGTCTTCTCCCCATTCATTGCTTCTTAATAGCTACTTATGTCATAAATTATGCATCTGGAGAAAGCGTAACTGTTTCCAAAGCAAAATTGAACAAGCATCAATGAACAGCTTGTACTTAAGGAGATTTACCAAAGGTTTTGAGGTCATAGATTGATGTATAGAATTACGATTCAGTATAGTTTCATGTTCAAATTGACGTAGATAAGCCTTTGGCTGATCCCTCATAGAAAGATACCATGCCAAAACATCCCCGCGTCGTCTATGTTGTAAGCTGGTTAGTCATCGGTCTATTGAATTGAGTCTTTGAGCCATCCTTTCGACTCCTTAAGTTGGCAGTTGGTACTGTTCAATACTTCAATACTTCAATACTTCAATACTTCAATACTTCAATACTTCAATACTTGGCATTTCACTGCTCAATTTTCCTCTCACCTGACATTACATCTTGCGTCTGTCCAATTATTTCTTCATGCAAAAAGGAGCCGTAGAGTTGGAGTTATTGACGAATTCTTCTGATATGAAAGTTTGTTAGCTGGAAATCAATCTGAAGCCTGGATCTCTGATCATAATATTTTTACTCTACTCTGTCGAAATCAATTGCAGCCGCACTCAAGTAGGCTTCGAAGCCTGATCCATTCCCTTCGCATATAATGGCTTTCCCTGTTCGTAGATATGCTCTTTCGTACAAAATAAAAAATTCACCTACCAACCTTTTTCCCCATCCAATAGACCACAAATTTTATGCAGTTTTGCTCGTTGCCAATGCGCAATCATAAAAGCAGAAAGTCATCAGCCATCAATTAGTGCATTTTATAGACTACTGCACATCGTGTTGGGTCTCACTTGATACATGGAAGTTCAGAACCCAAGGTTCGTTTCTTTTAGCCACCATCTCAAACAGGACTATTTCTAAACACACGGGCTACTGACACTCAAATCTTGATAGAGCAGAGTATCATAATATTGTTTACTGGTTTGCTGGTTTTGTGGTTTGCTGGTTTGGTGGTTTACTGGTTTGCTGGTTTGGTGGTTCGCTGGTTTGCTGGTTTACTGGTTTGGTGGTTCGCTGGTTTACTGGTTTGCTGGTTTGGTGGTTCGCTGGTTTACTGGTTTGCTGGTTTACTGGTTTGCTGGTTTGGTGGTTCGCTGGTTTACTGGTTTGCTGGTTTACTGGTTTGCTGGTTTACTGGTTTGCTGGTTTACTGGTTTGCTGGTTTGCTGGTTTGGTGGTTCGCTGGTTTGCTGGTTTACTGGTCTGCTGGTTTGGTGGTTTGCTGGTTTGCTGGTTTACTGGTCTGCTGGTTTGGTGGTTCGCTGGTTTGCTGGTTTACTGGTTTGCTGGTTTGGTGGTTTACTGGTTTGCTGGTTTACTGGTTTGCTGGTTTTGTGGTTTACTGGTTTGCTGGTTTGGTGGTTCGCTGGTTTGCTGGTTTACTGGTTTGGTGGTTCGCTGGTTTGCTGGTTTACTGGTCTGCTGGTTTGCTGGTTTGGTGGTTTGGTGGTTTACTGGTCTGCTGGTTTGGTGGTTTGCTGGTTTGCTGGTTTGGTGGTTTGGTGGTTTGCTGGTTTGCTGGTTTGCTGGTTTACTGGTTTGCTGGTTTACTGGTTTGCTGGTTTTGTGGTTTACTGGTTTGCTGGTTTGGTGGTTCGCTGGTTTGGTGGTATACTGGTTTGGTGGTTCGCTGGTTTGCTGGTTTACTGGTTTGGTGGTTCGCTGGTTTGCTGGTTTACTGGTTTGGTGGTTCGCTGGTTTGCTGGTTTACTGGTCTGCTGGTTTGGTGGTTTGCTGGTTTGCTGGTTTACTGGTCTGCTGGTTTGGTGGTTCGCTGGTTTGCTGGTTTACTGGTTTGCTGGTTTGGTGGTTTACTGGTTTGCTGGTTTACTGGTTTGCTGGTTTTGTGGTTTACTGGTTTGCTGGTTTGGTGGTTCGCTGGTTTGCTGGTTTACTGGTTTGGTGGTTCGCTGGTTTGCTGGTTTACTGGTCTGCTGGTTTGCTGGTTTGGTGGTTTGGTGGTTTACTGGTCTGCTGGTTTGGTGGTTTGCTGGTTTGCTGGTTTGGTGGTTTGCTGGTTTGCTGGTTTGCTGGTTTGCTGGTTTACTGGTTTGCTGGTTTACTGGTTTGCTGGTTTTGTGGTTTACTGGTTTGCTGGTTTGGTGGTTCGCTGGTTTGGTGGTTTACTGGTTTGGTGGTTCGCTGGTTTGCTGGTTTACTGGTTTGGTGGTTCACTGGTTTGCTGGTTTGCTGGTTTGCTGGTTTGCTGGTTTGCTGGTTTGCTGAATGAGGTTTTCATTCTAAGAAATAGGATTTTCGAAAATTTGAAAAATAGCTTTTGCTCGAGGATAACTACACTAATATTTAACAAAGCCCGCCCGCCCTCAAGTCAAAAGCATTTGTACTATTTTTACTACTTTGAGTATGCTGTTGCCATAGCTATACACAGATCTGATTGATCTGCCCTTTGGGTAACTCCCCGTATCAATTTTTTTCTTCATCGAGTCTTGCCTTCAAATCTGCTTTGAAGGAAAGTGGTTGCAGAATCGGTTGTGAGCCGACAGAAATGAGTCGAGATCACTTTTGGCGGTCGACATCCAGGGACACCAACGTGGAGACTTCTGCATTGACACCTGTTATATCAATGCATCTTGCTGATGGAGTGTGCGTACGCGAAATGAAATGACACTTGGAAGGAGAAGGTCATTCATAGAACACATACAATACTTCCTACACATTATTTCAAACGATACTTTGAGTATAATGCACTGTATTGCGTAGTGCTTGTTCATTATTCATTCAGTCAATATCTTAGTCTTAATGAGAAGCAAATCAATGTCAAAATGAATTAAAAACTTGTTGGCTGAAGAGGAAAGGATTGGTCGTCATCAATTGAACGATACAGAGGATGTGTGCCATTCTAAGTATGGTTTCGTCATAATAGTGAGATCTGTACAACAGAGCTCCTAATTAGTTTGATTACCCTGTATACACACTGATAGGATTAATCTTTTCGATACAATCCTGACATGCTATCTGAATCGCCAGTTTATCTATCAGCTTGATGTTGCTTGGTGTCTACGGGATAAGCCTGTTAGTATCTTCCTAAGCACAGCATCAAGCATGAATGGTAGTTTGTACTTGCGGTCTAATATTCAAAATATTCCAATTTAGACGTATAATAGATAACAAGATTTGAAGCTTTATAATCTCGATTATTTACTGATGCGCAATGATATTGTTCTTTATTGATATTCCCTTCACAATTTGAACAAAGCATGACCCAATGATCTCATCAAGCAATTTCTATGTTTCCCTTAACTTTTGTTCCAACCCATAACTCCTTTCATTTCCTAGATGTATACTTAAAATTGATTTAAAATTCTTGACTTTTCATAAGCTGCAAAAACTATCACACTTGGTAAGAAAATAATCGTTAAACTAGTATTTTTACATTGCGTTCAAACAAGGGAAAGTTTCTGTTGAGATAGAGGGTGTTGGCAAAAGGCATAGTCTTCTTTTGGTAGGACCCCAAACAAGCCGCCACTATTCACGACTCTAAGGACTATGGATTCATGAGTAGAAGTTTACTGAAACTGCCATTCAGATCAATCAGTCTTTATAATCAGCTCATTACTTAATATGGGATCATGATGGAGGCCTTCTCGCGGTGATTACATAAAGTTCAATCATTGGACCGTATGTTTTGCAGTCCTTCATAGATTCTATATCCTTAAAACTTTGAAAGAAAGTCGTTGCATCAACTTTATTCCATTACCTTGCATTAGGATATACAATTGGAATCTACTGAGAAAGATCCATTAACGTTTGTATCACTTATTGTAATTTTGATCGGTTTAAACAAGTGTGTGAGCAGTTCATTTTATCTGTCAGTATTTGATCTTCATATTTTGGACAGAAAACTTTTCAATAATTTCTTCTTTGGAAATAAGCCAATCTAACCATAATGAAGCACGTTTATTTGCATGAAAAAAATGATTGCTTTGATTACTAGCAGTCATGTTTGACAATTTGTCCCTAAATGAAGTGCTCGTGATGTTCTATGGATGTCTTAATCAAGAGGACCCTAAGTCACAGTAATTTATAGTTCCACATTCGATAAATGCTTCGGTGAGCACCTTGCTACGGAGTTCCAGCCTGAGCCAAAACGTTTCCGAGAGGATGTTAAATTCCTTTCTTCAGCATTGTACTAGGCCCTTACTTACTATTGGATAGAAAATGGACGGCATTTGGAAGTGCCGGATAGCCTGGGACCAAACCCTTCACAATTTGCCCAGAAGGTATGCACTCTTTGCACAATGCCAACTACCACTACAGAACGTCAATATTTTGTCTTAATGTTATTGATAACTTTTTCCTGGTCTTACAGAACCAATCAGCAATTAATTAAGATGTTTTGGTATTGCATCAAAGCATCAGACCCATCGTATCAATGTCTACAGAGCTTTTATTACCATGCGAACATTAGATAATACCAAAGGCCGAAATTATGCTATGAATTATCTGAAAATCATCTGTTCATTAGGATTTTATAGCCGTGGGCGCTCAATTTTCAAATGAATTATTTCGGTTGCACACAAAAGATCCCCTAAATTTCTTTGTTTTCATCATACCGAACATAGTGCCCGTTAATGCCAATTTTGTAACATCTAGAGAGCGTTTATTGCTATTTTGCCTTATCAAAGCAATTGGTGAAAAAATTTCTTACTTTCAAATTGCGCCCATCTTCCCAAAAATTGTCACGAACTAACATACGCTGTAATTTTTCTAAATCATTCGTGAAACGGTTTTGATAACAGCGATAGCCTTGAATATGTCTAAAAGACATTCTTTGTCTATTAGCTTTGAGATTCTACAATAAGCAGAAGCTGAATTCAGCTTTGATGGGAATAGCGTATCCAAGCCGATATCATTCGGCTAAACTATTCCGTACTGTGTTTCTTGTTGAAAGGTTAGAAAGGGTTAGCCATGAAATTGACTCTGATTTCTCAATCGATCGCTTATTCTAATTGCCCTGTCGGAAATAGGTTTTGTTTGAGCAAATGCGATAACTAGTAGAGTCAACTGATGGTTGTCGTCTACTTAAAGTATGATTAGGACACAATGGCAGACAGAATGATCTAGTCGCATTGTTTCCCCAAAATGTAGCCATAACCAAGCAAGGACCAAGTCGTAAAGAGAAAGCTTTCATGGCATTTCCACGTGGACAGGTTTCTCCAAGCCAGCTGTCAGGATTCCATTTCTGCTGGAAAATACTGCAATAACTCCTACGTGTGAACAGGCATCAAGTAGAGAGGATGGCAGTGGAGCATCAAATTCAACCCCGCAGTGATTGTTTTGACCAACTGAAGAATCGCCAAATGAAGGAAAATTTTAGCTTGTTTACTATGACGTCATAGAAAGTCATTTGATGAAATGGCGGCGAAATCAATTGTGGGAAATCATTGAACGGGATACCAAGGTTAATAACAGTGCTCCAATTTTTAACCAAAGAAGTTTGGGTGGGTCGCAATGAACACCCGTGAAAATATTTTCCCCAACAAAGAATGTCTTGATGAATCAATTGCATAAACTTGGTATTCGTTGATCATAATGCGTTTGCGAATCTTTAATTTCTTCCAAATACTGCCTTTTTCCTTATAGGAAGATCGTGACAGGGGGAGTTTAGGAGATCTACGGATGAATATCTTTGAAAGAAAGTCTAACATTATTCTATCAGAGTGAATTTCTCTCGTACAGCTGCTCCGACTGTTTAATGCCTGAACGTTTGTAAGAGCACAAGCCCTATATGAGGGGCCTGTCAATGTTTTCCACAACCAAAACCATCATTTTCCGCTTCCACTTTCTCAAAGGCTCATTTGAGGGGTAAAAAGGCCTGTGAATTCAAAGCTACGCCAACACGTGCTATTTAGTAGGGGATTATTGCCTCTCTAGCATTGAAAAAAAGCTTGCAGGAGCTGCTAATGCGAATCCAGTGCCAGCTGTATCTTCCTTTGTCGATAACGGCAGGGTTTTTACAATTAATTCGCCTAGCAACACATAAAAACACTTGATAGTGAGCAGGGATTGCGTTGGACCGGGTCTTTCCCCTTCCTGTTGTTCTCCTTCTATGACCTTTATGGATTCATCATCAATCTCAACCTCCAAAAACTTCGTCGCTCTCTACCTTTAATCGACTTACTTTCATTAAGGCCCATTTCAATCTTTAAAGAGCTTTTGCCAATTAGATCCAATGTGCATATTCCCTTCTTCATTGCGTTGAACCAAGTTTAATGCAATTGGAACTATAACCAACGATTTATCTATGGATTGGCTATTTCGCAAAAGAAATTTGTGGTCCATAAGAGTTTCAAAGGGTAATTACAAAAGCGACACAAACGTTAATCTTCAAATGACTTCATCCATAAAAGCAAACTATGAGAGCCGAGCACGGCGCACAAGTTCACATAAAAGAGCGTCCCAATGCTATTCATATGGGACATTTGTCAGCAATACTCACTTCTTAAAGCGTGGTTTCAAAATAAGAAAATAAATCGAATATTTTTTATTCATTTTCTGAGGGAACAACCTTGTCTGGAATCTACTTGTAATGCCCATGTTTACATGCCCATCCTAGAATTCAGACCAATGGTCTCCCTTAGAAAAAATGTTCTTCACATTTTGCTATAGAAGCGATAGAGCATTTGTGTTTATGACATGCTTGCATAGTATGCAAATCCATTGAAATAGAAGGACAAGGCCAAGGATTTCCATTTGACCATCAACGTATTAGGCCTTTTGAATGGCAAATGATGATGATTATTATTATTAGTATTATGATAACGATGATGGAAATGGTGATAATAATGATGATGAACATGGTGACAACGAATATAGTATTGGTAGTGAAGGCTGCTCTGATAATGATGATGCTGCAATTGATTATTATTGATTAAATCTGATGTACTTTTACACGGTAGGGATATTGTAGACAACTGTTTTGATGACATAAAAAGTAAAAATTCTGATCAATACGATGTGGATATTTTTAGCCTCCATCGAAGTTACGTGACTTCCTGTCCCCTCGAGAATTTTGACTCTATCAACTGTACACATACATAGCCCATTCCTATGAATGTGTGCCTACCTTTTAGTCAAAATTCAGCAGAAAAAGCAAAAGGACGCAGTAAAACGAAAACAAGCTAAAGCATAGTCGATATAAACACATTTAATTAACGCAGATGATGACAATTTTACTATCTGATCAATTTTCGGGGTTCCAGCAAAAGCTGCAGCACACTGAATTTAAGGCATGCAATGCTCAATCAACATTGCGCGTCGATGCAATTAAAAGGTGGTGGAGGACTGAGTATGTCATAAAGCTCTACGGATTGACTGATATCGTTCCTGCCAGTGAGTCGACTTGGTTGTTCTTGAAAACTTTTGCAATAAAAAGGGGAAAATGTGGTATAATAATGCTTCGATCTAACGGGGTTAATTCAAAAGGATTGCATGGGCGCATAAACACAATCTCTCCTTCTTTTATGAAACTTTCTTCCTTAATTTTCGAACCACGTTGAATTTAAAGGTTCTGGGAAAAGAAAGCCATTTAGACAAGTGCGAAACTGCAGCCCCACACTTCCAATGGCGCCCATTTATTTGTTTTTCTTCCTGCAATGTTGATTGAGAATTTCAGGGTATCCATATTCAACTTCCTGCAGAGGTTTGCTCATCATTTACAAGTGATTTGTTGAATGCTGGGTAATATCAAGATTATTTGCAAGCAACTAGGGTTAAATGTGCCCCCAATTGCTTCGACAGCCCCAAGAGGCAAGCAAGCCTTAAACATGTCAGCCAAATACCAAGGGCAGGTCTAGTGTGATAATTGATAATCATGTTTGTTTTATATGCAGAAGTATACTTGCCAACTAAATTGATTTAGATTAACGTCATTAAACGCTAATTAAAAGTTATAGCAGAAGCAAGCTTTAATTAATTACCATCGATCTTATTGAAGGACTTTTTTTTCTTGACTACCTAAGATGCAAGAGGGACAACGCGACTAACTGCAGTTTTTCGATTTTTAGTGGCAAAACAAATGCGCTGTCGATAGAATGACTTCGAACACGAGTTCTTCTTAGACAATGAGTTGGTTTTGAGCAGCTGTAAAACAAAAACTAGATCGGCTACGTGATTAAACGCGTTGAATGTTGATAAATCAAAGAAATTGCGTCCTCCTCTCTCAAAATATTTCTTACGATACACTGCGTGAAGCGAATTGAGTGTACTATCAGTAGATGCCAAATGGGTTGCAATGTTCAATGCCCGGTTTCTTTTATCATATATTGGACCCAGCTAGTGTCTCCATATGCGATGCATTCCCTCGAAACAGTAGTAAGATAAATCAGAGCTCCAAACAGTTTGAAGCAAGTGAAGCGGAAGGGAAAAGATGCAATGACCGATGCTTGGACGCCCTCAATTTTTGATCCCCATTTGTTAGCTTTTCGGAATGTTTACAAAATGCAGCGTGAAGTGACGAAAGAAAGGAGGAGGTAGGGTGCAAAGGTTGTCACTTTATCTGTGTACAAGGAGGACATTGATGAATTGTCATTTTTGATTCGTTTGAAAAAAGACGTTTCAGTTGACAGAGGACATGTTGATACTCGGCACGGAATCAGCCATGCTCGCTGGCTCACGGCCCAGTCTTTTCTAGTGCGGCGGCTCTGTATAAACAATGATCAACTTGGCTTCCGTGGGCGGACCAATAGGATTAGCGGTATTGTCTACGAAACGAATCTATCTAAGGAGAAGCACTACGTTAACTTATCAAAGGAGGTTGACTCAATGCAGGTCAGTTAGCTCGCAAAGCAAAGTGAGGAGCAGCTTTGAAGAGATCTCAAGCAAAGTCCCGTCTTAGAAATCTGTAAGTGGATAAGCACAGTTATCACTGCAGGAGCCTTTGAAAAGGTAAGCTTCTCCTATTTTCTAATCTTGAACGAAACACATTTCACTCACTTGTTAAGAGGTACAGACATGAAAAGTACCTAGCCTTGAAAAGCCACCGGACGAAGAAATTTACTCTTAGTTTTGCCGATGCCCGACGACTTAGCTAAGTGACCCATGAAAGGAAAGTCAAGGAGTCGTTAAGTATGGGAAAGCACAGCCGAAAACGATGAGAATAATTCGTCTACCATGTTAAATCTCGAAGAGACAGCTCGCCCATCAATTTACAAGCTTGAAAAGCTATCAATAATCATTTTATGGTTAGTCATAGTTCACTAATTGCTCTGAGAAGAAGCCGTCATAACGCAGCCTAGAAGTCTGCCATTGAAAATGGATGCGAGCAGGATTGAGCATGCACGATCAAAAATTTATAAAAAGTCGTTCCATTTTACTCCTTGAAGATTTTCCGATGTGGTCTCAAAAGGATTTGTTAACAAATACATCTCGAAAAACCCTTTTTGTCTTGCATTAATTTGGAGGTATGTCTGGGGTTTTCTTCTATCGTGCACGTATGCTAAATCATAGCTACGCTCTGTATACTTCCTTCCATCTGCACCGTTTACGAGATTCAACAGTGTTCCCATTGAGGTTCCTTGCAAGCTCTTGGTGAATTGGGTGAATGAGGTGAGTTAAGTTGCTGCAGATTCACCTTAAAGTAGTGGACAGGTTTTTGTTTGCATTCTACTTCCAAGTTAATTATTTTTACTAAGGACCTAAATTAGGCAATTTATTTGGAAAAACCTGGAGCAGAAGCTGAGCAATGTTGTTTGGACGTCATCTATGAGACCCAGACATTGCAAAATAGATACAATGCTCCCCCGTGGTCAAATAGTTTCATTCTTTCTTACCACTCGATTGTAATTTGAAGACTGTTTGTTTCACGAAGAAATCGCTCTGGCCCTGTTGCCAAGATGACTGGCCTCATTCATCCTCTCAAAACGTGACCATATAACACTTAGTTATGTTATTCACACCCTTAAAGCATGCCCAAGTTTTGAATTGATTCTCATCAGACAGGTCACTATGCCGAAACTTGACTAGTCATTCGCGTTAAGAAACTGCCAAACAGAGGAAAAAAATCTCTCAGCAAGGATTACGTAAAAGCTCCCTTCTTGTGTGATCATCTTAAGTCATTACGTCAACGGCCATGCCGCAACTTGAGATCAAGCGACTTCCAAGGTCTTAAATCGAGACCGTCTTTGACTTTCAACCTCTGTTTGTTTGCGATGTGATATTCCAGTTCATAAGTAGATTTATGATCCTGTGACATCCAAGTAGAAGGTGGAGGATTAGAGCAGGTCATCAAAATTTTCTCTGCTGAAGCCTTTTCCTTTGAAAGGAAAATAGCGGTAGGTCATAGCAACCTCGTTTTTCTAGAGGCTACAGAGACATGAGCTTCGGACATCGAATTAATCGAGGGGCTGCAGCTTTCGAAGTCATAGTTATATTTTGAAAATGGAAAAACAGGAAGACAGTTAAATTTTTATCGAAAACTTTTGAGTACTTGGGGTGCAACGTCATCTATCTTCAAGAAACACAGGGCTTGCAATTGTGGCAGTGTTTGAACCTCATATGTCATGTGAAAAGTCTTCACTTAGCCATTCGTAGCCACATATCATTGCTAGCATTAATCAAAGAATCCGACTGACATGCCAGGTTATCTGCAAAGTCATTTCCAAATAGTGCCTTTAATAGGAATCAGTTTTTCGCATACATAATAATCGCAAGCTGGGTTTTCTAGCTGTTTAGCTTGAGTTGAATCCACTTAAGAGTATCATCACCTTGAAAAACAGAATTTGCTTGATATTCTTAAAAAGCGCTGCTACTATTGTCACACAGAACGGACCTCTGAAATTTATGTACAGAACTGAATTCCCTTCATACTGCCAGGCCCTGATAAATAATCCTTTGCAGCAGCCCTTGAAAATGGTTCTCTATAGCTAAAAGTAGCATAAAGGCTTTGAAAGCAACGAAAGCTTTAATGGAATCAAAGGCTTTTTCTTTCCCATCGGGTCCTTGCTGTGTCATTGTCGGGTTCATCTATCACGCCCTTCTATTCTTTCCATTTTGCCGCAGGGTTTTTATTGACACATTTATTTATTCCTTAAGATTCACCTGTACTGGAAGTTTTAACTAAATTTCCGTCCCACAACTTGAGCTGAGTCTCTGCACAAATCAAAAACGTTTCATCTCTGCTTACCTTTCAGTCGTTGCAAGGCTTCATTTTGCATAACGATTTGTAATTAAATCTAATAGCCTGCTTTGCCAACGTCATTAGTAACTTGAAACAGACTTGAATGAGCAGGCTCCGTTACGAATACAGTCACTGTTTTTCGTCATCCAGTCCTTTCATCCAGTCCTTTCATCCAGTCCTTTCATCCAGTCCTTTCATCCAGTCCTCGAACTGTTTAATACATGGGCTGCTGACTTCCCCAGTCCATTGCAAATTCTCGCAAACAAGGCTCCTTATTTTTGTGATGGATAAGTTGCTCAGAAGTGAGGTCTTCTCACATAAACTTCATATGCATTGATTTTCGAGACATGCCCGAACCGTGTCATTTGAATGTCAATGAGAAATATTAACTGAACCCGCAACCAAGGGTGTTACCAGAATTTCCCCGACAGGGGGCAACATTCCCCAACGATTAATGATTCGCAGAATGTTGCGTTTGGTTACAAATGGTTACAGATTTGGCTTTTTCCCGATGGGGAGTTGCAGGGCCCGCCCCCTCTGGCACCAGCCTTGCCCTCCTATTAGTTTTGCTTTATTATAGAAGGGTTTAATTTTCAGTGCCATCCTTTCAAGTAAGGGTTTGTAGCTACTTTATGCTGTAAATCATAATACGTCCCCTAGCAAAGTATAATCTTAAAGAACGGCCCAGTATCGCAGAATTGATTAACAAGATATATAAAATACATAGGGAAGATAGTGGTAGAATATGACTTATTGAAATTAGGAAACTCAGGATGTCTTCGACCACTAATTGACATAGAATTGCACGATGTTTTGTTGCTGAACTACATTAGCGCAAGCGTGGCCTGTATTTGCAAACGATGCTGTAATTTGGTTACTCCAAACTTGCTTGCGAGTCCTCGCCCTGTGGTCTGGAAAGCAATGCATAAACAGGCTTAAAAGAGGATGGCATAGGACTAGTCGATTTTCACAGAGGAATAAGATTTAAATCCAAAGAGCTTAATTCAGGTCCTTGGCATGCTGCAGTCACACTAGTTCATCTTAGATAAACAGCTCGTGTGTGGTAAATACGAATTCTCGTTGGATTAGACGAAGGTTTGTTTGGTCTTCGTGCCCAAATACGACGAGTGAAGGGCAAGGCGGCCGCGTAGAGCTTACTAGATTAGCATAGAAATGACAGGGAAACGTGTCTGTTTCTTGGGTCCCGACTTCCTTTGCAAGTAGGAAAAACAACCACATCGCATCTTAAAGGTCATTTCCATGTAAGGAACAGCGATTATCAAGAGAAGCTTTTATATTTGAACCATAGATCAAGCGGTTAAAACAGTGCTTATCGCACAATTAGTATACGAGTTATAGTGCTTGAGGTAGCAGCAAGTTTGATTATCAAGGTGTGTGGCCCACGACAACAGGGAAAGCTCAAGTCTTTCGAAGAGATTCAAGAGCAAAAGCTTAAAGCAATGTTGCAATTCAGCAATCGACGGAGGGGAAAAGAAGGGTGGGATCATGAGTAGACGGAGTGAACAATTTCTGTTAGGAAAATTCTTCCATCAGAGACTGAAGGAATTGTTTAAAGGTTTTATGTACACTTTTAGAATTGTACAGAAAATAATTCTTCATACTGAAAAAACTAATTCAAAGCAAAAGAGCTTATTAGCATTACGAAGTCTCTGTTCTTCCCAGTGCTACTGTTCCTTAGTAGCAACTTGCTCATATATAGCGAGAGGGACGTAACCGGTTCAAGATCAACCTATACGACATTTAGAAAGGACGACTCAGTTTAATCAATCATGATTTCATAATATGAAATTTTGGAAGAAATTCAGAAAATTGGAGAGATTTGATAAACCCAAAAATGAGACACGGATTTCTTTGCTCTTTAATTGAATAATAGCTATAGATTTTTTCCATCAATTCGCACCAAACAAACTTAAAGGGACTTACAAAATACCTTCCGTTCCTAAGAGAAAATATGGCCTACAATGATTTTATTTACGGGAAATTAAAATTGATTGACTTCTTCATTCACTTCCCTATGTGGCAAAGAATAATTTCTAAGGTCACCTAAATGGATCAGTGTCTACATTCTTTCTCTTGACGAGACGACATCTAGGTATCACTACGCAAAGATGAACTGAAAGCTTACCGAGTTTTCTATCTAAATATAAATGTTACTTTATAGAAGGATCCCAGATGTATGAATGGTACGTAATGCATGTTAAACAGCATACAGTTCACTTAAGGACAGTTTATATTGAATTAGGTTTGGTGTCTATTATGGAAATGGTATACTAAGCGATACCTCACATGGTATGTAATTCCTAAACATTACACTGTGTGCTATCTTTACGCTGTATATTATTGATTCCAATCGAAGGATATTAGTAAGTGTCGAAAAGTCTTCGTAAACGCAGCATATTTGTACTTCAAAATTACTTGGATCGATTCGATAACGCATCCTCCATGGAAATTTGGAAACAAAACACAGCCTTCATATGTTCTCTGCATTTCAATTGTGATGAAAACAACTTTCATTCATTTTTACTTAAACGATCGTAAATAATCGCCGTGATCCTACATTTCTGTGAATTAAGAACTCATTCCGTTAAAAAGAACGATTCTCTCCACATTGATTAAACGATTGAATATGTCCACATCCAAAGATACAGATCTCGGAGGGAATTTCGCGTTCCTTTCAATAAGCTGAGGTTTTCGCTTTTGTCCTTTCCTAATCAAATTCTCCATCCAAAATCGATCTGTAAGTATTTAGCATGTCATTGAGCCTTGATCTCTATCATTACACAAATCCCAAACTATTCCATCCAAAGCCACATTCAGTTAATGAATGGTTCTCTCCCCTCGGAGCAACATTGAAAAATTGAATCTGTCAAGATTAACGATATCCCAAAATAGAACAGTAGAAAGGAATTTTATTTAAGGCAAATTGCAGTGTCATTAAAATCTAATGGAAATTGATAGAAATCGAGAAAAAATTGCCAGATACTTTTAGCGCAGATGGGTGGTCCAATTTCCTCATATCGCGACCTGTATATTGTTTGAACTCTTTTTTAGAACGTGATGATATTATCAATAGAATGGTATTGCATTTAAGCTGATTTAAGCTCTTAAACTTGAAAACATCCAGCTCGTATGTTCATTTCGCAAAAGCGTAATCAAGACAGCAGAGCATTTGAAGACTTGGTTCGGTTGTTGGATGTAAGTATTTTAGTGTTTCTTTGTTTAGAAATCTGCCAAGATGTCCATCAAACCAGCGGTTGGGAGATTTTTTATTGAAAGATACACATTTAGCAGTCCACTGTATATCAATATAAGACTGTAAATATATTTCAACGCACTCTTGGTAGCTTGTACTAAATCGGTTTGAGCATGGTGCGGCCAGAGTGTGTATTAAAAACCCTGTGCAATCTATTTTGCAGAACCTGGTGACGAATGGTTAATAGGAACTGTTTATCAAAAACTCACTTTCAATAGACTAGAAAGAGAGCAATCTTTAGGCGGAAAGCTCTTAGACCTACGTGCTTGGTCCTACAAATTTATTTATACAGGGTGGATAAAAATTGCCGTTTACTGATGATCATTCGCTTCATTCATATTCATAAATGCACAACTTAAATGGATTTTATGGCATCTTTATTTTGAATTATTACCACCAAATACGCCGTGTATTGATTTAAAAAACGAATTGTTCTGCGAATTTGCTGTCTTCTTACACCCCTATTGGGAATCAACTGCAATATTTGAAGATACAGCCCCTTCTTGATCTGATTTATTCTGCCGTAATGACTGTTCAGGTATCTGAGGTGGAGATTGGTGCTAGGGGATCTGGCATGTCTATTCGATAAATGCATTCAGTTGACTCATTGCTTCTGCGTACATGGCTTCTAATGACTGGAGTAAGGCATTTTTAACTACCATGCAAATAATAAGCTTTGCATTCTCTTTAATAACAGCTTAGCGTTATCGGTCACCTTGCCAGCCCTTGCACTTGCACTGTGCCGCAATCGCAATTATTACTAAATATTTGTTTACCGAAGGCATCGGTGATAGATGTTCCGGCCTCCTTTCAAACGACGTATTTAGATAGCATCTCATTTGAATACTGCAGCCCAGGTATGCTCATAAGCTTATATAAGCGGAGCCGATTGGATAAGGATTGATCCAAAGTAAGTATCACTCGCTAATATAAGGCTTCACAGGAGAAGAATCGAGTGAAATGATGGCTATTCCCCCAATGACAGTTAAAGAGAATTTCTTTTGGGAAGAGGGAGTTTCTAGCAAATTAAGAAAGGGTCACTCTTACATATTGCAGGAATCCTACAAGATAGCTATGAAGATAAGCCATGTCTACACTAAACAAACTCACCTGGGTTCGCCCCAGGTTATACTTACTAACCCATCTCCAGATATTTTTTGGTCCAGGGCAAACCCAGGTTAGTTTCTGCAACGCATTCGCAAATTTTCTGAGCGCCAAAAATGAATTTCTTCACGGAATAAAAATCAAGGTCAACTTAAGTTCTATGAAGAGAATGAAGAAAATAGAACTCGTGTAATTGAATCTTCTAATAGTGTACATGGGTCAACATGGAGCCGGGAGGAAGTTCTTTGCCTTGCGGTATTTTGAAAGATGAAAAGATTCACGAGCAACGAAATAGCTGCACGTGTGCGAAATAATGGCCTAGTGTTTTGAAAAAGAAGTCGGTTGTAAGCGAACGCGCAGAAAAGGAAACAAATAAAGCAGATAAAAAATTGGTAAAATGAACTGACAGAAAACAACAGTACAAGCGAAGAAAAGTTGAGTTTTATGAGCAAGTAGACTAGCAAGTGGGAGATGGGTCAGTCACTAAGCCACATGTATTTTCAATACACGTGAGTCCACTCTGTTTACCTCCATCGATGACACCAAAAATATCAAAATAAAAGATTCAGAAAGTGCAGATAACAAGTCAACGCAAGATAGATTGTTAAATGACGATAGTAGCCAGATGATAAGCCTAAAAGCATCGGGCGCCAGCAGGGAACCAAGTGGCCTACTCTTAGCAACACCAATAGCATCTGTCAAACAATCTTCATCCAAAGGTGTGTTGAATGAGTTGGCATTCCCTCAAAAGATGAAACCCTGTCAACAGCAAGAACGCCTTCATTCAAACGAGGAAAGGCGAGTATAGTGTAACTGCGCATGCGTAATATTTGCTAACCCTGGTTCGCCCCAGATTTATGTCCACACTACTAAATGTCAAATACAAGTGTGGACTGAACAGTAGTCTCTCTGGGTTAATTTGGTTCTTTAATGTGGACAGGCTTTAGTTTCATATAACATCAAAAGACAAAGGGCTAACCCAGTGCGTCGTTTCATATTAAGCTGTATACTGCATTTGCATGTTGTTTCCACAATGGGTTGAAGACATTCTTAAAGCAGTTGCTAGCCCATCTTTTGGAAGTGCAAAGCCTAGCAATGACCAGCAACCCACAAACCAATTGAGATGTGCGCCTCACGAATTTATTGTGTCTATTTATGAGTAAACTAACAGATATAAATGCAGCCTCGATTTGATTCAGAAATATAGGAATGAACTGATGTGGAAGAATATCGTTTTGCTTGGTCTTATCGGCGAAATCAAGAGAATTAGTACTTGTGGGATAGAGCTGTACCTTGATTATTCTAGGGAACCCATGTATTCAGAAAACAGGAGCGAAATCTTCTTACGGCCTATGATAACTTCATGCATAAGGCCAAATGTCTTCTTGGGCATGCTAAGAGAGATATTTCCACTCAGTGGATTTTTTAAATCAATTTCAGATTAAAATATGGAGCCTACAGAGAGTCAGCTTTTGTTGCTGCATCTGGTACAGAGAGACTTCATTCCCTTTTTTATTCGAAGTTGCTTTCGCGTGTCTTTCTCGAATGAATATAGCATCAATCTACGGAATGTTACGGCAGAATATCCAATGTGATTTTGGTCGATGAAACCGCAGGCTGTTTTGTCCAAAAATTAGTTTATCAGTCATGGTTTACGCAGGTCCTAGCAGTCCGGAAAACGGGACACCTTTACGATGACCCTACTGTATGGAGCCTCGCTCTAAATCCTAACCCTACTGTATGGAGCCTCACTCTAAATCCTATTATAATGACATAAAGGGATACAACAGACCTTAACGACACGATTTTGCATTCATCGTCAACAATATGCCCACTCCTATTTGTTCAATTATCAATGTCATTATTTGCTGCCCAAGCCAAGCGCACATAAACAAACCTTATCGAAAAATCGTCATAGTCACAGATGGAGATCTGTGTTTGACGTTACAGACGAGAGCGGAAAGATCATTGTATTGCGTTATTCTGTCTAATAAGTCAGAAGGAGGTATGATTACAATACAGTCGTCACTTGTCTCTACTTGAAAATTTTCAATACTGTTTAATATTTGAATCAAGTGTTTTGATGGGTGATGTGATTACCTTACGTTGTCAAAAATTCGCATTACGTTCCTATGCATAGAGTTGCAGTCAAGAAGAAGAAATTCACTTAAAAAGGTCTTGGGATTTTCTCGTTATGACGAAATTTCTTGAATAAATTAGCAAGCTTCAATCCACAGTAAGCTACCAGACCCTTACTACGCAAACGACAGTGATTATGTCATGGAACCATCAGGTGCCTGTATAGTTTTGTATGAAGGGTCTTACTACCAAGGGGGTTCAAGGTTACCCATTTTTCTCTTCGCCCGGCCGGCTCTGCTACCTTGAAAGGTGTCTGATTAATTCTTCAGCAGAACTGTCATCGCAACCAAACCCTATAGTTCCTGCAGGTTGGGATGATAAGAATAGAACAATTCTGGCAGCAGTCCAGCTACAGCTTCAAAACTATCTTGATCCTATAAAGAAATTAGTCGCTCTTATAATTGGAAAGTTCAGCAGAGGGCCGCACTCATTCGGAGCGCTTGGTTGCACTTTTTAATGAGGAACTGCCCTCAGCTACGGCATTGGAAGTGGGTGGCAATTTCTTGTCATAATTCTTGTCTTCAATGCTTTACTCCCAGTATCACACCATCTACTCATAATACTTTTAATGACACACCCAGAACCGTGTCCCGGCGTAGGCACAGCCCCATGACATTCTGCACATATTCTGCACAGACGGTGCTTGCTCCAATCGTGTCGCCTTTGATATGCTCATTCTCTGTCGGTTAAACATTTCATCCCAGCTGTTTGGAAACGCAGCAATATCCATTACAAGATTTGCAGATTTTCTGAAACATGAGATTTCACTCGAGCTCAACACATTTTTAATCAAGTTCAATCCAAGCTGTGAAGCTGATAATAAACCCCTCTGTCGTTGTTATCCAGACTAATTGTAGTGCTTACCAGTGTAAGACATGTATATGCTATTTATTTTTAGATCCAAGGCTTGTTAGAAAGAGGACATAGCAATTGCCTTCACAATAGATTTTCGTTATTTTCAAAATAGTTGGCAATTTCCCGAGCAGTTTTTTGAAACCATAGCCAGAATCACATCGTGAATGATACTTTCCCATCCCCCAGTACGTCGGGGCCTTTGAAACAAATTAGATGAGGGCGCATTGCAACAGCATATAGGCCTTTCCGCTGCTAATCAATCATGACTAATAGCAAAGGAAGAAAGTGTTGGCTGGCATCCGCAAGTTTATGAAATTTCCTCGTGCTGCATCCATGCGAATGGAGTGTGGGTAGATTACGATGGCTAGTCACACACTTCTTTCAGACGAAGAATCAGTCAATCATGCATGACTAAGCCATGTTTCATGCTGTGTTCTCGAATGCAATGTCCCTTTTTGGCAGCAGATTTCACAAAATATTTAAATCATGTTCTAACTTAAGGGGACTTAATGCAATTAGCTATACTGTCAGGTAACTTTATCATAAATATTCAGACGACCAACTTAATAGTGTACCGATAGTGTGGATTTAAGACGTTCAATACAGCGGAGAAATTGTTTCACGCAAGTAGGCAAAAAAGGCTGTTTTGTAATGGAAATTGGCAGCCTTTCCTCATGAATTCATCCCATGTCTCTGTTGAATAATCATAGCTCAATCGAGAATATTTGATCAATTCTTGTTAAATCCAATAGCTGCAGTAAATCAAATTAAAGTCAAAGATCAACCCCCCCCCCCCCATTGATAAGATGAAGTCTCACTTTCTGCTGATTATTAATGATTGCCAATGTGCACAGAGCGATTTACGTTGATTTAGGATAGGATTTGGTCTCATTTCTCCACTGCGTTTTATCCATGCACTGTTGTACTAACTGCATGTGACGAATGTGCCATGCATGCTACAGAGACGACAGGAATAAATAACAAAGAGTGAATTTTGTCTGTCTACGTTCAATCGAATCTGCTTCAACTATTGTCAAAATTTCCTTTCAATCAATAGATTTGCGTAAGGGGCACGCAACCCTCTCAGCGCTCCATACATTCCTGAAATTAATTAAATTGCTCAAATTCTTCTCTTTCATTTGCAGTTTTCAAGCCGCGAGGTTTTTTCAACGTTCATTTCAATATAAAGGAGTCGCATTAGAAAAGAGATAGAGAAGGCAAATGGAAATGGCATTCAAGGTAATATGCTGCAACCAGTCTGCACGGAGCATGGTATTACAACTTCTGTACGTGATGCTGATTCTCATGGTACTAGCATCACTTTCACATTCAATGCCGCTGCACTCAAAAGAAAAGCAGTTGGCCAAAAGTAGAAGAAAAGAGCTTCAATGTAGAAATAAATGCTTCATGGATTACATGAGCTGCGAAACAATCGTAACTGTTATTTTGGAGCACCGAGTTTGTCTTTCTGCAAGAAACCTTTGCGTTGGCCAGTGTAAATTAGGACTGCTCTGAGCTGGACCTTTGCCTAACTGAGTTTCCATGTCGTTTTGGTGTTATTGAAGTGCACGAAAACTCTCTGCTAAATTCAGTCGTAGAAGTTAACCGTCTGCAAATTCAAAGGCGTATCGTAAGATATCTATATGCACTCTGCAAGTGTCAAGAGATGATAAAAGCCTAGGGCACGCATCGTTTCAAAATGTTACGTCAGATGTAAAAAAAATTGGCCGTGTTGGTTCTAGGCAGAGACATCGAGATGAAACTTATTTGTAAAAACTATAATTAGTAGCTTAATTTGCAGGAGGGCATTTGATTCTGGTTTGATGGAATTGCTTGTCTTTTTCATTAGAACCATCTTTATTTTTTGTTCTTGCTATTTATAAATGACTGGATCTAGTAGCAGCTTGGCTGAAGTAAGTTTCCTATGAATGGTTTGCAGATTACATTTTTAGCTAATGATTTTCTTATCGTGAAATAAGTTAGATGCATTATGAGTAGCTAGGAGTATTTATAAGCGAAGGCGTCTGTATTGTGAAGCCTGTTATATAGCCATTCAGTATCATGTTTAGCTTTCATGTAACTTGCCAACTTTTTATCCATTGAAGAAATCCCTTCAAAATCCTAGGAAACAGATATGTCCTCCCAATGCAGAGCAATTCATGTTGAACTAATTAAATAGTTTACATCATTAATTCAGGGAAAGGCGGCTTTGTGGAGCAGAATCGGTCTAAATTGGGAGCAGTAAGTGCATGATCCCCTTTGAAAACAGAAAGAGAAATTTTAAGGCGAATTAGTGCCATGGTTTGTTGGTAAAATAGTGGTGTAATGTATTTACTAAAGCGTATGTTTAATCTAAGTATTTGTCATATTTACTCTATGAATTTTATTGCGATGATAATTTATTAAATTGTATTTACTGCGATTAGTCTTTGATGTATCGTCACCAGTCGATGGATTTATATCTAATAGAAAAGGTTCCGTACTATTTATATTATAATACAACGTCAATTTCGAATATTTAACATCAGATGAAATCAGAACTGTGTCTTACTTGCCTCTCTGGTCGTCACTCACTGACTTTGTGCATAGAAGTTTAAAGTATCTTCTGCTTATTGCTGGGTGTAGTAATACAACTAGGTATTTTGAGGAGTGCAGCTTGGAACGTCTTTGTCAAGCATAACTGCCATTAGATTGAAAAGAACGCCTGAAAAGCTTTCTTAAACTTTTTATACGCTGGCTGTGCCACAAAGTCATATGCCAACGTCCATATACCAGTATTTCATACTCTGGATTAGGAAAAGGGTATGTGTGAGTATCTTTACCGACACAAGAACCCCTAGACCCTGGATTCCCTCAATCCAACGATGTCTCTCGTAGCTCTTGTTAGGCCAGTCAACATTGAGGAGCTAATTGCCTGCCAGCCATATCTTAAAGCATTGCTTTCAATCTCTTTCAAATGAGCCTTCTTCCCCGTCTCTCCTAACATCACCTTCGAGTACTGGATTGTTTTGGCAATTTTCCATCCGACGACGCAAGACCACATGTGAAAAAGGTTATCATCACACGGCGAACTTGGATAGTGATATTTGCAAGGTTTGACCAGAGAGCAGCCTTGAGTGATTGAAAACAACTTACTTCTACTTGGCAATATTTGTTCGCCTTTTCATAGCACAGAGGAAGCGCTATCCATGTTCTTTACACTGAACAATAATAATCCAAGCCATGCAATTCGATATCTGTGGTAGGCAGTTTGTTATTCGTCTGTTTGACCTCAATGAATGAGCACTAACATTTGGCATTTGATGTTAGCGATCCTTCGTCATGCAAAAGCATAAGCTCTTTGACGTCATCTCTTGGATCGGTAGGAATCTCAGCATGTGCCCTAATCTTCCTTAAAATCTCTGTCCCCTCTTTTTGAAACTTCAATTCATTGAAATTTACAATTATACACCTCCCTAGTAACAGGTAGTGTATAACTGGCTATCTGCTTCGATACAATGGTAAAGAAAATTAGTAGCGAAAAACGGTTATCAGGAATATAAGATAATAGGGCCACGATTCATTCCTCCTACAGAATAGGTAGTATGTGCACCTAATAGCGATGCTCACGACATTCTTTATGATGTAATTTTGGTGGCTTTGGTCTAAATTGAAATCCTTCAACATTGAAAGAAGTGAGTCAGAAGCAACAGCACTAATCCAAAGATTTACAAATTTGATGTCGGGGTCTGTAAAATTGAGGTCAGTAATGAGGGTTTTGTATTTCGTTTCTTTGCGGTTGCTGTTTATTTGCATGTTGTGTTCGAACCCTAGAGTAAGTTCCATAATGTAAAGAGAAGAGTTTTTGGTTATCAAGACAAGGCCTGATCTGAGAGAATCACCAGGGATTAAGCTTGGAGATAAAAAAGATGGAAGATCAGCATATTGCGAGCAGTTTGAAAACGAGGAAAATGTTTTTGCAAGGTAGAGAAGAACTGAGTTATGGCGCCAAGTGTAACGGCCTTCTTAAAGATACTACTTGCAGCTAGAGACAATCTGTTGGAGAGAATCAGTCTGGAGGCTGAAAGAGCATGCAGATGATTAGGAGACAGACCACTTACAGAGATTTTTCCCTTGTGGAAAGAGTGTTATTAAGTTATTTAATTGAAAGGTTGAAAATGTTTCTGGGCATGCTCTGTTGCGCTGAAGACCAAAGACTACGAGTTTTAGAGCTTGCATGAGTAAGGATCGAGGAGATTATAGCATCTCTCTCTTCTCATACATACCTTTTCTTTCCATCATCATCTACTTTTACAAGTTGAAGCTTCTGTCTCCTCTCTTCTGATAAACATGCCTTGAATTACACGTACCAGCATCACAGCCTACCACCTGGCCTCTAAAGGCATCGTTGAACGTTTCCATCGACAATGAAAATCATCCATCAAAGCATATCGCGATCCAGCTAAAAATGGACAGAAATTTTGTCTCTCGTCCTTCTCGGTATTCGCAACGCCATCAAAGCTGATTTGCAATGTACACCTGCTTAATTTGTCTATGGTACTACCCTTCGTTTACCAGGCCAGTTCATGACATCAATTTCTTCTAATACATTGGATCCCACAGTTGATGTCGATCGCCTTCAGCATGCTATGCTATGCACGATCTCAAACCTGTACAACCTCGACCTCAAGCTGTCACAATGTATCTGCCAAAAGATCTGTCTACATGTACACACGTCTATGTACGCAATGATGCTGTTCGGACACCGCCCCAACCACCATACACAGGCACCTATCCCATAATTCTGCGTCATCACAAGTATTTCCCTGTGGACATTCGTGGTCGCAAAGAGCATATTAGTATTGATCGCTTAAAAGTCGCGTACCTTGATCTCCTTCCTTTGTCACCATCATTCATGGTTCCAAGACCCTCTCCCTCCGCGTCCAATAGAACAGTTGTTTCCACACCAAGACGCGATCGTTCCGGGAGAACATTTTCCAGATCGGCTGGCATCTGATGCCAGTCATGAACATTCTACAGCTCGACGATTCACGACCTGAACATTCAATTTATTTAATATATTTCTTTCATGTATCTATATATTTGTATATCTCAGTTTATATCTATATCCCCTCTCCATACCACTGTCGAATGCCTCTTCACCCCTCGCATTCTAGGGCGGAGCTATTGTAGCCTCTCTCGCCTCTTATACATACTTTCTCTTTCCATCAGAATCCATTTTGACAATTTGTTTTATTGCCAATAGCAACCAATGCCTGTCGTAACGCCCACGCGCACGCTTATTAATATAATTTCTGTTTTTACGTAGTAGCTTCATAATCATGTAGAGATAAGGAACTTATTCACATAATAAGAATTTACTAACGTCACTAATATCTCATAATTTCTTATGCCTACTTTTTAAGACGTGATTGGTCAGGATCGGTTCCATGCTCGATCTTGATTGGCTATTTGTATAGTGTAGTTCCGCTATGATTCACTTGTACAGCATGGCTTTTGTAGAAGAGATTTAGATTTTCAAATTCCGAGGATGAAATAGTAGGAAAATAATATTTGTCTTTTCTTCGGAGAAACTCTATAAATTTCAATCCAGAACTAGCGAATTGAAAGAGTTATTCTTACAATACCATTACCTCATCCACACATTCCTACACACAACCACCTCTTACCTCCAAATCATTGTTTGTGCCTAAGTTCTCCTTACACAGCATTTTCCAACGCCTCGGTGCCATTTTCAGTTTAGCTCATCCCACATAAAAAAGCACATCATTTTCGTAACACATCATGTATAAAAATCGGCAGTCAGAAAGTGAAAATTAAGAATCAAGAAAAGCGAAGCAACAAGCATGTCTCTTTTGTGTCTACACTTAAAGCAAGTGGTATGATCGTTAACTTATTATCATTAGAATTAGTAGTTCAACAATAAAACACTCTCAGCCACGAACTACTAAAAGATGAAAAACCTTGTGATTTAAGCTCATGTGTGATACGGCTTTCCATATCTTTTTGGATAGCAGTAAGAACTTGCTTCGTGTTCTTGTACTGGTCATATTGTACGTTACATCCAATGCTAGTTTTCGCCAACAATGAGTGGATATCCGAATCAAATAATGATAATGATAATCTACCATATTTAACGTCTTCGTTCTAAATTAGTCAACTCTTGCTTCAAATGGGACATATTTTAGTCCCCCCTATTTCGAAATTGATTCATTCTAATTGTCGCTCTATCCATCTATTTGCTTACGATTACATCAGATGGAAGAGAACTACTCAATTGTTTCCTCCCAATTTACTGGATGGAGAAATGCTTTGGCCTAGATTACGGGTTATTCATTTGAAGTTTTATTGATCTTTCTTGATTGATTGAATTTTACAATGTCAACAACCTCTGACAATTCATCTATAAAGTGCATTGACTTACTTGCCTTTGAATACGTCTTCCAAGCTTCACTTTTAATTGGACATCTTTAAATATTGCCGATACAAGTATCGTTGACAGGTAGGTTATTTGTACTCGACAGGCTTGCAATAAAAAGCGGTCTTAAGATGGTCAAATGAAAAGAAAAACAATAAGAAACGAGGTCTAGATTCCATTATGGCTTATGTCAGGAGCAGAGGATGCAATAAGTCAAATGGACGAGAAAAGATGACATATCATTATGACATAATTGTTCAAGATTCTGATCAGTATCACAGAATAGAGGATACATGAGATGTAATCTCTCTTCCGTGTCAGTTTTCCTTTTTCAATACGTCTCAAGAAATTACTTGGAAGACAGATGAAATATACTTAGACCACTGATCAACAGATTCACAAGTTTCTCATGGCGATAATCATTATTCAGATTTCTGAGAAGAGGACGACATCGGTTTCTTTCCACCGAGCAATGTTGGAAAGCACTGAATTTACATCTATAGCCTTAACAATTTTGCAGCATTCATAACCAGTCAAATTATAATTGAGGACGAAATCTAACAATGCAGCTTCCTTTCATCTTTCTAGTGCACCCCTCGAAGCTTTATCATACGTTGCTAAATACTAGAATCCTCTTCATTTCATGGAAATCGGAGATGTGATGAGCTGCTTGCATTTTCAAAAAAGAACAAAACATTTGCTTACGTGCAGAACATGGATTGCCCTCAGATTCTCGCAAACCGATCATTAATAGATCTTCGCAGGCGTGAGACGACTTTTCCCTAAGTGAAAGTTGAATTTTTCTAAAACATGTAGCATCTATGCAAGAAATTAAAATTCAGTTAGCACCTCATTTCGTCATAGAAATATAGCTCAGTGCCACAGAATGCTAAGAAAATTGGGATGATCCAAATAGGTCGAAGTTCTATTCAATCAATTTTCCAAATCAATTGAAAATATCACTCTGCAATCTCTACGCTCTGAAATCATTATACTTGGTGATTTCAATGTCCAAAACTCTGAATGGCCAACCTGTTCCTCAAACACCACAAACCGTGCTGGTCGGGATGCAGAGGCCTTTGCCATTGTCATGTCTTGACACAGGTAATATCAGAGCCCACACGCATTTCTGAATAGGATACACGTAGATATAGTGAACTCTGGCTATTTCTCTAGCTAGAACTATTGGTAAAAGCCTGGATATTTCCAAGGCCTTTGATCACGTTTGGCACAACGGTCCTCTCGCCAAAATACCCATATTTGGTCTCCATCATACTCTAATTAAATGGATTGGTAGTTTCCTCTCTGATAGGTCAATTGCCGTCAGAGTGGATGGCTTCTTCTCCAATCTGCACTCAATCAATGACCTGCTCACCTCCACGTCTTCTAGCATTCACTCCTTTGCTGATGATACCTTCCTAAGTTCTACTATTTCATTCAATCCAAATGACCATGCTTCCACAGATATCCAGCTCCACAGAAACATTTCAGCTTCTCTTCTCTCCAATGATTTGACAGTTACTGAGAAGTGGGGTGAAGACAACCTAGTTTCGTTCAACCAAAGCAAGACGAGACAGACTGTCATTTCACGTAAACACAATCAAAATTTTCCACCAGTTCTCATGAATGGCAATGAGCTGGACATTTCACCTTCTTTCACAGAATTTGATCTTTCTGCTTCGTCCAATCTCACTTGGAAATCCCACATCCAATCCATTGCTAAACATCCATCTCAAAAGCCCGGCTTCCTCTCCAGAGCCAGTGGGGTCTCTCATCTTCTCATCTACTAACTATATACAAATCGCAAACCGTCCTTCTATAGAATACTGCTCCAATGTCTGGGGTGTTACTCCAAAAATTCACTCTCTATCTTCTTGAAAAAGTCCCGTCCAACGCCATTCGTCTCATCAACAATCCCAACCTCACCAAATCCCTCCAAACCCTTTCCCATCGTCATTTAGTCGGAGATCTTTCCATCTTTTACAGATAGTTTCACGAGCATTAAACTCCAGAGATCAGATATATTATTCCTGTGTCAGGAATACCAGACGCTCAACTCATTCATACCCTTTCCAAGTTTCACCGCCTCATCCACTCAATGAGAAAAATCGTTGATATTAATGACACTTAAGATACTCACCATGGCATCGTATAACGCAGGGCTCATAAGTGCGTCGCAGGCTCAAAAATTATAAATTCCCACACATCCCGCATAGTAGAAGAATCGGAATAGTTGAAATACATCGTTAATGATTAAAATTCTATTGGAGTAAGAATGTCTTGAATTGCGATTTAGCATCAAGCAAGAACTAAGAGCTTTGCTAATATCACCGTTAAAATCTACGACAGAAAATGATTGGAAGCTGGGTCTATTTTATTTTGCCTTCACAGTCTGCATTCATTGCCAAGAAAGGCAATACTGTAAGTAGAGCAAGCGGTCGACAACACAGGTGTCCTGGAATTTTCCAACATATAACTCTTGCTGGAACAACATCATAGTACATTACAGGCAAAATCAAATCATACGCTAAGAAATGGAAGATAGAAAGTCAGAGCATTCTTGAGGTTACAAAAAATTTCACAACGTCACTTCAATCACGAGCAATTCCTGACAAATCCAGTGGTGTGGAGACTCTGAACACATTTGGAAGCATATTGGTGAATGTTGAAAATACATCTTCAGATATTCCCTACAAAAAATGAAATGACTAGGGAATGAATCTACGTTACAAGACACGACCCTATAAGCTTAAGCTGATATCTATAAAGTTGGTCGTGAACAATTACACACAATGGCAAATGGTTCAACTGCTCACATGGGAATAGTTCCCTCTCAGGAGAGGTTCTCATGGCAGATCATTCCCCATCATTGCGTCCTCCCTCGGGGCATCCATCCTTCAGCTCCAACGGATTTGGAGTCTTGATCACAATCACTAACGTTTTCCTTCTATTGACTTTGACATTGTGTAGTGAATCAAATGTCTCTATACATTACTAGTCTGCACTAGAGCTTATGCTTGCTCTTCTGTGACGTTGATTCCTTTGAGGTTGTTTTCATGATTTGAATCCAAGCTAGATTTAGGCCTTCTTTAGGTCTTCGTTGTTTTCTTTGGTTTCCTTAAGGCTTTCTCTTCTCAGCAAACAGATTGCCATTGAAAGGAAGAGATCCCAGGATATGAGGTCAACTTAAACAAATCAAAGCCTATCAATATGGTTTAGATGGAGCTAATCAAGTGATTCATTTCGTCCACTTTTAATCGCAGCAATGAGACATGGAATCTAACCCAAGGGAGGGACGGTCTGGAATCTAACCCAAGGGAGGAACAGTCTGGAATCTTGAAGCCATTGAATTATAACATACCATGCTAGAGATACTGTACGAGGACAGGGTGGCCAATGTAGAAGCTGTGCGAGGGGCTGACATTGAAAAGAAGGGATTTCAATTACCCACAAGAGGTAACTTAATCTCTTTGGCCAAACAATCCGAAAGGAACAGATTGAAAGCTTGTATATGCAAGGAATGGTGCACGGGGGAGAAGAACGCAAAAGCGCACCACGGGCATGGGAAGATTTCAAGAGAAGATTGGGGTAGCAGTCGCCATGGACCTTTTGCAGGTGGCCAGAGGTCGTGAAAGTTGGAGCGAATTCGTGGAAGCCTTAGCACAGATCGCATACGGCAGACATCGAAAGAGACATACTCACGGATCTGATACATCATACAAGTCACCTAGTTCAAACTTAACTATTGTGCTAGTATTGCAAGGAAAGATAAATTAGACGAATTTTACTGAGCTACGTCAAATTAGAAATTACCTCTGGAACGATAAATTGGATTGTCCTTGATTCATCTCCTTCCCAGCAAAGACCTTCCATCATGAAACCTGTGAAAATATGATCGAGATCTGTGTCAGCTGTACTTTAACTGAACTATCAGGAAGCACGAATCATCTATAAAACCTTCAAATTTAATAGCAAAGGTATCTTACACTTCCTGTATTTCGGTCACCTTCGACTGCAGGGTGTGGCTAGCTCCATACTACATATATATAAGCGTTCTATAATTATCACTTATCCAGTGAATACTATGAGTGCTATGAGATCCAGAGATTTAGACAATTTCCATTAAACGTTACAGCACTTTAATGTCATCATCAATCCTCCTTCCACAAATCTACCTACATACTAATGGGCTTGATATTCGCCATTACACTGCGTTTAAGACAGAATAAGCTAAGAAGGGGATTAAAATGGAGACCAGCATTCAAATTGTCGCTTACCTTTCACACACTTGAGAATAAGTTCAGCCCGTTTCATACACCATTGAATGGTAATGTTCTGACAAAGCAAAAACAGTAGAATTAAGCAAACAGGTGTATCGTTCCTTCCAACACGTAAGTGATGCACATCAAAGTAGCTACACGTGTTTCTTTTGACTGTTTAACGAAATTTTTTTCTTAGCATTGTACAAAACTCTTCTACTACCAGCTTAGCTTCCAATGCGAAATCATCACTGAGCTTTATTGTTTTATTGCACTAGTAAACACTAAATTCAAATGACATAATTTTGCCAAAATTTCGAGCGAGAGAACTAGAAGTGCAATTTTCCCAACCAAAACCACCAAAAGACCAATGACGGTATAAAAAGTCAACAATAAAAGACTAGAGTGTTTGCTGCAAGTCTTAGCGATGGAAATAAGCATTCAACGGTGCAGTTTGGGTTAAGCATTAGAGGACACCATGTTTATTAATGCAGCAATATTTGTCAGTCAGTCAAAGCAGGGCTCTTTACATGCTAACATCTGCAAACAGCCTCATAAAGCAAGATGCAAAAGATTGTTCCATGGCACGGACACAAAATTCCAACACGCAAGTCCTGATCAAGAATGGGAAAGAAGGAGAATTCAGATGGAAAGACAACTTTGTTTTATCTTCAGTAGTATGAGACAATGACCAACGAAAGGTCTGACAACATCTGGTCAGGAGAGAAACAGAGCTGAATATGCAAGGAAGGAAAAGCCTAAGAAGATAGCAGGACAGTGTGAAACGTCCCGACAGGATGTGAGATTTGCCCCGTTGGAAACCAAAGCATGAAAACAAAGAAAGATCTGTTGCAATACATGAACCCGAATTGGGAACGAATATCGGGAGATGATGAAGCATGGGAAGAACACGGCTTCCTAAAAAAACCTCTTATGAATAATGGGAAATAAAAACTTACTTCTGTCAGTTCATGAACCATGAGAAGAGGTATCGTTAGTGTGGTGATGTTATGTGTAGCTGCTGATAGAAGCACGTTTCGCAGTCCGATTATGATTGGATGTCTCGATGTGATGTTTGTCTTCCCAACTGTGTCATCAGTGACAAGATGAAACACGACATGAACCTGGGCGAGATTTGAATGTCGCGTGACATAGAAGTCCCCTGAATTGAATGAAAATGTTGTGTCAAAGAAGAATTGGAGCAGCGATAGAGAAAAGAAGAATGATTTCACCGTCAGCAAATGGCTTCGTCTTACACTGCATATCATGAAATAACAATTACGCTGAATATTATTATTTACATAAATCAGAAACAAAAAGGATCCTTGCGGGACACCGGTCAGTTGTTATACATAATCTAACATTCGGATGCTTTACCATTGATGCGTCTGCTGTTCTGCTGTTCTGCTGTATTTTTTTGGATAAGGGATAGTAAGTTGCAGAGACTTCAAACTGAAGCAGCTTGTATATTAAGCCTTAGCATGACACAAGATCAAAGCTTTGAAATATCGAAGAAGAGAGAGCAAGCATGAAATACTGGGTTGCAACGGAAAGCAGGAGATATTGCACGACATATGTGGAGTAGCTGGTTCATGAAAGAGCCGTTGGGGCTGAAGGCTAGGGTCGAGTCAGCCCAAAATACTCAGGTGTTGTTTGAGATTGTTAAAACGAGTTTTGTAAAAATGGTGCAAAAATATCGGCAGCAGTAAAAAATATCTGTAAATTTTTTTGGATCTTTGCTATTTCTCTTATGAATAGGAACATCGTAAGCTCCTTTCCAAAGCCTCAGCAAGGGAACCTTGCATCATGCAAGAATCAAATCTAATTTTCATAGGCATTAAAAGAGAACTATTTTATATTTTCATAATTCGTTACAGGGTGCTATTTCCTTTGTTTGGATGCAATGATGGAATAATTTTGAGCAAATTTTCATCTGAAAAAGTCATGACTTCACTACGGATTTCACTTCCCGTAGCCAGAGTATCACATTGAAGGATGAAATAACTATTGAGTATTCTGGACTTGCCTTCCAAGTCCAAGATGAAGACATCATTTTCAACCAAGGAAGGAGTTGACGGCAAACTCCATTTGTTTAACAACTTATGCCTTATTAAAAACAAATATTATTCATTGCCAGTGTCAGAAGTTGAGTGGAAGCAGAAAGAACAGCTCTAATTTGTCTCTAAGGAAGTCAATTTTCAACGGGAGATTTCCCGCTGCTTTCCTCCCCAACAGAAGTTTTTTGTGGCGAAACATGTGGGCTTGAACGTGCAACCCTCCCAATGGAGGTTAGCATGCTTAAGCCACTACAATACCATACCATTATATCAAAACTGTTTTAAAATAAGGGACTGGCGACGACTTAGTCTGAATTGGTTCTGTTCAAATGCTTTGCATAGAGTAGCTTTATAACGCTGATGGATTTTGTAGATTGGCTGCCATGTTAAACAAATGTCAATCTTTGCATAATTCGTAAAAGATAACGATCGGTAAAAGTAAAATCAATACTGAGGGGAGGTTTGAGAGTAGCTCATAAAAACCTAGATGTCAATTTCGTAACCTTTATCTACAAGCACAATGAAATATCTACATTGCACAGAAAATTTTCACATCAATATCAACTGAGAGCTCAGCTGGTAGTGATCTGCAGCAGTGGATTTTAGCTGATTTCTAGCCCTAAAGATACAAAAATTTCCTAAAAGAAACATTGCAAAGTCACGAGAAAAGGCTTACTGATACATTGTTATCATCTAAATTCAACAAATTTGACATTAGTTCAAGATCACACTTAAATAGTGTTCAATGTACCATGGTCTTGATTCCCTTCTTTTTGCAATTGAGCAATGCGTAGCGTTCCTCTGCGCATTCCCCCTATCATGCATTGATCTAGTTCAGGTTTTTTCATAGAAAATCGTTAGGAGACAGGACCTTCTTTCTTGATCATTTTCAAGTTCTTGGAAAGCGTCATAAATACACGCGGATCTCTTGAACATATCTTATGATCAAATTATGCTAGTTGAAGAGAATCCTCAATGATTGGATGGCATGAGCGCACTGATCACGAAATTAATGTAGAAAACAACCTAGTCGTACCTGCTTGCAGTAGATTAGTTGTGGTTGTTGTTCTCGCTGCATTTGATTGGTCCGACCCGGCTTTCTGGAAAACTGACGCCGTTCTGACAGTCCGCGTTCTGCTAGGTCTTTTATTAAGGATTTGCTCGATGCTGCTGACTTGCTTGTCTAAATCCGTGAAGTGGAATTCTGTGGATTGCATGCACAGCTTGCGAAAATCTAAAGCAGCACATTGACTTACATAATTGTTCAGAGTTGAAACATAGATGACTTTGTGATAAATATCCGGCAACGACAGTTAAAAATTTTGGGCATGTCATGCGCGAAGGTCAACTGGAAAGGTAAGTGCTCACTGGAAAAATCAACGGGAAACGCAGCGAAGAATAGCAAATACTAAATTACATTGATATCTTAAGCAAGCGTGTTGATTTAGGTACGACCGATTTACTGAAGACAGCTGGAGATAGAGAGGTGTGGCAAACTATGATCACCCAAGTCAAAATCGGATCGGGTATCCAGGAAGAAGTTCGCTGATATCTTCATCATGATAAAAATCACATGATATCCACATCCCACTGCTAACAATGTCATTGAAATATTATGCTTATTTAAAAATTATATGAAATGCGCCTACTTGCCTTTCTTCAATCCCATTTGTGATTGTAGTCTGTCATCAACAAGAAGCACCATAGCAGAGAGGGAATCAGAGTAGAGCGACATTGCCGTTTGGAGACGTTGTGGGTGAGGTACCAGATTACCACTGTCAAAAAAGAGATGAAATATAAGACTTATATAACTACGGTAGCAAATCTTCTAAAATTGGGTTATACAAAAATACTTCCACCTGATCGTCAAGTAAGAACTTCTGAAGTTCTTTTGAAAACCGCACCACAGACAAGACTCCAAATTTCCTTCTAGAGAACTCGACTTTGTGAGATAGTTTCGCGTTCATTTTCTCGTCAATAGAATAATCATTGTCAACTGTGCATAGAGATGAAACTCACCCCTCCTGCATCTTCTACCTGTTTAGATACCCCATTGTATTCAGCGATCAGGAACTTGATATGAAATATTCGTCACACAGAATTGTGGCATTGGTTCTCAATTGTATTGTAGATAGGAGCTTCATAAGGCTTCTAAAAAGCTTACCCCACGAAAGTTGTTGTGTGTCGGCAAAGACTTAAAATATCCCCACATATTATTCTGATGTTGTGCATTGTTTTCATCTGGTGGCCTAAAATGGAATGAGGTCTGTTGATGATAAACATTGACAAAATGAAATGGCAACGATTTCATATCAACATAAAATAACAGGATCAAACCCAATGGAAAAGTCATTGTAGGGTAGAATGCAAGATTCTGAGTGTAGCAGAAACCAGAGACGGCAGGTTTCCACGTCATTTCAAGGAAAACAAAGTTTTATCAAGTGGCTGATCGTTGCCTTCCTTACTCATAATATTTGGCAGTGAATCGTGCAGGATTCGAAAGGATAACCTCTTAAGTCAGGAATCTAAATACTTACGTCACTAAAATTTAGCACCACCAATGTGATGAGAAGAGAGTTAATTATTACTTCAAATCACCCAAAGCATTGCCAAAGCAGAATTTGATGAGTTCAGATATTGGATGAGAAAAAATTCAACGTCGAATATCAGGGTATCATGGCTTAGCTGTAGGACAGGCCTTTAAAAGATACAACCATTTCAGGGCAATTTACAGCGTAAAGTGGGTTGATGCTTCTATTTTTTAAACTTTACAAAATATAAAAACTGCACAGAGAAGGCCTGTAAAGACGACTTTAAAGAATCTAACGTTTGATAAATTTGAACGTGGAAAAGGAAAGAAAAACCAGTCATTAGGAAAGGCTTCCCATTCAACAGTTTTTTTTTCAGGTTATTTTCAAGGGACCCCAAACTAACAAAAAAATAATCTGCAAGTGATATCAATACTAAAAACCGCAGTTTCAAAAAATAGACTTCAAAAATGCCATAAAAAGTGTTTATAAAAGTAAGCAGTAATCATGTCTGAAAAAAGGCTAACATTATTTTGCAATGGTGCCCGCTTAGCTTCAGCTGACAGGATATTCCACAAATTTGTTCTTCTATAAAGAAAAAATGTTTGCCCATTTGCTGATTTTCCATTGGGCCATCTTATATCTGTCTCAGTTTTGTGGAATATGTGGAAAGTACATTGCATGTTACGGGTGAAAATGGCACGCAGGTATTCTGGAGCCAACGTATGCAGGACCATTGCTTTGGTATTGCAATGTACAAATTATTCGCTATTTTTCAACGAAGCACTTCGAAAATGGTCAGCTTTGGAAATCCTTGCTATTTGCAATAATCCTTGCAGCAGGTTTTGAAGTTTTTGCAAAAGTTTCATTGGACCAGAGAATCCCCAACCAGGGCAATAATACTGAAGGTGAGGCTCCACTTTCTCGAACGAGAGGCTCCACTATATCGAACGAGAGGCTCCACTTTATCGAACATGAGGCTCCACTATATTGAACAAGAGGCTCCACTATATCGAACGAGAGGCTCCACTATACATTTGTAGCGAGTTTTCAAGGTCAAATTTGGCATGAGCGACTTGGCATGAAACTGCTCTGATTTGTTCTCTCCAATCAAGAGAGATGTAGATCTGAAAGCCAAGTCATCTTGTTGTTTTGACTTCTTCAAGCTCTTCGCTCGCTGTTTCTAAATTCAAATTAAAGATTCAATGTTTCCCAGACAGTCACGTGCAGCTCCTTGGAGTGTTAACTTCACTAAGACTTGAAGGGTGGGAAGCCCTTGCATAAAAGACCTTTCTAGCCTTTGTCTGTGACCCCGTTTACACAGTAACGGAACGTCTATTGTATTATTGCAAACGAGATTACAAGCTAGGGCGCCAGAACCAAAACGCTTACGTCAAAACACCATCAAAGTTAACATTTGCAGGTTCTCGGGGACACTGGGCCTGAAATCTCTCAGTCATTTCTTCATGTCGGTTTTTATGGTCAGCAGTCAAGTCCTGCAACCTTTTTAGAAGCTTTTTAGTCGATTTGGATTTGTAAAAGAAGGGAAGTTTTTCCTCTGCCAAGATAAAACCTTGGAAGCTTTGTTTACGTTTGGCTTCGTCTTCGAAGACTTACTTGCCGCCATCATGCGGGTTACCGACCTCTGGTCTATGAAATGTTGCATGCAAATGTTAAAGCTAACTCTGTGATTTGATAATATTCTATTAACGAACTAGTCTTTAGATATAATATTCTCTTAGCGGCAACAAGGCTATTCAAAAGGATCACTCATAGTCGGATAACTAGTCCACCAGCTAATGGCATAAGCCTGTTTTAACTCCCTTCATCATCGGTGGGGCTGATGGATTTTAAAATTATTCCCGTTTATAAAATACCGAAAAATCTTGAATACGACTGTGTTGACCATGCAGTGAGCATGCGTCACCTTGCGTTGCCGAATCAAAAAGAATTCATTCAACAAAACTAAATATTGCGTATAAAGTGGAGGATCTCGCCATTCAGTATGAATGCATCAGATAAATAATGATAATAATAATTAATTATGATAACAATAATAATAATAATTTCACTTATTTTAGGACGGTAACCCATTCAGCAGTGCTGGTTTACAAGAACCCGTATATACACGTATTAATCTAAATGGATTAAACGGTAGACTCACTAACATAAGACCAAACATATAATAGAATAAAATGACCGGCTCCATCTTCGTTCATGGTAACTAATCTTTTCCCTTCGTAGCGAACCACTATCTAAATAAAATTTCCTATTGAAATTCGCTTTGACATAGTATCAACGAAATTCTACACTATAATAATGAAGTGTAACACATCTCCATCATTCTCCTGAAGAAGGTTCCATTTGCCGAAACACTTCGAGAACACCAACAAAATCCAACCTCGTCTCTCTTTATATATATATATATATATATATATATATATATATATATATATATATATATATATATATATATTACATTTATATATATATATAAATGTAAAATATATATATTCCGAATCCAGCATTAAAAACCGAAATAAAAATGAGGTTTGGAATCCGCATCTCACATTACTCTGAGTTTCACGTTGGTTACGATCACCAGATGTGATGGAATTCGGTGAAGCAGTTCTATAATTATCCTACGTTGGGCCCGGTAGGGATTCTTTAACGTTATTGAGAAGGAATTTGTTGATCTGAATATATCTATCATCAACTATCATAGATTTGTCATTTGAATTTGAATTTGAAATCCACCTAAGGATCAAAATGTCAATTTCTTGCTGCATCCAATACAAAACTAAACTATACCGGCACAATGTGGAAGCAAGGTCATACCGACTTAGCTTCGAAACGCATTTGCCTTTTATGGTTCATAATGCCAAAATCTCTAGCTTCAACGATGGAGCTTTCTCAATCACGTCCAAGTTCTTTTCAAGTTTCATAGAACAAATTTTTTCACCGGAGGCATTTCCCTTTGAAACTATCAGCGTCAGAAATGTAAAAATAAGAGGTATTACTAGTTTCATGCTATTGCTTCTTGCCATAAAACAAAAACACGAACATCTGGAAGGAATTAAAGAATTATAATCGCCCCAATCCGACTGAGCTCTACAAAGACAAGGGAAGAAGCCAAGCTGGAGGCCAGACCACGTGCTGGCAAGTTTACTGTGCGTAAGCAAAATCAGCATAGCAAGGAATATTGGCTGCTACTTCAGGTCAAGCATAATCCCTTTTAACGAATGTCTGGTGAATGGCTATACATTGCTAAATTAACAGCTGTTCAAAATTAAAGAAAAGCTGAATTTTAAAGAGGGAAATCAGAAGTTTGAAATTTTTCTCCCAATCTGTAAGGCAGATCAGGATGATCTCCTACATGTGCACACAGGTCATTCAAAGTGTTTGGAATATTCGATACTGTGATGAGTGTCAGATGACAATTGTTCAGAACGATGCTCACCGGCGTAGGCTGGCTCACTGGGGTTTAAGCTTGCTTCCATATGATCAAATTCATCTCATTTGGGTGGGCCATCTTCCTACTGAAACTGAGATTCCATTTGCCGCTGTTAAAATGTGATGACCATTTCCTTTTTTCCATTTCCATCCTGACTTACTATATTAGGATCAAATTCTGATTTTTGGTATTCCATCCTGGTTTTTTACAATAATCATTCAAATAATTTATTGAATTTTCAACCATTTCTATTTTCCAACGAAAGTTCCTTTTCTTCTGTTCCGCTTCTTTTAAAGATTTCATATGCATTCTTGCGACGTTTTCAGCAGCCATTTTCTCTTCAAAAATTTTCAGTTTTCATTTCACGTTTGCGCAGTTATGGCAAATTTACCTCACCTGACTGGAATGGCCCACTGGATTGAATCAACGAATCAACGAACGACTTATGACGTTGCGGATCCCGCTAAAACGAAGTAAGTATCTCAATCTAATCTCAGTCTACGCCCCGACTCTTACTTCAGATGACGAAATGAAAGATTCCTTGTACGATGATCTCCAACGTACGATCCGATCAGTCCCCAAAAACGACTTATAATATGATATCCTTATAATATCCTGTCACGCCCGCATCGGACGTGACCACCTCTTGTGGGACGGCATAATCGGCAAGCACGGCCATGGCAACTGCAACGCTAACGGTCGCCTGCTTCTCGGATTATGTACGGAACACGAACTCACTGTCACAAACACTATCTTTCGCCTACCGCTACGCCAGAAGACCACCTGGAGGCACCCAAGATCAAAGCACTGGCATACGCTCGACTACCTTTTGACAAGGATGCGTGACATCAAGGATGTCTGCATAACTCGCTCCATGCCGGGCGCCGATGACTGTTGGACGGATCATCGCCTGCTGATGTCCCGTTTGAGAATGAACATCCGCGTACCACCAAAGCACCCCGCCTCCAACAGCCTCCAGAGACGATTCGACTGCCACAAACTGAAAGACCCGATGTGGATATCACGCTTCCAGGAAGCGCCGACGGCCCGCCTGGACACCTGTCCACCATCCAGCGTGAACGAGAACTGGATCTCACTCAGATTCGCCTTAACCACTGCCGCCGTAGAGACGATCGGTTTCTCAAAACGAAAGAAGCAAGACTGGTTTGCTGACAACGAGGCTACTATCACAAGCATGATTGAAGCAAAAAGGAAGGCACGCCTCGACATGGAGAGCCATGCGACATGCGGCAACATGCTAAAATTCCGCAAAGCCATCAGGACCCGCCAAAAAGTGCTCCGCGAAATACAAAATGCATGGTGGAGGAAAAAGCCGAAGAGATTCAAGCTTGCTCCGACCAAAGGGACATGCGATGCTTCTACGCTGCAGTGAAAGAGATCTACGGTCCCACTAGATCGTCAATCAATCACCTCAAGGATGTAGACGGTACTACCATGCTCAGTGAACCTGACAGGATACCCAAGCGCTGAAAAAACCGCTTCGAGACGCTTTTCAATAATCACTCTACTACCCCGGCTGACCTGCTCCGCAACTCCCCCCAAGCACCCACCCAACATTGGATGTCGGAACCGCCCACTCCCGATGAGCTCACCAAAGCAATGAAGCGAATTGAGCCCGGTAAAGAGCCGGGCCCAGACAACGTTCTCTTTGAGCTGCTCAACAGCGCAGGACCAGCTCTGAAATCGCGTCTAATGGTGCTTCTGACTCAAATCTGGAATTCAGATTCCGTTCCCCCGAACTTCAAAAATGCAAACATCATCGCCATCTTTAAGAAAGGTTAAAAGTTAAAAGGCTAAAAAGTAAGATTTGTCTATAATTCTGCCATTAGCTCGTTACAGATAGCAATATCTAAGTTTTCGTTGCTTTCGATTTTATGTTGCCCGATGATATCTATAGTTTTACAATATCTTTCCTTTCAGAAATTTCGCTAGTAAGTGCAATCGCCTAGCTAACTCTAGAATGGCATCATCATCGTTAGAAGAATCGCGCAAAAGAACACTCATGTTTTTATTTAATCGGCTTTTAAGGAGCTATGTTGAAAGTTAATTATTGTTATATCAAGACAATTAGAGTTGGTACATGAGAAATGCAGAAACATGACCATAATGACGTTCTGGTAGGGAATTCATGAATGGCTTCTAATTTTGTGGGTTAAATTATTAGACTGTGCCTTAAATGCAACATATAGACAGCTACCAGGTGTGTATGAAATAGTTGCAGACCATATTCCATAGTTCTCAATCAACCCACTTACCGTAGCAAAGTTTTTGTGTGTATATTTGAATTAGTTGATGTGAAATATGGACCCTATCTATAGCTAATGAACATATGGTTATTGTAACTAAACACTGATAAATGCCAGTATTATTGATGCAGGATAATTAATTTTCTTTCATTGCGTTAGTATTTTTACAAAATAAGTTGCTTCTGGATGCATCATGTATTCACGAAGACACAGGGAAAAATAGCAACAGGCACAACTGTAGATCAGGAAGCTGTGAGACAGGTTCCTGAAGCTAGCAAGAGCCTTGTGGCACAAAACCAAGGATGGATTAAGGGCAAGTGGGACTGCACCTGTTAGTGATGAGCTGGATCAAGCATTAGAAGACATCATTGAAAGGAGAGAATGCTGAGCAAGTGCTAAAAAATTTCACGAGGGAACAGCAAAGGGGAAAATTTAAGATTTATTAAGATAGATACATGAGAAGTAATATTACAAGAGAAGACTTCTCCTTTTGTTCTCATCAACCTTTCTTCTTTCTAAAGCCACAATTGTCCCAGGATTTTGTCAAGTTTGAAAAAGTCTAGTTTTTCTAAACTATGTAGCTGTTAACTGTCATTAAAAGTTCTGTCTTGCTAATTTAGCTAAGTGACTACCAGCCAAGCCTCAAAGCTACAGTAGAAATGATCATAGTTTACAATAAAAAATCATAATGACAATACATTTTACACTGAAATTTTGGGGCACACATTACCCTCAGAGAACTATCAGTTCTACAAGAGCCAAGGCACGTTGTAGCTTCCAAATAAATTTGGATGAAAAAATAAATTGAAAAAACAGGAAAGTAATATTTGCAACTCCTATTTAAATATAGTAAAGGTAAAGTACATGTTAAGCTCCCTTTGGCTGGTTTTTTTTATAACCTTAGTTATTGCATCTAGCATCACCCCAAACCCAAATTTTACCTCTCCTTGCAGTAGTGCATTCTCAATAAAGTTTAATGTCGTTGTGCATACCTTTTTCTAATAATTGTGTGACAATATGACTGTTTTCAATTAAATCTTCATACAAGTCTTTCATGGCTACCGAATCAAACCGATCGTACTTCCAATATGGAAGTCCTACGTGCAGATTTCTACAGCGATTGGTCTCGAATGGTATAAGAAACTCATCGTCGTCAATTTCCCCATCATCATGTATCAAAGATTAGCATTTCGTCCTCACTGTTTACGAAATCAAATATGACGCCAACTCTGAGTCGTCTTCAACAATCGTAATCAAAATTTCACTCGCAAATCAAGACGGCTCAGCTCTGCTAGTACCCAGGTCTCCGTGAGTCGTCTTCGCTCAGCGCGTCGTGAATCGTAAACTCTCTACTATTTGCGCTTTACACTGCAGCAATGATGAACGAAATCCCACTCGATGCACCATCAGTTGAAATCCGCTACCGACTAGATGGTAGGCTATTCAAACTATCCCGTCTGCGATCCCGAACGAAAACAACCCTCCATAACTTCCGTGAACTCCAATACGAGGACGACAACGAGACCGTCACTCAGAAACCCCAGGACCTTCAACGTACCGCTGACCAGTTTAACGCAGCCTACAAACACTTTGGCATGGACGTAAACACTGACAAGACCAAACTCCTAGTTCAGCACGCATCAAATCGACCCCAGCACACCATACCGACTGTTCAAGTCAACACTCGTACTGTGGAGAGCGTCCCGAGCTTCTCATACCTTGGAAGCCTACTGTCATCAGTCGCCACGTGCGAAGACGAGATACAAAATCGCAGAAGGGCGGCTCACGCTGCGTATGGATGACTGACAGAAAGAGTTTTCGAAAACCACGGACTTCATTTCCAAAGAAAAGTCATGGTCTTTCGAGCTGTTGTGCTGTCTACTCTGCTATACGCCTGCGAGACAAGGACGCTCTATTCACGCGACGTCAAACAACTGGAAAAGTTCCAACAAGCCAAACTACGCCAGATCTTCCGGGTACACTGGAAAGACAAGATCACAAACAACGAGATCCTCACCCGTGCATCACTTCCGAGCATCGAAGCCACAATCCTCCAACATCGCCTACTTTGGGTTGGGCATATTGCGCGCATGCCACCTACTCGCCTCCCGAAAATCATTCTGTATGGGGAGCTTGCAAAGGGCAAACGGCCCAAGGGTGGCCCGAAGCGCCGCTTTAAAGACCAACTGAAGTGATCGCTAGCGCTGGCCAACATCCCTGATAACAACTGGGAAACCATTGCACACTCATGGAAGGTCAAAGTTCGAGAAGGCGCAGAGGCTCTCGAAGCCGAGAGGAGGAGCCAGGTGGACCTGAAGCGCCAAGAACGCAAGCGCAGACAAGCAGCCACCCCTCCGCGGGCCACTCTGCCATGTGACTACTGCCCAAGACTTTTCCGCCACAGGCTGGGCCTACTCAGTCATGTGAGGGCACACGAGCGGCATCAAAAGGATTCATGAAGGAAGAACATGAACCAAACTCGGACTACGAGTGGAATCCGACGACGATGACGCGGATGCATTGAAACACTCACCTCGTATAGCATCCGACCAAGGTAGACCAATGAACTTCATTGAACACCTTGGGATGGGACAAAGACCACCAACATCCCATTTTCAACACGAAAAAGCAACGACTGAACCTAGAACCGTGAAAATCCAACGTCCTAAACACAAAACAGAAAAACCTAACGCAACACCACTTGTGGAACCACTAGCAACCGAAAGGATTCAGAACGACAGTAGAACAATGTGTGCCCCATCTTATGCTAACATCTTAATGGGAATATTCGG
This sequence comes from Pseudorhiza aurosa, assembly GCA_964026355.1. NCBI lineage: Eukaryota > Metazoa > Cnidaria > Scyphozoa > Rhizostomeae > Lychnorhizidae > Pseudorhiza > Pseudorhiza aurosa. Next base: position 968,435 of record OZ032124.1, read on the forward strand.
AGAACAATATATTTACCAATTTATAGAAGGCAATGCAAAACTGTATATACGCTACATTGACAATACATTTATCCTTTGGGCAAGCCCTAAAAAGCAATTAGAGAGCTTTATTTCTGAGCTTAACCAAAGACACAACCCCATAAAATTCGATTATGAGATGTCTTCAATAGAAATCCCATTTCTGGATACAAACATTTATATTGACAAGAAGAATCAATTACAAACTAGACTTTATCGGGAAACAACTGACAGACAGAACTATCTCCATAAAGCTCCAGAACATCCACCACTGCTAAAAGATAGCCTAGCATACAGCCAAGCATTTAGAATTAAAAGAATTTGTTCTGATAATGAAGGATATAAGAGTAGCACAGAACGACTAGTCATATCATTCATGTCACATGTATATGACCAAGACAAAATCATAAAGCAAATAAGAAAGGGCACGTGATAAGATGCATCACGTGATGAGCTACTCAAGCCGACTACTATAAAGATAGCAAATAAAAGAACACCATCGATCACAACCTACAATAGAACTCTTCCACTTATCAGCAGAATAAGCTTTTTAGAGAATAACTCTTGACAAATCCTCTCCATCTGAAATTCCTTGTGATTGCTAATTGTGGGATCACAAGGTATGTATTTCTCCTCACTCAAGGTGAAAATAAGCGACAGATGTGACTGGAACCTTTGAACATGTCATGAATACCCTGTAATAAATACTCTGTAATGAAGACCCTGTAATGAAAGCCCTTGGCAATAGAGCCCCCCTATGTCTAACTGGAATCAAAAGTACTTAGCAGATCTCTTTAAATATAACCTTAAATAAAGTTCTAGCTGTTTCATTATATTTACTTTACTTGAAACTTACCCAAATGGATAGTGAAACTTTCTTCCATTCTAAAAGCATCTTCATGCACAATATGATAATCGGAAGAGCCTTCTCTTGGCTCTGATCTCAAACGGGTCTGAGTTATCTCTTCAAGTGTCTCGTGCAAGTTTTTCCCAGGCTTGGATAATACATTTTCATACACCGTTTTAACCCATTCCCTGTACTCGCGCTTCTGCATCTCTTGAAGATCTGATAATGCACTGGACCAATATGTTTCTTGAATCTAGACAGAAGAAACATAGTGCTGATATACAGCTTTTGATATGGAAAAAGTCACTAAAGCATTTGACAACTGTGAGGGAGAAGATGGTTGGAGTCCAATGGAAATAGCTATGACAAAATTGAAACGAGAGTCCATGGTATGCACCTTGTGCATTCTTTTAAAAGCAAATTTCCCCATTTGTAATATTATGAAATTGTTCATTATACTGTATGCAGAGTGTGTCTACATCATTCACTTACAACAACAGCAGGCATAGAGTATTTTAGAATTACATTCAAATATGGTATTCCAAAAGGCGTGCAAAATGCCTTCAAGGAACCCCGCACACTTGACATGTTCTGATGGAAATTCTATTCGCTAAAATGAAGTCAGCAATATAGTCGTACGTACAGTACAAGTTGACAATTTGAGCAAACAGAAATAATGGAAGCATTGTTTACTAGATGCAAGTTTCCTCTTGGAGGATAATGCAAAAAATGCAAGATGGGAACGTTTTTCAAAAATGCAGCTGTCTTGCAATTCATATGTACTGAGAGGTACAACATTAAATGTCTTAACCAACCCTACTTGACAGATTACTAAACAGCTGGAGGTGTGAGGATATGTAAACAAGTTTTGATAAATTCTGGACCAAGACATCATTGCATTACCGGTAGATCATCATTGCAATTTTCTGGGAATTTTCGGAGAACAAATGAAGCAAGAACGGTGACTAAAAACAATCATGTCAAAATGTACTCAGCTGGCAGATACCATGTGATATGACATAATAATGTACTGCAGGTCTCTTCATTTCAATGCCACAACGCAATACTACTTGGAAAATAATATGCCACATCAGACTGTCACTTGCAGCATTAAATAACCATACAATGATAAATTGCTTAATCAATGTTTCCATGAAATGAATGAAAAAAGCCATTTATATACCTGATAATCATCCAACTGCTTGCTGGACAGATTGTTTACATCTTGGTCAGTTGCAGAATAACCAACATTCTCAAGCAAATTCTCCATTTCTGATTCATGTCTAGTAGAAAAAGTGAAATTAGCAAAAGATTGCCATAGATAATAATCCTACAGTTTTAGCCTTGTGACAAGAAACCAGACTTTTCACTCCTATATGAAATTAACATGGAATCAAACTTCATTTAGGCTATTACACCTGAAACATCTACAGCATTGGATGAATCTTCGCCAGTAAAGAATTTTGTTGGTCCTGTGGGTCAGCTTGCTTTTGTGTCTTAAGATAGAACCAATGGCTAAGAGTTTTCATTACTACAGCCCCATACTTGAAACCCGTTCTGATGAAAACTTAGGTGCTTTAGGCCAATGAGAATGGATTGATTGGAACAAATCAAAGAGAACATGACATCAGCAAGGTGTAAGAATGACTTAATGGTAGGGAACTTGACTCAGCCAAGTGGTCATTGGTTCAGTCCTAGTGAGGAGAACTGCTAGCACTTTGAAATTTAGGGCAAGAAAAAACCAAGTTCTGCGTAAAACACAAACTAAATTGACATCACTGAAAATTTCCCTCAATGGTCCCAAAAAACACTCTGTAAAAGTCATGGCACCAATTCGCATGCTTGCTTCTTCAAAGATTTAAGGTACCTCTAACGGCACCCAATAAATAGATTTCAGGTAAATAAATAACAAAATGGCAATAAGAATGATGCTTATAATTGCATTGGACATCTACAGGGCTCACAGGAGGAGCATTACATGTCTGAAAACAAAATACTTTGGCAATAGCAAATTCCAAAGACATGTGGCGATTAGATGAGCTTACTTTTTCTGCAGCTTATCTAGGGTAACTTCTGCCTGTTCCATTAGCTCCTTGACGGCCACAGAATAACTGTGTTCTAGTTGCAACAAAGTCTCTAGAGCTGGAGAATGAATCAGTGCATGATAAATGTTTGAAAACTCAATTTCATCCCCATTTTTGTCATCTTTGCCCTGGTAACTGATATGCTCTTTAGAGTAGGCAGTTGTCCAGGAGTCCACCACATCAAAGATATGCTCTGGTTCTTGCTTGACCATATTTGCAGCTGTGTGACACTTTCCATTACTGAAATCCTTTGTTCTGGCAGCCACAAATCTCTCCAAAGAAGCAAGCAGATCTGTCCAAGTAAAAATAGCTTAGAAACACAACAAAGCAATAATGACATGAATATTTATACAGATTGAAACATTTTCAATGACACAAAAGGCATTGTTATCAATGAAAGCCCTGTTTTGAATAAAAGCATATGAATTGCTACGAAATCAAAGCAGTTGCAAATTATGCATTGGGACCCCCTTGGGTAAGATCAGCGCACCAAACCAGGGTGGTGGTGAAGCCATGGTAAGGCAGGTTGTGGATGGAGAGGAAGGCGCAATGGTCATAATTGCCTTTGATAGTTTCTGCTCTACTGATGCCAGGCAGATCTTCTTTGCGAAGGCAATGACTGGGATCAACTGGTCTTGTGAAGACGACTACTGCTGAAGAAAGCACAGGAAAATTACTTCAGGACCTTCGTAACATTATGAAAATTAAACCAAAACGGAAAATCTTAAACAGCCTGATGCAGCCATTTTGCAATGTCCAGGTGGAAGCTTGCCTGGTCAAAATGGTGCTTATCAACATCCATTTCCTTGATATACGATACAATATTTGGGATGGCAGTTCTCTGAAATTATTGTAAGAATTGTATTACTGACTGGAAGTTTGTTTGATTCTGTTTAGTCGCTAGTCCACTCTTTCAACTTTTTACCATCAAATCTGAGAGTTTAAGAACAGGAGTTGAACACCTGATTGGAATAAATTTTGATATGCTGAAGTGCAATTTGTTTTAGCTTGCTATGTCCTAATCCGCTACTGTATAGCAAAGCCTCAACAAAGGAAGAAATAGAAAGGCTAAGAGATAAAGAAATTTGGAAAGGGGGTGGGCAGAATGAGTCTTAGGTGGTTCTTATATGTCTCAAGGGGGTGGGTACAACATCCCTGGTTTTCTTCCAGCAATGTCTGTGGAAGTAACTATTAAGATGAATAACAATAATGGCAATATAATTTCTATTAACAGTTTGGTAAAAATGGACAGTGCACTAAAAAGCATAGACTAGCAAATACCAACTAACTTAAATTAATTACAACAGTATCATTTACAAACGTTGCAATTGTAGCCCTCGCCGGCCTAGTTTTTAATCTTTTTAAAAACAGCAGAGACTGCATTGCTGCTCTTAATCAAATCAGGCTAACAGTTACAATGTATACTACCTCTGAATGATATCAAATTTGTGCCAAAAGATGCCGTTGATGCTTTGGGACTTATAGGAATGTCTTTGATTCTCAGGTTGAAAAGGTATGCAACCAAACATCAATGAGCATTGTCATGGGGCCATCTGACAACTGTGAGTGCAAAAACCCCCATTCAGCGTTGTTGCAGACTTGATTGATCATACATGCTAATTGTAACACAGGCACAATAGACTTGAGAAATGATGCAAAAACAGCAGTCACAAAAATGACCTCCATCAAAGTTGCATTGGCTTCAATGGTAATTGTTAAGGGTGTTGTGACGTATGTAAAGGTGCTAGCTAATGACACCTTCACAATTCCCCCAATAAGCTTAAAATAATTGCTATACTAAAAGATAACTGCAATGGCATACTTATAAAAAGACTGTTCTGAAGCATAGGCAATGGGTATTTCCATTGACTACTTTCAAAGCAAGATTTAAACTCAAAACTGTGGTGAGTGGTGAAAGCAAAGGAAATAGAATTTATCAACAAAAAGCATTTTGATAAAATCTTCAGTTATGATATGCTCCAGTTGACAAACCAGTTTTTAAACATGTTATCTAAAATCTTGTCACTGCCTGCCAACTCAACTGGCTCATACAAATGACTGCATGCATTTTGAATAGGCAAACCTGGGTTAGAGAGATGTGAAGGTGAGCATTCAATGGCTCATGAGACAAATGAAATTGGGCAGTATTTTATCAATTAGATAGAGAATAGATTTAGAAGCACCACTCCAGACTTGGGAAGACAGAAATGTCAAATTCATTACAAGTCATTCAAACAGGTGGTAAGTCTGGGTTTCTTTGTGAAATGACAACCTAAGTGGCCTTGCTTAGATTGAATGAAACTAGGCTGTCTTTGACTCCATTCCCTATTCTAGTTCTCTTTGTTAAACCATTGGTGAGGCATTTCTATGGAATGAAGCCAATTAGTGGGGATGCGTTGTGAGTTAAATGAAAATAATGAACTCAGGTAAATGTCATCACAGAAAGAGTGAATACTAAAAGGCACAGAGAAAAGGGACAAAAAGTATGTGAGAGATGAAAGACCCCTGGGGTACAAAAGCATTGATTGAGCGAGGATTAAAGAGGAAGCCATCAACTCTAACGGCAATAAACCTATCAGAGAGAAAGCTACCATCCATTTAATGAGGGTGCGATACAGACCAAGAAGACATTTGTGCCAGATGCAATCAAAGGCCTTGGAAATAGCTCTCACCATGGGATTCAGAGCAAAGGACCAGAAATGAATAGCAGAAGCTAGAAGATCACCAGTAGACCTGGTTTGTCAAAAGCCATCCTGGTGATCAGACAGGAGATTGGTTATGTCATTAAAGAAAATTGTTGCATAGTAATAATAGTCTCCATAGTTTTAGAGATAAGTGAAGTGATTGCATTAGGGTTAGGACGATAATTTGGCAGGTGAGATTTGTGACCAGCAAATGTACAATGGAGATATCAAGCAAACACTTGCATTCGCATGGGAGGCCTCTTCCTATGACTATTTTATGGGAAATGTCAAAGAGAATGAGCTTGAATCTATCTGAAATTATTTTGAGAAAAAAGCAAAGCAGATATGTCTTTCCTGGTATAGCATTTCATTTCTTATCTAATGGCTATATTCATACTCGCCTGGTAAAATAAACTGGTACAGTGGTCAAATTCATTGGTTGTAGACTCTATGGCAAGTGACAAATTTTGAGTTTTTCACCAGGCTGAACTTTAAATAAGGGAGAATCAAGTGGCAAATATTTCATTCCAGTGCTATGAGTCTTGCATTATTCATTCAACTCTCATTTGTTTTTTACCATTTTGCTGCTATTATATTCGCTGAAATGCTTTGTATTCTATCCTTCTAATTGCTTGCATAAAAACATAATATTTCATGTTGTATGTAAGGAATTTCACATGACTCTACACTAGGCTATGAACAAGTGCTTTCACCTAATAAAGAAATTCCCTTTGCAATTACTTAGCTGTTGGATTTTCAAGCTATGAGTTGCATGCATCAATAAATTTCTCTCTCTTTGAATCAGGGCTTTCTCTCTCTCTCTCTCTCATGATTGGTAGTCAATGGAATCAAAACGAGGAAAACTCAAGTACTCTCTCTCTCTCTCTCTCTCTCTCTCTCTCTCTCTCTCTCTCTCTCTCTCTCTCTCTCTCTCTTTCTATCAGGGTCTCTCTCTCTCTATCAGGGTCTCTCTCTTTCTCTCAGGGTCTCTCTCTCTCTCTCTCTCTCTCTCTCTCTCTCTCTCTCTCTCTCTCTCTCTCTCTCTCTCTCTCTCTCTCTCTCTCTCTCTCTCTCTCTCTCTCTCTCTCTCTCTCTCTCTCTCTCTCTCTCTCTCTCTCTCTCTCTCTCTCTCTCTCTCTCTCTCTCTCTCTCTCTCTCTCTCTCTCTCTCTCTCTCTCTCTCTCTCTCTCTCTCTCTCTCTTTCTATCAGGGTCTCTCTCTCTCTATCAGGGTCTCTCTCTTTCTCTCAGGGTCTCTCTCTCTCTCTCTCTCTCTCTCTCTCTCTCTCTCTCACTCTCTCTCTTGCATTGCACATCCACACAAGTATGGTCCCATCCAGAAACGGACCAAGAGATCACTAAACAAGAAGAGCTTCTGAAAGTCTAACGGTTTACCTTAGATGCCAGGTCAAAGCCAAAAAAATCTTACTAAATAATGTTCCAAAAGCAAGGAATATGATGGAAATACAGAGACATACAAAGGCAGGCTTCATTGGAACACAATTTCTTGGGGATAAGACCTTTGGGATAACAGAAATCGCATGACATTTGACTTAGAAGTAACACGAGAACGAGGTTCACTTAACAACCATGCCAAGTGAATGGTTTGTGTATCTGAAAAAAGGCAGCAGGTAATAAGTAAGCAGCAGAATAATGCAAGCGAAAATTTCTCACCATCTTCGTTATAACAAGCAATTGAATGACACTTTGATATTCTGTAGCCAAGTTCCTTCACTGTTGTTTCGAGTGGAATTGGAATGGGGATTTTCAAAATAAGCTCATTACCATTTTGTTTGAACTTGTGAACAAACAATTCTGTAGTTTTATGAGCCTCAGATTCACCTAATCGCTGAGTACATTCATCCGACATTTTACCTCTTGATGACTAAATCGAGCAGGATGTTCAGTACTATGTAGGCTTGCCGGTTATCGGCGCCATTTTGAACTAATACTATAATGTCCTGTGGACGAGGCTTGGTCGATGGGATGTCAAGGGAGGCTCACATTGTCCATTTTTTCATGCTGTTGAAGCTTCTGTCACTATCTAGTACCTTCAAAATATTTTGGAGCTCTTTGGATACATAATCCAACTTTGATCATCACTTCTTGGTTATCATAGGCTATCTATGCTGTGATTGACCTAAGTTTCTCACCTAGGTATTCAATCTGCGCGCAAAAAGTTTAGTCACCAAGGGGGAAATTTAATTACTAAGAACCATCAGTTTCATCCCTGTACCTTGTAGAGCATCTTACAGTGTTGAAGCCATAATGATAATTGAGTAACGGTCAAGTTTATCAGGCTCCTACCGGTCCAAAATGCCTTACAGTACCTATGTTCCCCAACAAAATCCTCAAAGCATTCCTTGAAAAAGATGGCTTCCCACCGCCTCAGCTGAAAAAACACACTCATTGTTAGCTGCAAAGTGGTCGTTGGAGAAAATTTTGCCAGCTTCCCTGCAGGGCGTTTGAAGTGAATTGACAAAATTGCAGAAGATCGTGAATACCGGTGACTTTACATTAATCATTAACTTTACTGGAGACAATGCAGAAACCTCCACGTTGGTGTACCTGGACATCGACCGCCAAAAGGGATCTCAACTCATTGTTTTCAGCTCGTAACCGATTCTGCAACCACTTCCCTCAAAGCACATTTGAGGGAAAGACTCGATGAAGATTAACTTTACTATGCATCGCGAGTGAAAAATTTGAGAACAACGTTAACATGCTAATTCTCAAATCATCTCATCACGCAGTCAAAATTATGATTATCCCTGTTTCCTCCTGTAATTTTTCAACTTATACATGACAAGAAGATGTTAGCATTGTGTCTTTTTCACACGGGACTGTGCAGAAAACGTTGCCCTTGCATAATTGCCTTCAGGTTGACATGAAATTATTTCTGGCCGTGTGGTACAACTCGACAGATAAACTGTAATAGCTTTTGCCATAAAAGTGTGATCAAAAAATGATTAACGTCAAAAGCACGATGAAGACCACCCTGTGAGTAAAGCGGCAACAAGATTGCATATTTTGTTGATGTCTTCATGATATTTCCTGCTGAGGAGGCAATGCAGCATTCCCATCAAAATGAACTCCACATTTTCCTACAAGGATTTCGTTCTGTTTTTCACATGGGTTTTCCAGACGGCCTGGTCGAGCTGGAGAGAGGTGACAGGGGCTCTCTATGACAAGCAGATGCCCCCTGAAATCTTAAGTGTATGAGCTCTGGTTTATGTCACAGAATGCTGGACCTTGAGAGAGTGCCAGAAGTGGAGGACCAGAAGTGAGAGCGTCTGATGGTTTGGGCACGTATATCGTCGGGATGATAGCAATATCAATAAGAATTGAAACTACCCGGGAAAAGAAGCAGGGAAAGACCGAAGGAAACCTTGAGGAAGCAGATCGATGAGGATGTGGTAGATGTGAATGTGACCCCTCTGCTAGCGACGAATCGTGGTGAATGGAGAGCGAAGACGAGGCCGACCCCTTAGGCTGTATAGGGAGGGATAAGGCGTCAAGGTGAGGCATGTCTTTCAAGCCTCCTGATTCTGGGTAATGGTTTTGTTTTCTTCAATTGTGACGTCCCAACTGCCTGCTTTATGTGCGCGTCCCTGTGTTCTGAAACCCTCTGAATGCAGCACGCCGTAGAGCCAATGTTCTAGCAGGTGACTGGCGGCTCTCTAAGAATTTCCCACAAAATCCAGTCCTCGTTTCAGATGGAAAACTCTGCTGGATTGTGTCGCATTTTCACTTGCTCAATACAGCTTAGCTACCACGCGTGTCACATTCATTCGGAGTTAGCTAAAAATTCAGCCCTTTTGATGCTGGAATCATTTGATGTTCACATCATGTGATTAGGAGTTTCATCCGCTCCCATTGTTTTTGAAATCTTCAACCCTCCTGACATGGAGTTATCGAGCTTGAAGTGATCATTGGTCTTGCCCAGAATTTGTTAGGTTCATGTATTCGGTATTGATGCAGCGTCCGACGGATACTGACACTGACACTGACACTTCCTTTTCTCAAGATAGCACCAAATGTTGTCCTTCTTCCCTATTTTCAGACTGCAGTTCCATGTCGTCAGCGAAGTTGAGATCAGTAGTTTTTGTAGCGGGGTACGTTCTGAGCCTCCTCGGTTTTGTTGAAATCAACATCTTCTACAGTTTCCAGGATATTGTTTCTTAGAATGCAATCCACAATAATCACCAATAAGAAGGGTAAAAGTGTGCCACCTTGCAAAACCCTGGCAAGGTACATCAAATTCTTTACTAGGTCAATCAGTTATAGTTACTCGCCTAGTTGGTATATTCTGATGCATTTGTATTGCTTCAATAGCATCGCCGAAGCCGATGAAGTTTTTGATCTGCGGGACTGAGAGTAAGGGTGTACATTTGGTTGATCAATAAGAGAGTGTGGTGCTTTTGCATTGAGCAAGGTCATGTTTCCGGAAGCACCATGATTAGTGCCTCCATCCAATTCTCTCGTGGTTCCACCTCTCACTAGGCTCTTTCCCCACATGTAACATGCAGTTGCAGTGTCGTGCATAGAACTTTCGAAGCTCCTTGGTATCACAGGAGATATCGTATTGCAGGTCCATACCGTGGTTTGCGCTTTTTCAAAGTGATTTAAGACTTTGAGCAGGCCTGTGGGCATTGCGTCATAAAGTTTGAAATTGAGTAATTTTGTCAGAGGTCAATGGCTTCGCGCATGATGAATTCGGTGTAGGTGTTTAAGTAATACGGTGATAGCAAACATCTTTGTCGCATGCCTTTGCCACTTTTAAAGCTGTCTGTGGTGCCGTTGTTTACGCGGAAGCGCGATTCTTGTTCATCCTGGAGTTGTTTAATCAGCCTAACAATGTGGTTTGGCAACAACCCATACAGTTCATCATGTGCCATGAGTGGCTGTAGTCAAAGGACTTGCTGTTATCTACGTAGCATACTGTAGATATTCATGTTGCGTCAATTGGCTTTTTCTAGGATGGTACAAAGGCTCACGAGGTGATCGCATGTCCTGCGGCCAGATATGAAGCCAGCTTGTTCCTGAGGTATTTCTTCCTCCAGCTTTTATTTGATGTGTTTCTGAATGATTACTAGGAGAATTTTGCTGGCATGGGAGATAAGCACGATCCCATTTCCATATCTTTCAGCATAGATAATTTGTGACGGGCACCCACTCGTCTTTCTCCCGTGGCTATCAGCAGTTCTAAGGGAATGGAGTCTAAACCGGGAGCTTTGCCTTTCTTAGCCCGTCTCATGGCTCTCTCTACCTCGCAGCATAATGGGATTGGTTCTTTTTCCTCTCCAAGTGTTCCTATATTAGTCTCTGTCTGTGTGACTTTGGTGTCGACTTCATTCAAATTTTTAGTCTGTTCAATCCAATTCCTGTTAAACTCTCTTCTTCTGTGAGTGCTGTCCCGTCTTTCGCAATGATAATAGTATTGATGATTACAATGCAATCTATTAACAGTTGGCTAGAGAAGATATTTAATGCTAATATAGCCCAACTATTTGACAAAACCCAAACCCCTCCCAACTACTGATATGCAATTTCAAATTCCTTTTCACATATTGCGTTTTCATTTCGGTCTTCAAATCTTAACAGTTCAGCTGGATTCGTTAGGAGCGGCGATTAACGAAGAGGTGACTTCAGCAACAGAGACCAGACCTGGTTGGCCATCGTGACGGCTCAAATGGCCCAGTTGAACCACATATGGAAAAGTAAAGCGGTGAAGGACAGTACAAAGATTCAGCTGATGAAGACGCTGGGTGCCGCAGTAACCCTGTGCAGGTGTAAGGTGTAGAGCTGGGTAAACAATTGGGGAAGAAGATGATTGCTTTCGAGATGGGACGACTGCCGCACAAATGCATCAGTGCAGGAAGAAGCCAAAAGGAAGATCGGGGTATTTGAACCGCTGCCTGACACAGTCTAAAGAAGGAAGCCATGATGGTTTCGACACGTGAAGAGGAGGTTAGATACACTGGCTCAAACGGTGATGCACTTAGGGGTGGAGGGACAGAGAGGTTGAGGTCGTCCAAGGAGAGTGAACATTTGACTATGAATATGATGTGAATATTTGGACGGAAGAATCGGCAGTGGCCTGCATACGAATGGCCGAGGACAGAGGAAAGTTGAGGAAGACATCTATGTAGGTGTCCCAATCAGCAAACAGCTATGGGTATCGCCTGACCTGACCCGACCTGACTTGACCTGACCTGACCCGACTTGACCCGACTCGACCTGAACCGACTTGACCTGACTTGACCTGACCTGACCTGACCTGATATTGGTCTGGAAGTCGGCTTCAAACAATGGCAATGAACACTCATCCTATCAAGCAATTCACTTGAATGAGAAGAAAGCCAGAGAAAAAGACAAAAAGAAGGCAATCAGAACTAACTGTTTCAATCATTTGTATGACCAAAATATTACATTGCTTTTCTAATCAGCATACGATTACAGTAGTCTGAACTATCACTTCCAATCCATCTACATTTTTTGAAATGTTATTCTATCTCATCCCTGAGCAATTTAACTGAAACTACTCTACCTGCCATGGTGTGGCAGTGTATTTTGAATTGTTTGTTTGATCATTGACATTTGAAAAAAGAGAAATCATTCTTATCTTTCCTTACTACTTGATAAACAGATGCCATATAGCTGCTGGGATTGACATTGTGACAAATGGTGATGTTGTCGCATGGTAAATCTTATGATATGGCTATAACGGGGGGAAACGTCAAGTTGTTCTGTAAACTGCAATACAGCAGCAAACTCATAAAGCTCAACGGGTGAGGATATTTCTTCTTGCAAAAAGTACAAGAGTATTTTAATACTTCCACCCTCAAAGTTCATGAATACGGAATGACCATCGAGTAAAATGCCGAATCACGGTGTAAATTTGGCCTGGGGATTCAGCTGAAAAAAGATTGTTCAAGTATAGATCTCGTTACCTATACAGTACTGATGCAGTATTTTAGTAACAAAGTTTGTAAACTGATGCAGTAGAAGGTGTCTTCCAAAGACCACACAGGCCATTGCTACCTAATCAAGTCGAGTTTCAGATTCTAACGAACAGAAAGAGCTATATATGCACAGGAAAGACCTAGACCTCTTGATCTTTTGCGAAATAAACAAGCTTTGCAAGCAGGGAAATTTCAAATTACTTTTTGAGATACCGTGTTGCAACAGAATTTAACAAAAGAGAAATAGAACAAACCGTATTCAGTGAAGGTCATTGATGAACGTGTTAAATGGGTAATAACAAACCACTAATTCATACTGTAATAAAGTACTGTACAATTATTGGGAAAAACCTTCTTTTCAATGAGGAAAAACCATCATTTGCTACAAAACTGCTCAATACCATTCACCACCAGAAGGCAGCAAATAAGGTTGGTACAAGAAATGATGCCTCTATCAGTTGCAATTACTCTGTATAGACTGGGTATATTGCTGAATACTGTACCTTGGCGGAATGAAGGAAAGCCCAATTAATTAAGTACAAAGGCTGGGTAGTGTAACATGCAGATGTGCTTTGTACTTGCTGCAGTGGATATAGAGATCTATCAACTACCTTAAAAGAGCTTTAGAAATAGGGTGCGACCCTAATGAAGCAAAAAGTCAGAAATATCCTTGAAATTTGCTCAAATAGGTAGATGCTTGGTACGCATAAAAATAGGGTACTTTATTTGACGCAATTTGAGAGTCTTTAAGACCTGTCTACTGCCAACCGTATGAACTAATGTTCCTTTCTGGATACTTTTGTCTTTCCATCAACCATCAGGGTACTGTTCATAGAGTTGGAGACAAAGCAAAGCAAGGAATGGAACGGCCCATTCTAACGCTGTGTCTTAGAATGGTACCTCTCTAGCAAGGTGCTCCTTTGCGTGGGTATAAAGCATGGGAACAAATTTTGCTTCACTTTTTAGCTAGGTTCGAATCTAGTATATGCCATTGTCATACGTATTTTATAGCGTCAAATAGTCTAGAGAAAGAAGAAATCCAAGATGATACTCACTACTAATAAATTATCCAACTGCCCTGTTATTCATTTCCGTGTATTGATATATACATTGTTCATTCATTACTACTTCGTATTAATATAACATTTAAAAATCAACTCTAAAGACAGATGGAATAACTCAAATTCAACCATCAATTTAATTAATGCACTTACCTAGCAGTTTTTAAGATTCTAATTATGTTTTTAACAAAAAGATTTATACAAGCGTTTCCTTGAACTTGCTATGAACGCACACTGTAACATAGAATTCCAGTCTCATTGCATTATCTATTTGGATGCACAATTTTAGTCCTAAGTACTTTCAAAATCGAACCTATCGTCTAAGAATTGCTTGATCAAAAAGACTTGAGAAAATAAAACTTTTTTCCAGAATATGCAACTTAGTACTTATCCACTATTTTATACTTCAAAACAACTTTTATACCTCACTCACTACTTGCATTTGTACAAGTTTTGGAGTTCCTTTGACATAGACTGCTAAACGTCTATAAAATCATGGAGAAATTCTCATCTTACAGAAATTTTTACGCTTTTCTAGAAACTGATGAGACCCCAATGCAATAATTCTCTGAAATTTGATCACAAAGTTCTTTCTAGATGCTCCTTATCTCAAGTATCTTGTTGAGACTATAGTCCCAATTCTGCTTATATTTGAAAGTAAATACTTAAGAACTAAAAAATGTTTGTTGTAAAGAAACTTGAATATTATGCACATGTATAGAACCATTGATTTAAGGCACTAAAATCTTTTTTTTAAAAATCATCAAAAGAAGACAACGCCATTTAAATTTTGATTATTCATTTAAAGGAATACAAATATCTTAGCCTTGTGCCCCAATTGTTCAACATTTCATGCTATGATGAGTGTGGACATATCGATAATTATTCTAATGAAATCGAATTTCGCTCTCTTTGCTAAGCTTATCAGCAAACACAATCTCTAACAATCTTTGAAGGGCTGCTAAGCACAATAAGCATTGATAAAGCAAGGTATAGCCTTGACGCACAAAATATCAGTACGTGTTTAAGTGTCAAATGGTGTATAAGGATTCGTTTTGGTACCATTGTTATCATTATTATCATAATTATCAATGGACAAGACATTCTGGTAAGACAAAGCACTTAACGGACAGTGTCAGCGTCTTATCATCTCCAAGATGTTCAGTATCAGCTGGCCTTTGCTTCCTTGTGGTATCTCAGTTTTCACAGAAGTGAGATGTCATAGAGACATGCAGATCTGCTAGCAGTGACTTTGCAAAGTGCGCCAATAGCAAGCACAAGGCCGTTTCCTAAGTGCTTTACTACATGCTTGATTCAATTACGTCTAAGAGCAATGTATACGTAGTTCATAGAACAAGAGATGTGTGAGTAAGTGCCATAGCTGCAGGTAAAAGTGCCTGAAACCTACAAGCTGCTCACATGTGTATTTTTCTTCCAAGCATCTACCACTTCTTCTAGGCTTAGCAAGCACCTACATCGCTTATTCAGAAACCAAGTTTGGAGGTGGCCTAACTTAAAAATACTGGCTTCCCACATAAGCATAGATCTAGGGAAAGATAGAAAAGGTAGCCCATTTACATACCAAACAATCTTACCTTAAATTCACATTAACAGGAAAACATCTTTGAAATCAACTTGAAAATAGCCTTTCTAAATGTCTTGTTATAAATGACGTACAATAGTGGGTTTATGGCACTGTTTCCATAATGTAAACACTTGGTGGCAATCACTGTTTGCATCGAGACAGATACCTTGAGATTGCTCAGTACAACAACAATCATAAAAGGAGTCCAGAGCATCAAGAAAGCACCAATCACCCTTCCGATAACCTTTGCTGCCTTCAACTCTTTCTGGAGACGCCTAAAGCGGCACATACTCCTGTGCTTGATTTCGATAACGCATTCTGACTTCGCAAAGCGAACGGAACTCTTTGGTAGATCTAGAGAATGTGCCGACTTGCTCTTGTTCTTGGGGAGAATTCTATCCAACAAGGTGTTAGACGCTTTGTGTGAAGCTTTTACGTTAGTCTTGAGAACATTCTTTTCCGGCAATGTTTCCGTAGTAATGCTTTCAATTGAAGTAAACGTGCTATCCATGGGTAGTGCAACATCCTCTGGGGAACTAACAGTGCTCTCGGCTTGCTGCACTGAGCTCTAAAAGAATACCAAAGCTCAATCAACTTAGGACATCAAAGACTGCAAAAGTCACTCATTGTCCTGCCATTACATAATAAATAAATTGATTGAATAGGTACCTTATGCTAGAAGAAATCTATACTTGAATATGATGAGACGCTGCAAGAAGGGCATATCTTAACAAGAACATATCTGAACAAAAGCACACCTGAAGAAAATTGCGTGTTACAAATGTAATATTGCATTTGAATTGTTTTTATATGAAATTATCCTTATTTTTTCCTGCATACTGTTGTTTTCTATAAAATGTAATGAACATAGTATAAAGATGCACAATTAATTGTATACAGTCAATAAGAAATCATTTTATTGAAATACTAACGGGAAGAAAAAAACTGTTAATATCTTTGTGAGGCCAATGAGATTTAGGTGGGGGCTTCAGATGGCGTCATACTTACATTAGATTGGAATGAAGAGCAATAAAGTCACCGTGCTTGGTGATTAACTGGCCAGGCAAGACCATCATCCAACCACACATCAAATATTGCTCCTCTGTTTTGGGTTGCGCTGGTTCAAGTAAGCTTAATAAGTTGCAAAAATTTCAAAACCGAGATGCTAGAATTGTAACAAACAACAGCTGTAGCACCCCCAAAAGGACCACTCATAGATAAACTTAGCTGGAAGACCGTTGAAGAACTTATGGCTTATGAGTCATTAACCCCCCTCATAAACTGGCCCCGCAATACCAGTGCGACTTTTTCATACGTTTCCCAATTGTGCTTTGTACGCTCTGCCACATTCTCAGACAGATTTAAGACCACCCGAGAAAATTCAAGTAATGGGCAAGATTATCTTTATTACCGAGGGAATTAAGTGTGGAATGATCTTCCTACCGACAACAAACTGGCACCTTCTCTAAATAGATTCAAACAGTTTATGTAAACAATCTTCTTAGGATTCATCTGTTCATATTTCTCTTTTTCTTCTCATTGCGAACATTTGTTTCACGCTCTCAGTGCTTTGGTTTAATATAAGATTACAGATAAGTTTATCCTTTCACATTCTAGACAGTAATTCGGTTAATTCTTACCATTCTATGTCGCTTAAAGTTAATGTTCTTAAGTGCAGGGCCATTTGTAAATCAGTTCCAACTAAAGGGCTACCATTCTTAATCGAATCAAATGATAATGGGACAAAAATGAAAGAAGAGCGATCGAGGATAAGTGTAACGAAGTACATAGGTAAGAAAGACAGAGAAACAGAAAGATAGAATGACAGAAAGACTGAAAGACAGAAAGACTGAAAGACAGAGAGACAGAAAGAAAGAAAGATAGAAAGCAAACCTTGCGGTAAGAAAATAAATTTAGAGCTTGATAAAGCTTTTTGGATTGTGCAGATTTTGCTGCTTTTGCTTTGACAGTGAAGATTCAATGCAAGTTGAGGTCATTGATGAAAATAAGAAATGCCCTCACATCATAAGCAGCCCTGTAGCATAAGCTTTCATTTTGTGAATCCTTTGCTTCGAAAGCATCCAGATAGTTGTTCCAGTCATCAATACCATCCTTTCTTAACTTCTCATAGGATTCGGCGCTCACTTGCGCGCCAATGCACGATTCAGCGTACTCCAGTGTGGCTTCAGTATCCTTTGAGGGCTCCAATCGAGCTGAGCTGACATATTTGGAATCTTTTCTACCAAAGCAAGAGGCTCTCTCTATTGTAGAAATGTTACTGTTGATGATATGTGCATAGATGCAATATGAATGCAAAGAGAGCAGTGGTAACGCTGGACATTATAAAAAGATTAGTCAATGGCTTCTCATGCATCAATAGTAAGTAAACGAGTTTGATGAAACACGAGATAGAAATTATAAAAACCAGCTGTTGCAGCCAAATTTTTTACGGTCAAAATTTTCATGCCAGACAGGAGAAATGATAAAGTATCGCAATTTGGCTTTCTCCTACCTCGCAATTAAAGGTATTGGAAATCCAGGGGCCCAGTTTCAACTTCTTAGAATCTCACATCATGTCAAGTTGTAATTTTTGTCGATTTTCATGGCTGTTTCTCTTTCTAGATTTCAGGTAACAAGTTGGATAGAATCTTCATCTCTGTCCCTGAGCAACTTACAGTAGTGATGATGGCATTATCACATTGGCAAAGAACGACGCAGTCAACAGTCGACTAAAAGCACTAGCATCATTCAGATCAAATCTGTCTTGGGTGGTTTCCATATGCAAAATCGCATGACAAGCTGCAAAACTGAAAATCGATGTCAAGAGTATGTTAATACCTTTTGGAGACTGATCTTTTTTGACATGTTCAGCTTCTAATTCACCTGAAGTTGAATCAGTGCAAAGCAGACTGGCATTAACCATGCGCTGCCTAAATGACAACTTTTTTGCACTTGAAGCTTCGTGTGGTTGCTGATCGACATCAAGTGGATCTTGTGAATCAACTGAATCCAAATTTTCTTCAAAAAAGGTTTTGAAAAGTAAGATTGGTAAAAATTTTGTATAAAAAGCTTGACTTTGGCATCAATGGAAGAGCAAAGAAGTCTATCCTCGCAAAGAAGCTTACCATGGATGCTCTGGTTACTCAGGCAGAGTGCCACACCTACAATCACCTCTAAGGCATTTAATGGGATGGATAGGATTATTGCAAGAGAGACGCTTTTCATAAGTTGGCTTCCCGAGGACAGTTATCCAGTACAATGCCTTGACATTTCTAGATCGACGCTAAATATCGATGAATTTTTTCTCAACTCCATCATCATTCTCAACTTTGTCCACCGACTCCGCCATGGAGCTGAGTGGCATGACCTTCACGGGAGCTTGCAAATTGGCGGATGAGCAAAGGAGGCAAGGGAGCTTGGTGGAAAGAGGCTTCAAATCGTCCTTTGCGATGATGATATCACACAAGAGGAGGTTGGCAAAAGGAATTCAAAGGAACAGTATAAGCATGGTGTATAATACTACGCTACAGAGTTGGGATTTTAGGCAAGATATCAAAAGAACTCCCATGAATGTTGCAATTTAGAAGAAGTTCATAAACTGGGTCATTGATAACGACTCCCTTTGACATCGGATTGCCCTTTGATCGAGGTGCATAATGGAATTACATTGGAATTATTGCAAAACTTGCCCAGCTATCAGAAATAATTTATTACCTCCTTTGTGGTCGCACGATTTTCCTGCTTCATTTGTAGCTGACAATAGGTGTTTTTGACCCGCCAGCCTTTCCTTGTCTTTTTGTACTTGAATCAGAAAACTATGGTGTTTCCTCGCTTCCTTGTAAATCCGGCTGTACGTAAAAATCTTTATGGTGACGGGGACAACATAGGAAACAACGAAAATACTGATTGATATAATGTAGTTTCGTGTTACCATCTGCGTATACCCCAACATTGAGACAATTGTGCTATATGCCAGGGTGAAAGCTACCATGAAAAATGCCCTCCTTTTTGTAACAAGACTTTCGTGGTACAACGGGAATGAAATGCACAAATACCTTTCGACGCTAATCATTGCCAAGCTCATTATAGACCATACTCCGCAGAAAATGTCCAAGGATATCCAAAAAATGTACAAAGCTCCGTCTTTGTTGCTCGGCCAGCCGGTTAATATGAAGGAAACCCAGAAAGGCATGCTTATACAAGCAACCATCAGGTCTGAAACACACAGGTTTACAATGAAATAATTTGTAACCTTTCGTAAGCTGTGTGTTGTGAAGAATGCTGTGATTGCCACTGAATTACCAAAGACAGTTACCAGGATAGCAAGGCAAAGGAAAGAAGCTACCGTATATGTTGATGCCACGGGGAGGCCTGTTCCATTAAAAATAGGTTTCCTTCTTTGATCCGTGTCATTGACCACCGTCAGACTCACAACCACTGCAATCACGGTTGCGTTGCTATGTAGCATGATAATGCAGTCGACTCAAAGGTAAAAAACTCAGTCAAGCTTTGCTTGCATTTGCTGCTCTTCAATCTGTTGAGAAAAGAAAAGGAAGCAAATCTTTATCCCTATTTTACTTGCGAATAGCTAAAGCTAAAATTTATAAGTCAACTTTGGTAATCTAACAGTCAACTGTCTTGCAATTTTTCATCTTCCCTCTGATCATCTCATGGATATGTGCAATAGCTTTAATGCAGAGAGACCATATATATTTCATCTTCACAAACCTCTGACATATTATCATACAGCCCTTCTTTTTGTGTGCATTTTTTGAAAGCAAACATTGATCTATACAATGTTTCTGTTATTTTCATTCTTATTATTTTGATCTGATTGTGGTAGTATAATTTTCTTCCACTTGAGACACGTCTTTTTCCAATAAAATTGCCTTAAGCAGTGAGATTAGAAATTATATTTCAAGTTGAACAAAAAACTAAATGAAGCTAAAAAAACAACCAATGCAATATTGTCTTCATTATTGAGTTAGAAATTCGTTTTAAAATTGGTAGACGGTGAAAGGCCAAAGCTTGAATCTTTTAACGATGATGGTAGACTGAATGAAAGCAATTAGCTATTGATAAAGATTGATAAGGTTTTTGAAGGTTGGCATATCATGTCTAATGACGCTTCATTCCAATGATTTAAAGATATATCTCATTTGCTACACCCAAAGATTCAACACGATGCTCAGTCATTCGCCACTATTGTAAACAATTAACAGTACATATCCGAATACTTCCAGAGCTACCTTAAAAGCTTGATTTCGACTCCCTTGCCGTCATTCTCATTTGAGTGTTACACTCACCTCTTTATCAAAATGTTCTCTGAAGCCTGCCCTGCGCGAATTTCACTAGCCTACTCCTCATAGGATTCCTTCATTCGACCAAATTTTCTGCTCTTTATCAAGAACAAATATCTCACTTCATTAGAAGCATTAAATATTTTCAGTCATTTTTTCCTTGAGATGAAATCCGCATCTTTTGTTTAGAAAGGTGTGCACATGTCAGAAACTTGTTGGCTGAGACTCTTTGCAATCTTTGGAGTCTGGATGGGCTACGGCTTGTTGGATGAGAGCTTACACTGTTCTGGTACAGACCAAAGGCAACGTCGATGACCCGGTTAACTTTAGACCTGTCACTCCCAGATAAGATCCTCTTAAAGACGTCCATTTATGTTTACGTGATTCCATATTTTCCTTTCTAAATGATACTTGTTTTTTTTGAAATGTAAATTCATTTCAGTCCACTTCACTCTTTACAGCCTCATACATGCAAATGCAAAAATAGATGACATAGTGGGAAAAAATGAATTTGCCGAGTAAGAATGACTTGGAGAAGGAGCTCACTAGGGATTTGTCATACCAATCTCAAGAGATTCCCCTGTCTCAAAATATCAATGAACCGTGGATAGATTACTAGTCAGGATTTACTTGAGGCTAAATTGCGAGCAGATCTTGACCATTGAGAAGTCAACAAGTGGTTCACTAATTTGGAATTGAAGGAAACATTCGTAGAAAATTCCTAATTACCAATGGAAAATCATTGCATAGTTTACAGTTTTTGATGGATTTTACGTCAGATTGAAGATTCTTCTTTGTGAGTCGAATATAAGTCGCTACGAATAGCCTGCTTAGTTTAAAGCTGATAAACAGAAGCATTGAACGTGAAAAGTTGTGAAGACAGATTGAAAAATTGCATTCACAGATTCATACAAAAATGCAAGGAGTCTAATCTCAAAGATGTCAAATTGCATTAAAGCCATCTTTGAAAAAAGGTAGTGTATGGGATGAATTAGGTCGAAAGGGAATGTTGCTTATAGCTTTTTTCTGAAAATTTGTGACAGGATCGAAGTAGAATAATGAGTGTTTGCCAATATTGTAGTACCGTAATGAAGGGAAGACATAAAAAAGCATTATATGGACTAGCGGAACAGCTGGTAATGATGAAATCTTACTGTGGAAAGATCCCACTGGTTTTGCTAGCTTCTTTGGAAGCTCACTAAGATAAATCTTCATTAATATTAGATTCATTTTTCATCTTAAAGAAGTCCTAAAAAGTGAACAAAATTTTACTAATTTTCTATCACTGGTACAGACAGAAACTGTTTTGATTAGGGCTGGAATATGACATTATCATTTTCATCAATATTCGACCATAGCTTATTGGCAACAAGATGCTCTTTTAAGAGTTTCACAAGTTGCGATTTAAACGATACTTGCTTAAGTATTAGATTCAAATAGACACTAGAATCACCTGCAAAACGTTCAACTGCAGTTCTTTTATCACACAATACTAATGATATTTCCTCTCTAAGCCTCGCTGGCATTGAAATATGCCTGATCCTTACAAGACATGGGTCGTTGAGAACCTTGACAGCGTTGTAGAGGGATTCATTCGACTATGCTTAGATTTTTCAATCAGCACCAATCTCTGCGGCACTGAAATTTCTCAAAGCCAGTATGGTTGGAGCATTTTAATTTCTGTGGAATATCACCAGCAATGTCAATTAGTCTTGCGTACCGTTTTGAAGGATTCATCGATAGATTCGAGTATAACTTTTTGAAAAGCTATCAGTTTCGTTTTGAATGGACAAAATCATACACGCCAAAACGCAAGTGAAGTTTCAGTGGCCGTGTGTCGGGATCAATTTGAAAGCTTCAATCTAACTCAACCTTATTATAAGGTTTCCTTACTGCATATTTTCCTCGATCTAAAATTGCTAATTCCTTCTAAGCTTTTGAGCAGAGATAACTACCAGAGAAAGCTTTTAATATTTTTGTCGGTTTTTAAAATCACACAAGTGCAACTCGGCAAGATCTCACTATTTTGACTATTTTCCCATTGACTGTCCACCACCTGAGGCTTTATGAATTATTTGTCATGGCAATTATGCAAATTTATGCAAATTTATCGTTCTCATTTGCTATGCTACATCCAAATGTCACGTGTTTCCCTATTTTATTTTTGTGTTAATTGCCTTCTTCCCTACACCTGTCTTGTTGACGCGTTATGCGACATTCTGCAATGCAATGTTAAATTTAATACGCATTTCTGCTCGTGCTAAATGGCTTTTGCCATTACATTTCATTTGCAAGTTTTTCATTGACGATAGCTCCGCAAATCTAAAGAAATCGATTTTCAGAGAAATATATAGTTCTAGAATGACACATATAGCTACGTTATTAGATAGAAATGATATAAGAAAAGGAGTCGGCAAATACAAAGACAAATATCAAACTTTGACGGATCTTCTAAGAGGTCATAGTGAGGTAATTTGTTTAGACAGAGGCTTCATAGCACCCCACATATAAGCACCCAGATGAGAAAAAGCTTGTTGTCCATTTTCAGCAATCACGAATGGGCCGAATAAATCATTGTCTGAATTACGTAGAGCTATAACATAACTAGAGGAGTCTAACAAGTTTGAGAGATGATTGGAAGCAAGGCTATTTATGTATCATTTTGCCATGGTAACTGTCTCTCTGTTCATTATTTTCTTAATTGAAGGTCATTGCAACATGTCAAGCAGTATGGAGCCAATTTTTGTGACTATTCTTGCAGCGTAGTTCTGCAACGTTTGAAATGTAAGCTGCATAGACTCTCCGAAATTACCCCACACAGAACAACAATGTCAGAAAAAAGGGTGGCTCAATTATCCTATTGTGAATCAAACTCAAAGCTTCCATCCATTGAAATTTTTGGGCATATTTCAGGAAACTGAGAGCACGAGAGTTCTTAGTCTACAAAACTTCGTTTTCCACCAAAACAAGAAATTGATTGCCCATCACCTCAAGATAATGTTGGTTCCGAGAAATATCAATATAAATATCTTCGATTTGAAAACAAAGAGCTTCAGAAGCATCGTTTGAAATCTTCGTAGGGTTAGGTCGAGCAAGAAAAATCATAGCTTCAGTTTGAATTATGCTTAAAATCAGTTTGTTGGCATGAAGCAATTGATTTGAACACTGCAAGTTATTGCTGAATGAAGCAAGTTCTTCATAAAAAGGCGAAGTGGCTATTAGCAACGAAGAAATGTTTTAGGTCATAAGGGTGCCGGTTGACTTTATACTGTCTCAAACGAAGCTCAACCGAGTTTTCTCTTGAAAAAAATGTCTTTGCTATAAAATTTTGCCGTGAGATATGATGTTTGCTTATACAGTACATACAGAATGGTTCGTCTGTATCATACACTATATGTTAGATAATATATGCCATTTTTATCTGGTTTATCCTTATCATATCACATTTAGATTAAGCTAAAATAGCAGATTATTTTTACTGCCAGCATCTATTGACCAAGGCTACCTGCATAGCTTCTTATATTCATTTCAAATAAATAAGGAATCTGGAAGATTGTAAATAAAAGCTTCATAGATCTGACCTTTATTAAATAGCTGAATGTTTCTTACAACAACAGCATGATTCCAAGAAACTCTTCTTCATTTCTGACCGAATCATGGACCATCTGCTCCAGCACAAGATGTTCTTGCATTTGTGTTGGTATATAAAACACATGGCTGTCAACTAGCATGTTCTGGCCATGATTCAAAACTGATGATAATTTATCCCTCTACTTCTACGAGATAGTTGAATGAACAAGGCCCACAATCGTTTAGTTTATGAATGTGCTTGTATTTTTAGAGACAATTGTAGTACTCAGTATTGATGTACAAAGCAGTAATCCATGCCCGGAATCATCCATCCATCCGAATGGCATGGCCCGTCCAGCAAAGTTGGCAGTTTAATCTTTGAAGCTTGGCAGGTACACACGTTTTTTCACTTTCATATTGGCTATCCTCTCTTTCAAGTTAATATTAAATTTTGTTGTATGAAATTTATGGGATGAAAGTCTGTAAAGCTTTTTTTAGTGAGTTATGTTAAGGAAAGCCCATTTTGATCAAATTGAAATTTTCATTAGATGATTCGTACATTTATATACATTAAAATAGCTTTATGCAAAACAATTGGTGTATAATCAGTTGACAAAAAAATGGCGGCCTATAATAATATATCGAGTCTTTCCCTCAAATGTGGTTTAAGAGAAATTGGTTGCAGAATCGGTTACGAGCCGAAAAAAAATTGAGTCGAGATCACTTTTGGTGGTCGATATCCAGGGACACCAACGCGGGGGTTTCTGCATGGTGGCCTATACAGGGCCCCAACAATAGAAGAAAGAAAAATGTGAGAGGCTGAGAAGAAAGGGAACTAGGATCAAGTCTACTGGTCTTAGATTTGAAAAGGCTAGTTGTAATAAGATCGTGAAGATTTCTACCAAGTATAGAAGCAATTGAAAACTAGAACTGTAATAATGATAACTGTCAACGGAACAAGGACAGGCCATACCCTGCTATGGTGGAAATTTGAACTATTTTTTCGCTTAATTTAGAATTGTATTTCCTTCTTACTTTTGCCTCTTTTTTCGTTTTAATTTTCATTAGTGTTAAGTAGAAACAGCCAATTACACACTGCCTCTTATAAGAGAGGTGTGTTTTGTATCATAGATGTGCAGTTGACGAGTGGTTTAAAAAAGACAGTGGACCATGTCAAAAATGAAATAATTGCGAAACTAAAAGCAATCTAAAGTTAATTAAGTAATCAAGCAAATAGAATAATCTAAAACTTTGAATCGCACATAAATAGCAAGTTATGTTAAGGATTACATTCCTGATGTTATCAAATTAAAAGATACAAAGGAAAGGCTATGCTTGGAAAGCTAGTAGCTCCATTTTAAGTTTACGAGCGATGCTGCATAGATTAGGTATTAGCTTCAGCTCAGTGTGTAAAATATTTCATATTTCTATTTCTCTATAAGTGAGGCAATTTCGACCACCAATTGTCTGGATAAATGGAATTTTCAAATAACAATGTGTATTGTACAAAATGTGTATCGCCACATTTGATGACAGAATTGGGATAGAGCTAGACTAAGGAGATGGCAACTTCTCTTTCTATTGCCCCGAGAATTTTGATGTTGGCGATTTCACTACCTGGCTTCGCCACTTCGACTGCTGCGCAACCGCGAATGGCTGGTCCTATGCTGACAAGATGAAGAAATTGCCTGCTTTTCTACATGGTCATGCATTGTCAAAGCGTCATCATGCTATTTTCCTTTGCTGATGCCGATGAAGATTCCTATGGTCGTGGAAGAACACCATCCAACGCCTTCCTTGGATACCATGCGTGATTTCGTCCATCGCTTTCGCGCGATTCACAGTACGTCCGCACGCGATCATTCCGCTGGTTGTGCTTCAGGTGCTGCGGCTGCCACTTCTAAAGATATTTTACACGATTCCATTGTGCAACTTACCACTGCTGTGGCATCGTTGACATCCAATAAAAAGCAACTTCAAGCCGCTATGGAAGTGTGACCGCAGCCACCGCAACAAGCTAATCGACGCAAGTTCGGGCAGCGTGGAAGCCTCGGGCCTCGCTGTTTTAACTGCAATTAGTTTGGTCACTTTATCAAGTCTTGCCAATTTGATACTCACTGCTCGATGTGTCGTGGCTGGGGCCATACCAAGAATCAGTGTACTAACAATTACTTGTATCGGGATGCTGCTAGTCAACTTCCAGAACCAGGTAGTTTTTCTCCTGTTGTGCGTGACTCTCTTAGTAATTGCACGAATCCTTTAAACTTCAAAGGGGTGCCTCAATATTGGGCTGGGTCACCCCCAAATACTTTCTGTTGGTCCCCCATTGCTCTGTTCTGCAGCTGACCACCAACGCCTTGTTTCTTGTACTTTACGAGGGCTTAATGTCCATGCCCTCGTAGATACGGGTTCCATGAGGTTATTTATTAGCAAGGATACATTTAATAGACTTAAACCTCAACCCGTATTATCCCTTCCCCAGGGTAACTGTGTCAGTATTACTGGCCAGCCACTTGATATTGCTGGAGTGCCCACATCACTTCGCCGTTTCCAGATGGAGCCCTTTCGCAATACGCTGGTACGTTTTTGGTCTCATCTGGACTTTTTCCATCCCTCCAGTGTGTCCTTGGTTGGGACTTTATTACCTTAAATGGGCTGCAGTTATCTTTTTTTTGGGGGGGGGGGGAAATGGAGAATATGCCCTTATAGGTGCTCATGGGTCTACACCATTAGCTCCACATCTAGGGAATAAGTTCCTGCCATCCCTTCCAGATGACCACCAAAGCCTTTCCTCCACCAAAACCGATACTGAGCTACCTTGTTTGCTAGTGCAATCTGTCAGCAGAAGTCCTGTCCCTGTTACATTTCACGGCAATATCTGCATTTCAGGCAGAACAGAAGCTTCAGCTAGTTGTTGCCTTCCGAAAAGTAACAAAGAACAGCTCGGAATGATTACTCCTTTAGACAGCCTTAGTTTCCCATCTCGTTTCCTAGCAGCTTTCCGTTTGCCAGGCCAAAAATAGAGATATCATAGTTCGATCAATGAATATTTCCAATGTTGACCTTGAATTGCACGCTGGGCAAAAGTTAGGAAAATTTTGCCCCCTTGTTGAGACTTACGATCCAGAAGTATTCCATGATATGCCACATGATACTTCCAACAGTTGTAGCACAATTAGTAATTTAGATTTAGCCAGCCAGCTTGCCAGCCAAACTGACTCCTCGCTTAATCGCCACGACATGGATACTCTCCTTCAGACCTTGTTAAAATGTTCTGATGTTTTTGAGGATAGCCTTGGTCACACTAATGTTATTCAACATAAGATAGAAGCGGGCTCTTCTCAACCCATACGCCAATATCCTAGGCGCCTTCCTTGTGACTATCGCGAGGAAGCCAGAACTCAGGTACCGACATGCTGGACCAAGGGGTTATCCAACCCAGTTCAAGTCCATGAGCATCTCCCATCGTCTTAGTCAAGACGAAGGATGGGAAATATCGGTTTTGCATCGATTATCGGAAGTTGAATAACGTGACCAAGAAATATGCTCACCCCCTTCCTAGGGTAGATGATCTATTAGATGCAATTAAGGGCTCCCAAATCTTCAGTATTCTTGATTTGCGGTCTGGGTATTGGTAGATCAGTATTGCTCCTGAGGACAGATAAAAGACTGCATTTTCACTCCATATCGATTATAGAAATTTCTCCGATTACCCTTTGGTGTCTCTGGTGGGCCTACCAAATTCCAGAGAGCCATTGAAATTGTTTTATCAGGTTTAATTTATGACACATGTCTTTGCTGTTTTGATGGCGTAAAAATTCCCTCCAGTAGCATCGAAGAACATTGTAATCGTTTATCAGCTGTTCTCATTTGGTTCAGAGCACACAACCTTCATGTTGAAGCTGCAAAAGGAAAATTTGAGGCAACTAAAGTCCTTTTTCTAGGGCATATTGTTTCCAACCAAGGAGTCTACACTGACTCGCATAAGATTAGAGCTGTCTCCGAACTTGCTGAATCCACAAGTACAGCCAAGATCCGGTCCGGTCTTCCTTGGGGCTTGCAGGTTACTATCGGTGATTTATTCTTAATTTTGCTGCTATTGCCTCCCCGTTAATAAATCTCACTAAGAAAGAATCCAAGCGAAAAAAAGCTTTCTCATTGTAGAAACAGCTGTTGTGTGAAGCTCCCATTCTAGTGTATCCTCAGTTAATCAGCCTGTTATCTTGCAAACGGACGCCTCCGACGAGGGCCTAGGTGCTGTACTTACCCAACTTGATTCTCAAGGTCTAGAACGTGTTATATCATATGCCAGTAGGTCTTTAAATGATAGAGAGAAATCCTATTCTGCTACAGAAAAAGAAGAGTTGGCTGTTGTTTTTGCCACTGACCATTTTCCTCCTTATTTAATAGGAAACAAGTCCAAACTTGTTACTGATCATAGTGCCCTTCGTTGGCTACATTCTGTTGAACCCAAGGGCCGTCTAGCTTGTGGGTAATAGCTTTGCAGGAGTATTCGTTCGCTATTAAGCACAGGCCAGGATCAGCCAATGGAAATGCTGATGTTCTATCTCGTCTGCCAAGTAGTGAGGCCCCTGAGCAAGTACCAACCTGCTCTACATCCTTCTCATCTGGTTATGATTTGCAGCAAAAACAGATTAATGATTCTGACCTACGCAAGGTTATTGAGCTCAAGTCGCGAGACCTGCCAAACCCCTCCCCCCCTCTTTGTTCGGAGCTGACTCTCCTACCTTAAGAACTTTATGGCATGGCTGGGATGATCTTCAAATTGTTAATGGCCTACTTGTCAAGGGTTTATACTGTGTGAATGGGTCCTTGTCAGAATATGTTTTTTTTCCTGCAAGCTTAGTCCCATCTGTTTTACAAGGTATTCATAGCTTCCCATTTCACTGCTCACAACTTGGAAGCATTTCTGTGAACAATCGGGCAAATTTGCTCAGAAACAAAGATCAAGTGAAATATTGGCGATAGGTGACTTCAGCAGCCACATAGAAAAAAATAAAACCAATGTCGTGATTGGTTGAATATCTTGGAAACAAAAATTGCAAGTCTTCAAAAAATTTATCATGCCATTGAGAAGCAGGTTAGAATTACTAATAGGCCTACCTATTTCAAGAAAAGGATTCACCTTTTTTAGTCCAAACAGGAGACTCAAGTCAACTGAAAAGTGGCCAGTAAAGATATGTATGTTAAAAGAAGTGAAATGGTATGAAATCCTGTGACGAAACTGAGTCAGGTTGCATGAAACTGAGGAATTTTAATTTAATCAGTCATGCTAATAATTTGATAATGGAGATATAAGCTTTGAGGAAGCAAATCCAGCAGTCTTTTCTCAGCTGATATTCAACAGTTTACGCAGGAAATTCCCGCTTGATTTCAGAAAAGACATTGGGATTCCATTGATTCCCAGCGACTTAGTTTAACGGTTTAAAAGGATGTGAAGCTTTTAAGGATATGAAATTTGTAAGAATATGAAGGCCAGCTTAGGTTTTTTATGCAGCTTTTGTCCTGTTTGATTGCGAATTCATCATGTCTATTTCCAGAATAGCAGGTAATCTTCCAATTTCAACACAAAACCAAGTGAAATCTCATTGCAGCCCTACTCTATATCTTGCGGTGACGCAGCAACCAATGAAGGATTTCAAATGTTGAGCAGTTTTACTGCTTCCTCGGGGACAATGCAGAAACCTCCACATTGGTGTCCCTGGATATCAACCGCCAAAAGCGATCTCGACTCATTTTTCGTCGGCTCGTAACCGATTCTGCAACTGCTTTCCCTCAAAGCACATTTCAGGGCAAGACTCGATGAAAAAAACTGTTTCCTTGATCGGAATCTATCTAAATCTTTTCCAAATAACGGATGATTCATAGATGTCTCAAACTACTGCTACTGATTCTGTTAATGTTATCCAGCATTTTCCTCCCACTGCAGGGAATATGCCTCAGCATTTCATGACCACCAAACTCTATCTTGTGCCATCTCATACCAATTTTCTGTTCCTACAAATCTTGTGATGTCATCAATCCATCTCACACATCGTCGGCCTTTGTTTCTTCTTGCTAACCAGGTTCTCCATATTGCAAATCTTAACGTCCATCTGATGTCATTTCTTCTCCTCAAGTGTCCGTCCAACGTCCATTTTTTAGTCTTACTGGTTTAATGATGTCATATACTCTGGTTTGATTTTTAATCCAGTCATTCCTCTTTTTGTCTCTCAGAGTAATATAGATTGATGCCTCAAAGGACTAAAGGACTATTTCAAAGACTTCACGAATCTCTCATTGGATCAAAAAACAAATCCAGCAGGAGCATTTTTAGGGAACTTCATTCAGATTAATTAGACGCGTTCCAAAAACATAATGATAACACAAAAGGTCACTTCAGTGTTAAAATTTGATTGAAATAGCACTCTATTACTTTCTTGTCACTTAGGCTTTGGCCAAACATGCTCTATTTTCACACGACAGGGCTCCATAAAAATCAAGAAACGACGAGAGTAGTGTTGAAATTTTCAAGTTGCATATGGCCAATCACGGTCAACTTTTCACTCGATGCTTGCACGATTTCGCAGAAAACTCGATTTTTCATTCCTAGTTATTAATGCAGGACGATCTCGCCAAATTTTATCTTTCATTGCCTTTCTTGTTGTTTTCAAATTTATATTACGCTTAACACAAAAGGCTGTAGCTGCTCTGTTTTTTGCAGCCATCTGACATGGGGAGGAAGAAGAAATGACGCAATTGAAGGTAGGAATGAAAAAAGCTTGGATGAAACGAAGGGAAGAAAGAGGCCATTCTGAAATGATTTGCACAGAGGACAGTTTCGAAGACTCTGGAGGTTTCCAAGAGGTGACAAGAACGTCCTGCAAGGACTTTCCAAGCCACGATACATAATTCTACAAATAATTCTACATTGTTCTACGGATAAAAGAATTCTACAAATTCTGAGAAATCAATTTTCCTAAAGTAACCCTTGGCATAATTTTGACATAATTTCCTTGACAGTGGCTTCTAGTTCTGCTGCCATTTCATCCAAAGCTATGTCTTTGAATCCCATATATTTTATTTATGACTAGCACATCTTATTTTAGTTTAATCAGTTTCAAGATATCTTTTTGTTTCATGTTTTGATGGAGGAGAATTTCGTCCTCTCTTCCCATTAGGCTTACATAAGTGTTGCATAGGTGTTGCATAAGTGCTCCATAGGTGTTGCATAATCGATTTCGAGCGTAGCAGAAACCAGTGACAGGGCTGTCAGTTTTTCAAGGGAAGTGGATTTTATGAGGTGATGTCCCGTTGTCGTCCTCACCAATGATGCTTTGATTGTGACGCATGCAGGATTCGAATTCACAATCCCTGCGTTATGTGGTCACACGCTGAACAGCTACACCACGGCGCCGCTAAACGGCATCGTAGTTTCACAATTGGTGTTTCCTTTGCTTTACTAAGCAACCAGCTTCATTAAGATTTTTTTCTCCGAAAAGTTTAGATCACGTAGGCCATTGACACACTCTTCAACGCTACTGTCTGAGCGGTTGTCGTCCTGCCATATTTGGCTCACCAGACTTTCATTCAACTGAAGACTTGCTATCAAATTGATTCGCCAATACTCCCCTATCCAAATTTTTCAGGCCTGACAAGCTTCTTTTACTGAATTTTTTTTGGGGGGGGGGGATTTCTTAACTGCCTATGCCTCACACTGTATTGACGGGTGGAATGTCGAGGATTTGGCCAAATTCACTCAACACTCAACAAAACCTTAAATCCGTTATGCACAGTCGTAGGAAAATGTTAACTTTCATCAAATTGGAGTCGGAGATGATCGCCATTTCATCATTCGACTTCACTAAACAAGGAGGGCAAACGCTTTTGGCAATTCATTGGACAAAATTGTTTGGCGCTGTCGAGAGTAAAATCGATAGTTTGGCGGAGGCGTTGCGCACAAAATTAAAAAAATTTCTTCACCTGTCTAAGCAAAGAACAAAGCTTTGCTTGCGCTATTTTTCACTAGAACAACTGACACATTTAAAACTACCAGCGCATTAGATTAACTGCAGTTTGCCATCAACGATGTACTCGCAAAAGCCACCGAGGAGCCAGATAGAAAAGATCGACTATTTGCGATAATGCTTCATGCATTGTAAGCACCTGCATGGCTTATCATTAATATTTTCTATAGCACAACAGTGTCGAATGAAAAGGACCTATTTGTTTTGGCATGCAAGACAAGAAAAACAAACGAAGATCTTCAGATTGATACTTTATAGAAATGACTCCGTACGGACGGTATCGATAGTCAATAACAGAATTTCGGATGATATCTATCTACAGTGTGTATGTGATATGCAAGCAGATGCAGTGAGAACAAGAGACCAACGTAGGAAGTGTATTAACTCTGCAATGACATGTTTCAAAACCAATCTATTTTGGAATAAATCAACAAGTCAAATTCCAGAGAAGCATTGCGATAAATAGCCAAACTGGATTCCAATTCTTCCTCTTCTTGCTATAATTTTATTAACCCTGTGAACTGCAAAACGACCTTTCTATCCTAAAATTCGTCTTGCTCTTTCAATGGTACTCAAACTTTTTATGTATTCAATGGTTTTAGCGGTCAGGAAATTTTACATGGAAATACATTCTGACTACCTAGCAAAGCTAACCTTATGTGCAGTCGAGCTAGAACCATTTATAAAAATTGATCAAAAAATTCACGTAGTTATGTAATTTTGTATTAAATGGGGGATAGGATTGAATAAAAATATGCTTACCTCTATGTATCTTGTCAGCCTTGGTGAAATATCATTAACCACGAAGGCCAACTTAGAACCATCCTGTGCAAGTTCAACTCGATACTGTTTAAATGATATCGATGTAACTTAGATTTAATCATAGCAGTGTCCGGGGGTCTAAGCAGAAAAGAAGTTTATGAACAGGTGGATTGAAGCTCTGAGTAATCATCTGTCGTTGAATTTTTTCTCAGCATATTCGATTCCGAGCTTAGCAGAAACCAAACACAGCGTTCTAAGTTCATGAAAGTGCTTTGGATGCTTTTGAGGTTGCTTCACTTCGACTTTCTCACCGATAGTCTTTCTACTGTAAGTTGTGCAGGGTTCGAACCCAAAGCCCTTGCCGTATGAATTCACGCCGTTTAGAGCACACGTTTGTACCCAACGTCACCTTCTTTTGAATAATGAATAGACATATGCATACTAGGAAAGAAAGATTGCAATGAATCCAACCGACGGCTTATTGGCTCTCTCTCTCTCTCTCTCTCTCTCTCTCTCTCTCTCTCTCTCTCTCTCTCTCTCTCTCTCTCTTTCTCTCTCTCTCTCTTCCTTCATCCTAATTACTGGATAAAATTATTCCCTTCATTAACTATATTCAATTAAGTGGTTCCATTAGCATGATTGATAACAAATTACTCTCTTTCCATAAGATCATTGATGAGCGGCCATATACGGTTTCGTAAACAATAGCATCTCAATAAAGCCAATAGGTCCTTCATTTACCCAGGCTTGGGAGAGTGTGCAGAAGTCTCTAGCTTATGACATTTCAGATATTGTCTCTTCTAATTTAAAGACTGCTGGATCGATGAAAGAATAGAAAGGATTTTAGTCCATCTGTACAAAATTATTTTTCCATGGGCAACATCGGAAAAGAATTATTGATTATAGAAACAGAAATTATTAACTTGCCGTGACCACTCAGCATCAAATAGAAAAAGTTTGCCCTTCAATTATCAATGAGAGAAATTTGTCTAAACGCTATCTTACTACGATAATTTTGTCCATCATCAGAAATAAAAACGTTGCGGTGGACTGGGCTGAAAGGCTGCATTCATTTGAACGTTATATCAACAGTAAATCTCTGCAAAAATATAAAGTGATATCGTTTGAACAATGCTTTGCAGTTCAATCTTTTGTTGAAGATCCTGCATTTGGCATCTTTTGCATCAGATTACATTTTTGAGGACCAGAATTGTCTAGCGAACTCTCTGTGACAACGGTCCAATCATGTGCGTATCTTGCTGTATACGTATTACGTCAATATGTAAACGCGAATGAAAAAAAAATTTTGAAAAAGGCAGCAAAAATTTAGCAAATGCAGGAAATGAAATTCTAAAATACAATATATACCTTTCACGAACTGATCAGAGTCAACAAGACGGCGGTATGCGGACCGTATGTGGCTTGGAACTGTGTAATGCCTAAGTCTCCTTAAATGAATTGTTTATTAAATAGATATACTGAGTAACTAGTGGTGGTAGATGGGATTTACTCATCGTCCGGGGCAGTACCACCACTCTACCTTTTGGTGCCTTCAGTGACTATGTCACTTTCAGTTCTAGGGTAGTGATGTCCGCGCTTGTGGTCGGTTTGTTATTGTGAACAGGGACTGCGGGAGATTGATTTGCCAGTCTGTTCCCTGGCTATACCTGAGGGTATCGTTCGAAAGGGTGCACTGCAGGCCCCGC
The DNA here is from genome assembly GCA_964026355.1 of Pseudorhiza aurosa. NCBI lineage: Eukaryota > Metazoa > Cnidaria > Scyphozoa > Rhizostomeae > Lychnorhizidae > Pseudorhiza > Pseudorhiza aurosa. Next base: position 1,003,043 of record OZ032124.1, read on the forward strand.
TAGTACAGATAGTACAGAGGCCCAAACCCATTGGTAGCGCTTTGGGAGGCTGCCTCATCAGCTGTTGTATAATTCCGGGCTGCCTGTTATGTCAGCTCGCAACTGGCGCTAATCTTATCTCACAGCTCCGGGGCCCCTTCTGAGGCCACAAGATAGCTAAGGCAACTCTCTCAAGGGATTTCAGTTTACCGCTGCCACTGTCATTTTGACTGTCCCAACCACCACTCACCATTCCTTCAACATGATTCCCTATGTTGGGGCTTTGTATAGGCCACCATAGCCTTTCCTCAACATAACCCACTAAAAAAAAACGTTGATTGATCCACGAGTCCTTTGAAGAAATAATTCCATGGTGGGAAATTCCTCTGAATGCAAAGAAAATGAAATAAACTGAAAAACACGGAAAGCTCACCGAGGTTGGAATCTAGAAGGAAGAACTTGCGTGAAACAAAAAAATGTTCTAACTAAAGGGAGTGCCAATATAGGCACAGCTATTGCTACGGTAGGTAGCTTGGACAAGGAAAGCAAAGCAAAGATATCGATAAGATAAAGATTCTCCTTTAACCAACACAGCTACAACAGGAAATCGGCGAATTAAACTACCGCGTAAATGGTAGATAAAAACACAATATAAAGCAACCTCCAGTCAAAATTCGCATGATAAACGGGTACTACTTGAATGTCTAACCTGAAAAAATTTAAAATGGCACATTTTTTATTTAGAGCACCTTTTTATGCACTTGCGATAAATCCTGTTTTGTTGTTCGGAAATCGTTTTCCTGGGTGACGTTCTGTGAAAATTGAGTTGTCTATGAAATGAATGGAATTTGTGTCAACCTGTGTTAAAAAGCCTAACCTCACCAAATCTCTGCAACCTCTTTCTCGTCATCGATTAGTTGGAGATCTTTCCATCCTTTACAGATACTTTAATGGGCACTGCTCTCAGGAGATCAGGGAGGCTATTCTTGTTCCCCTGAGACATTTCTGGAACATCAGAAGCTCAACTCACTCACGCCCTTTCCAAATTTCACTGCCTACTCCGCCAACTCCACCCCATCAATTATAATTCATCCCTAGAACATGCAATTTATGGAACATCTTGCCCTCTTCTTGCTGTCCTGAATCTTACAACTTGCCATCTTTCAAATCTGAGATCAATAAACTTGATCCGATCTCTCTCTCCTGTTAGCTTTTCACTATCTTATTGCTTCCTGTGCTGGGGCTTTGTATAGGCCACCATGGCCTTCCCTCAACTTAACTCACTAGAGAAAAAAGAAAAAGGCAATTGAAAAACAATCAAATTGATAATATTTTAAGGTTTAAAATTCGAAAAGCATCTTTTGACGAAAATTTGCACATGGTAAATTTGCCGACAAGCAGCTGAAAATGGTGAGGGGGCAGCTGTCCCTCTTGCTCCATTGGTTCCCTGTTAGCTCATATGACTTATTTTCAAGCATTCTTGCCAAAAATAAAAATGACACTGATAAACAAAAAAGGAGACTAATGAAGTTGCTAATAAAAGCCAATTGGGATCCTTATTTCCCTGTTAAAAGAAGACGAAAAGGGAGTTTGATTCCCATCTTACAGACTTAAGGCGGCAACTTTGATGTTCGTCCCTATAAATAAACCAATTTGCATGAACGCAACCTCGAGTTTGCACAGAGGTCTGGATCTAGTTTTTGGGTGAAAAATTATGTCACCCACTTAATCAACGATAGCATTCACCGTCAAAAATAAAAGATTACTTGATAATATCAACGTTTACATTTACCTGGCGTAGTCTGTAATCTTCGGAACAGCTTTTTTAAAAGCTCTTGCAAGAACCAAGCCACTGCAGGCTACGCAAACAGCTTTCATCGAAGAGAAAGAGGAATATGGTTAATGGGAATGGTGTGGTTGTAGGCTGTATGAACAGCAGATGTAAGATCAGGGCTTGGGAGAAGAAAGAATGTAATGAACATAAAGGATTGTCTACGTGCTCCTCCATTTACTTCGCACACTTTCCCAAGTTTAAAGCTAAATTCGGACAAAATGAAAAAATGGGTAAGAAATCTTCGACGTGTAGTGAAAGGAAATAGAGAATGGACTCCAGGCCAAAATGATATGGTCTGTTCAAAACATTTTGCTGGTAAAAAGACCCACTTTGGAAAATCCTAACCCTACATTTAGACTTGGGTCATGATAGGCCTGCTAAAAGTCCAGAAGAGAACTTCTTAAGTCCATCCCTAAAGTTCCAGTAACATCAAAGACATTATATGATGCGGTGACATGGACAGCAGCAAATGATGAACTTTTCACTGCTGCATCTGATGAAGCTTCCAACGCAGAATATAATGATTGCAGCAGTTCTACTATTTCAAGCAAACATTGTGGTAAATGCATAGAAATGGGCTCCCTTTCATAGGATTTCTTCACTAAACACACCCAAAGCTTGTGAGGCACATCAGAATTTTCTGTGAAGGACAGCATGTTGTACGAAGTAAACATTATGGGCTCTTTGTTGATATTTCATTAAAATCAAGGGGCTTGAGGAATCCATCCTGGTAACAACTGTACCCTTTCGACGTTTCATAATCAGAAAGATCTTTGCTTGCTAATTCATTTGGGTTAAATGCCAAAAAGTTAAAATTATCAGGATGCCATGTCTGAGGCCAAAGTTTGACTTTTACTTTGACTTTCACTTTGACTTTCCGAAATCCAGCCTTCTGTGATTTTGAAAGGATTTGGTATTTCTTCAATTCCGATTTCGTCGGAAAAATGTTTTTCAACTTCATAGTGTTTTGGCTGGCAATTTCTTTCCCAACTTCTTCAGCTGTTTGCAAAGTTGGAACATTATTCTCAACTGCTACGAAAATCCTGGCAACTACTTCTCCCTTCCGACCAGTTACTTTCAAACCTTAGAGGCGGAGAAAGGCCTTCAACTCCTCGACTTTCATAGCAGACAGCAATTCGAAATCCATCGTTTGCGTAGCCTGTAATGGCTTGGTACTTACAAGAGCTTTTAGAAAAGCTGTTCCGAAGATTAAAGACGACGCCAAGTAAATATAAACGTTAATATTTTCAAGTAATCTTCTATTTTTGACGGTGAATGCTATCGTTGATGAAGAGGGTGACGCAATTTTCACCCACAAACTAGATCCAAACTTCTGTGCGAACTCGAGGCCGCGGTCGTGCAATTGGCATATTCGCAAAATAGCGGCGTAGCTCAAGGAGAAATATTTAAGACTTAGCAGGTACCTCTTCTACGACGAAACTACTTCTAAATGTTGACCAAAACTTGAAAAAGTCTTCTAAAATCATGCTAAAACAAGTTGTTGCGAGCTGGTGTTAGCTGTTATTTCCAGTAAGAACTCCACTGGAAGTAAGGATCTGCTTTGGACGTGGTGAATCAAGTCAAAAACAATGGGATGTTATATAACTCAGCTAGTCATTGCATGCTATATATTCTTACATAATCAAAATTAATAGACAACAATGGGTCTATTAAAATTAATTTGGAAAAATATGCTTCATCAAGTGTGCTCCAACTTTTGCTGTGACTTGACAAACACCTCTGGAATTCCCTTTGCGGTGGTATCCCTAAAGTTCCAAAATTTGATACAGGAAAACTCAGCCTGCTTCAAACACGAAAATGGCACTTAGTAAAGGGCTTGAGAAGCCGAAGACGACTCCAAAGGAAAGGATCCGAATGGGAAAGCAAAGTATAGAGAAATCTATTGGATCTTAAATGTAAATCTCTTTTCCGATTCCAGCTATTAGGTACATCTCAGATCCTTAAAAATGTAAACAAATTCTTTTTAGAAACCATCCCATTGCTCCCATGCTTTCAATTGTCCTAAATTATTACCTTGTTGCAGAGGCAATTACATTAAAAAAGTATTCCCTAGGGCTGAAAGGTTTCCGATGAATTCTCTTGAGTCCTTGGACACGTGAACATACAGAAAACCCCGTGACTTTGTACATGGCACAGACCCATGCTTTAGCCGTAAGCGTATAATTTTCACTGCAATTTGAGTTGGATAATACAAGTCACTCCCAAACCACGATCATCAAGGATTGCATGCAATATATCCAGCAGTTTGAACCATGAATAAAATATAGTCAAATCAGAAGTGCTACCCCAGGCAGAAGAAGCAGTACTAGCTAACACGATCTACCGCTGCTTCTACTCCCAATAACGCAGATACAATTGAGAATGTTGAAAGATATGCCGAAACTCTGCTTTACGAGGTACGCATCAGAAGAAAGCAATGGGTAACACTAATTTGATCTCACCGCACAAAGATATTTAAATAAGCACCCCATCAAGCAACCATTTGTTGATTCTTCCCGTGTCTCATAAGCAAAACCGATGTTCACGTAACGCACACCAGAAAGCAAACAGGAAAAGACCCTCATTCAAATTAAACACCACCAGGAACCTGAGAAAGTAACAGATACAAAGGCGATTCGCAGATTTAGCTGGAAGGCAAAAAGAATTGTCAATTTTCTAAGTATGAGTTATTATAGGAATAATGATGAGAACCAAATGGCTGCTGCAACAAGGTACAGCATAATGTCCAGTTAGAAGTAAAATAAAGACAGAGAGGATTCCCCTACCACATCCAAGTACATACCAAATATGTTGCCTGAAAGAAAGCTATGATCTTAATAAAGAAGGTAGTTGGCATTGTGGTGAGAGCATGTGTGCAATGGCTCTCGGCTCAAGCCACTCTTGTTTCCGCTTACGGATGCAAACAAGCATTACTTGGGTACCTACCATAATGCCAGGGGGATAATGGTGGCGGGGAAGGAGCTGGTCACCTTACCTCACAATGATATAGCTCCGAATAGCACCTTCTGACAACCTGATTTCTTTGCATTTGCACTGGAGACCGGACTCAACTTTACTTGCTTATTTACTTAGTTACTTACTGAGTTACTGAATCGTAAATTTCATGACTTTCATGCCACTAGGCCCGTTTGGTATCGTTTGCACTAAAAGAAAGAAGATTGCAATTACTTTGGTCATTCCTGGAGAAACAATTCAGAGCTTGTGAGTGACGTTCTTTTGTGGTCACCTAAGATCCGTTGGAAGACGGCAACACACCTACATCGATCAACTTGTAGATGACTCTGGATACCATCTCAATGATCTTCCAGCAGCTATGTCTGATACAGATGTATGGAGGGAAGAAGTTAAGTGGATCTGAGCTGGATAACCAACCTGATATGATGGTGAGGCACATTCGTAGTTCGGATCTACCATGTGCGTAGCTGGGGCATGAGCATTCCCTAAAGATTTTGGAGTGGACCACCACTCGTGGGAGGGATTCTCCAAGGATCAGCCAGTATGGCTCAAAGCAATCCACAAAGAAGCAGCAGACAGGAGCAACGCATCGAGACTGCCAGGTCAAGCAGCCCGGAAGGCCCGATGCATCAACCCTTCAGCACATGTCTCTGTGCAGCTGTTTGCCCACACCGTGCCAAAGCTTTCCGGGCTCAAATAGGTAGGCCTCATCAGCCCCCCCAAAACTTTCCCAGTCCCATAGAATGAATGACCAGTAAAGATAGTCATCTCTCTCCAAGAGAAGACCACGTCTATGGACTATGTCATAATGGCAGCACCCCTTCTTTGGCCAATGCACAGACTACTCAATCTATGCTTATGCTTATGCAGGAAGCGATGCGCCGGAACACAGCCGTGCTGCTGTGAAAACGAAGAACGCCTACCTTGAATAAAGAGAATGTCAGGTACAGAATCAGGTGGAGCAGAGTTAACCACAACAGCAACCACACTTAAGTGGGACTAAAGTTAGAAGAATAAGAGGAAGAAGAGAACGAAGAAAAAAGAGGTCTCTTTTGCTATATACTTGGTCTCTGAGAATTCTCTGGCGACATGAGTGGGACATATTGGTGGAAAAATATTTCAAAAAACCTAAAATACACAAAGAACGACACGCAGAGAAAGCAACGCAGCTGAATCTAGGCCTAGAAGGATAATTGCCGAAGTTTTGCCCTTCTCTGAGGATATGACAGAATGGTCCAGAAATGGGAACTTGCAGCAGTCACTAATGAATGGACAGATAAGACTCAAGGAAAGACTCTACCAGTGCATACCAGTGGGCATGCAACAAACACATTATGAAAGATTTCTGCAGACAAAAGCAAGATCTGAAACTACTAAAAGCTCACTGGAATATCAGATCAATATTAAGGAAGAGCGTTTTTAGCCGAAAAAAGGTTTTTAATTTGAATAGTCTGATCATATCAAACGATACTGCTTTCAGAACCAGAATTGAAACAGCATGCAGAGCCAGAACCAGAGACAGCGCCAGAGACAGAGCTAGCAAAATTACCAGTCACATGATCAAAGCAGAGAAGTTCCAGAGGTGAACGTTTCAATCTTTATGGAATGGAAATCAGTAGTTGTAACACAAGAACAGCAGAGAAGTTGGAAGGGAGGTCAAGCTTTCCAGAAGAATCACATGATGTACCTGGATTTAGATTGCTCATTGGCATCGTCGTTAGCAAAAGAAAGCTTCGGGATAAGATGCCATGCAATAAAACGCTGCTCTGATATTTTTGTTGATAATGAAGCAAACTGCTCTGGAACAATAAGTTGTCGATACTCGCACATGTTTAGTTAAAGCCGGAGGGGAAACATTTTCTATCATGGGTGAGGGAAAAGTATGACCTGAAATTCCGGGGGTATTAAATTTGATTCGCCTACCGTGCTCGCTGACCAATTTGAAATCGATTAATTGTTGGGAGGAATTGCTAAGGAAAAATGGTACTTTAATTGATTATAGGAGTAAAAAGGTTAAAACAGGTTCCGTTGCTGTTTCTTTTAAGAATTTACCGTCTGACTGTGTTGTTGGTTTGAGTGTGATTAAATTACCTGTAGGGTCACTTGTGTATCTTAGAGCAGAATGGATTTGAGTCATTGTAAGTTAGATTACTTGGGGGAGAGGTAATGGTTGCTGCCCATTTTGTTACTGAAGCCAATCAAGGTGGCTCTTCCCAGCGATGTTTACTCACAGCCTGGTTATAAGCTCGTACACTTACAAAATGATTTGCGTCAACTCTGCTAACAAAAGCAAAGAAGATAAAGGTACACCTGCAGCACCCACATAAGCTTGAATCTCAGTCGCTCTGTCCCGAGGAACAGCGAAAATCCCGCTCAAAGCCACGAAAAAATATACCGCGCGTACTTACCAGGTGCTTTAGTATTCAGAAGACAAGGCATATTCGAAGTGCTTATGTTCGGGCATTGCTACTATATGGGTGCAATATGTGGGGAGATCGCATAAAAATACGCATCCACCGTGTCCACTGTCAAGAAGTCATGGCAAATCAAGAGTGCGTTGGGTCCCTGGTAGTTCTAAGAGAAGAGGTGAAAAGAAGACCGTGGAAAATGATTGGCCATCTGTGATGAGGAAATTGATCTGCAATCTTGGTTATGGAAGAAGCTCTGAGGACTGAAAGGCAAAGAGACAGTAGAATAGCCTGTTTGACGTATACTCTAAGGAACGACCAAGAGGAAAGGAAGCAGATGTCAAGGAGAAGCGTAAACCTGGATGTCATTGGAAGAAGATCAAGATGAACTATGGGAGTAATCCTTCTGCCCCTCAAATGCTACTCATATGAAAAGGTTTATGGGAGGAAATCCCAACACCATAAAAGTCGACTTCCCTGCGAAGACGCAGATCCATGTCTTTGCTTTCTACTAATCTTGAATTTCAAAACGGTATTGGCCACCTTTGAAATTTCAGAGGCTCTTCATGTAAAAATGTTCAAAGGTTTTTGTTTACTCTTTCCTCAGTAAATAAAAATGACATCAAAAAATCTGTTTACGTTTCAAAATGCTCAACCTAGGCTAAGAAAGTAAAAAAAGATTATCCTTAGAAATATCCTCATTTCAGGCCTTTAAACATAGGCAAGGGGAATTTCAGACGATAAGGAAATTTCTTAAGAAAAATGTTTTGAACCTGTTTTTACAAAATGATGGAGACAGCTATCGAGAAATAACATTTATCACTGTTGGCTGCTTAGAGATTCCAGCTTCTGTTGTGTAAAAGATGTTCGCCCTCATGATCTCCGAACAATTTACCAATCTTCCATCTGAAAGATCCCTTTCGACGGATTGAGAAACCAAAGATGTGGATTGCTAGCAAAAATTACATTTCGTTGGAGAAAAAGTTGAACTCCGCAAAACTGGCCAAAAGATGTCAATGAAAGTAAGACAAAAAGCATATTTTCAGCAAACACCTTAAGGGTAAGACCCAGACACCGAAACTTCATCCAATTGAAAATAATTGGGATCCAGTGAATAGGAGATCAACAAAGATACAGAATAAGATACAACAGAGCAAAAGTGCTGTGCCAATAAGATTCGGAGCTTCTATTAAAAATACAGGATAAATGACCAAATATTGTTGTCTTTTTAAGCAAAAATGCAGATTATGTAAATATCTTACCAAATTACATTGTAATGCTCTCCGCTTGTACCGTTAACTTCATCTTGAGAGCAAGATCTTGAAATTTCTACTGTCCGTATAATTTTGTTGGCAATTTCTGAATAATGTTCAAGTTCATGGGAATTTGCCTTCCCTGTTCATGTTTTGTCATATTTTGTAGATGAAGGTAGTAAATTCAAACAAATCCTTTGTTTTTAGTTATAATTCAAGAAAAAGAGATATTTTTCAAAGTTATGACTGCTTTGAGGATTCTTATATAGAAATATTTCTCAAGAAAGGACTGCACATATCCAACGATCAAGCGTTAACAATTCCAATGACAAGATTCTTTTCATCGTAGTTTCCCAATACCTTTGAACGTACATGTGACATACACATCCCGAGCTGTCAGGACAGGTTCAGCACATGAGAAGACATGGAAGATTGCTTCTACATCATTCGCTCTATTTGATGAAAGGTATCATATCGGAAGGATTCTTTGGAATTTATCTGAAGACAGAATTAATTTAATTTAACAGAAACAGACACTGCAGCAAAAAATTTAGGTGGATGAATTATATGAAACCAAACGATGAAGCAAGGATTGACAATAAGAATCGCTTGAGAAGCTTTGGCATGAAAGCCATCCTGATCTTGAACATTGGATCGCACCTAATACTTGAGAGATAAAAGAAAGTTGACTCGAATAACATAGAATATCCATGGAAACGCAACCTGCTCAACAAAGGAAATCAAGGATGAACAATAAGGATAAGATTTCAAATAAAAACGGGTATGATCAACACATGACAAAGAAATCGACAACCCAGACCCTCAGGAACATCAACATTAAGATATCTACATTATATAATTTTTATCATCTAACCGATACCAACGATAAAAACCAAACATTAGGAGGGAAAGGTCAAATTAGAGAACAATTAAGATATATTCTAGCCTTATGAAATTATTATTGCAAAAGCGCTAATGAGCTTGAGATGCAAAAGCGCTAATGAGCTTGAGATGCAAAAGCGTTGATGAGTTGAGATGCAAAAGCGCAAATGAGTTGAGATGCAAAAGCGCTAATGAGCTTGAGATGCAAAAGCGTTGATGAGTTGAGATGCAAAAGCGCAAATGAGTTGAGATGCAAAAGCGCTAATGAGCTTGAGATGCAAAAGCGTTAATGAGTTGAGATGCAAAAGCGCTAATGAGCTTGAGATGCAAAAGTGCTAATGAGCTTAGATGATGAATACAACAAACAAGAGAATCAACCGAGATATTCAAGAATGCTGACATCATTAGGCAAAAATTACGTATAACATCATTGAAGGGCTAGAAAGCATGGAAAATTCATTACTCAATCTACCGCATAGCAGTTTCTCTTAAATCGGTAAACGGGGACAATGATATCAGGAGATATTAATGACAGAAGAAAAGGCAAAATGATAAGATTTTAACTCGAAAAATGATATCGAAAGAAGAAAGAATAAGGGAGTTGATAAAACCGCCAGAATACGAGTTTAAAATGAAAATCATTTCACAGAACGAAACTTCTTAAAAATTTGGAGGTATTTGGATATTTACCTACTTGCCTCATCAAGAACATGTAGGATCAGATCAGATCAGGTCAGGTCAGATCAGGTCAGGTCAGGTCAGGTCAGGTCAGGCCGCTGGGATCTCTTTCTCCACCTCTCCCTATCATCTGCCATCCTCACCCAGATCACAGCCGGGTCTTCCACCCACACCCATATAGAGGATAGTGGCATTGAAAGGAAAGAAACTAGAAACACATAAACAAAAGTGAGGCAGTAAACAAGTAAACATTTAATAACATAATTGAACTGAAATAGCCCTAGCGATTCCCTTCTATCATTTCTGTGTTTGCATAAATCTGCATGTGCTTTTACCCGAAGTATGTTTTAGCATTTGTTCTGCTGTGTTTTTTACACTCAATCTTGTCGCAGGGTTTGAGACAGTGTTAATTGCAAAATTGTGCATAAGTGCTGATCTGCAATAAATCTTATGTATGAAGCATACTTCCTTACTTACCTATTCACTTAAAAAATGTTGTTAGACTTTGAAATTTTGTAAATTTTAGAAACTACGTCTGCACTTTCAACTACGCAACGCTCCAAAAACCACATCCTGACATCCAGTAAATGAAAAATCAAGAAAGCAAGCTGTCAAAGTTTAATCACGGCAAACTCTTTCGAGCATGGTGGAAGCTAGAGCTTCCAAACAAAGCCGGATATAGCTGGAGCTGTCTGAGAGCCCTGGGTTACACCATATAATACTAGACAATGGGAAATGGTTGAAAAGAGATCGTCATAAGAAAGCAATTGATCACATTACCCTGTCCCTCAACTGATAGAAAAATGAAGAATATAAAGGGCATATATTGAGCCATTTTCATATGTTTGCAATATCTCTGTGGAAATGCTGCTAAGAATCTGATGAAAGTACTGATCCACAGGTCTCTTTGTTGCTAACATCAGCTGATCGGGTAGTTAACAAAGCTGATATTGACTCTTCGACAAAAAGGAAGACAAAGGGTCAGTGCGAAGCGATAAATACACCTGCTTCATGTACAGTTCAAACAAAAAACTCGCCATGATACGCAAAATGAATATTGGAGTCTTGCTTGTGTTTGCGGATGATTTACAGAATTCTATCTATGTACATCTTGATATCTTACCGAAGCAAGCATCTGCATTCTGACGGAAAAACTCATCAACTAGGTGTGCAAATCTTAGATAGGAGAATAACAAAATTTGTCAAAGGTACTTCCCAGTGCTTTTTTATAATGCATCTTTATTAATCCGATGCCTTACAGATACCAGACAGCGCAACTGCAGTATTTTGTTTTCAGTTGGAGTAATGCAATAATCGTGATGGCATTGAATACGTCATTGTAAAACTTTTGCAAGGAAATTATCCATCATGCCTGAGGAAATACATCTTACTCTGTGGTAATTGACGACTCTCTTACAAAATGCAATAATTTAGTCAAAATTTGCCCGAAAAAATAACTGGGCAAGGGTATTCTGATAAGAGCAGGCAGAAAGATGAAGGTTGATAACAGCTCTCATGATCTCATAAAAAATTTGAAAGTGAGGAGTTAATTCTTTTGCTGTTGACTTGTTGAATTAGTGTGGCGACCTCCTGCTATCAATAACTCAAAACGGACGGAATCGATTAAATTTTGAAAAAATAAAGGATTATGATGCTATCAAATAACTAATACTGCTAGTTTTATAAAAGATTCAAATGTGGTGGGATTAGGCCTTCTGACATTATTTCTTTACTTGGTAACACGTCATGGCAACCGGGATAGCTAAATAGTAATACTGAATCCTTTTTAGTGAGGTGTTTTTGGGGAGAGGCAATGGTGGCCTACAAAAGCCTCAACAATGGAAGAAAGAAGAAAGCGAAAGGCTAAGAGGAGAAAAAGATAGGTTCCATAAGTTGCATGTTATAGGGATGAATGATTGGTGGGATGGAGTTGGCGGATAAGATAATGAAATTTGGAAAAAGTGTGAATGAGTTGAGCTTCTGATGTTCCAGAAGCGTCTCTGAGGAACAGGAATTATATCCCTGATCTCATGAGAGCAATGCCCATGAAAGTATCTGTAAAAGATGGAAGATCTTCAACTAAACGACAATGAGAAAGAGGTTGGAGAAATTTGGTGAGGTTGGGATTGTTGATGAGACGAATGGTTTTGGACTGGACTTTGTCGAGAAGACAGAGAGTTGACTTAGGAGGATAACCATAGACATTGGAGCAGTACTCTAAAGAAGGACGGATTTGGGACTTGCATATAGTTAGAAGGTGAGAAGATGAGAAAAACCCTCGAGCTCTGGCGAGGAAACCGAGCTTTTGAAACGCATGTTTAGCAAGGGAATGGAAGTGAGTTTTCAAGTGAGATTAGACGAAAGAGAAAGGCCAAATTGTGTGAAGAAGTTGAAATTTCCAGTACATCACCATTAATGAGGACATGTGGAAAGTCTTGGTCGCATTTATGCGAAATGACAGTCGGTTTCGTCTTGCTTTGGTTGAATGAAACTAGGTTGTCTTTACCCCACTTCTCAATAACTGTCCAATCATCGGAGTTGGCTAAGGCTGCAATTCTGGATGTTCATACATAAAAAGTACACAGGGCTGTGCCAGAAAGGACTGCTTTAGTTTACAAGGCATGTGGCCTTTTGACTTTTTATCAATCGGGAAAGCTAGAGAGAGTCATTTATAGTTAATTTGGTGGCAACGCTTTATAAGATATAACTGAATTTCCAGGAATACCTACAACAGAAAGGCTCCTTTACAAAAGCCATTTTGATTCTGCGGAGATACTTGCATGAGTTCTTTTCTTTAAGAGGTGACGAGGCGTAGCAGATGGACCGAAAACAACATTTCAAAGAATTAAATAATTCTATCAACCTTCCATGGCTTCTAAGTTATTCTGCCATCGAAGATGAATTATGTGCATAGTGACATCTTCCATGAATCACTTCTAAACTTTTTTGCGATGTCAAAAAGGAGTCTCTTGAAAATTAAGCTTCTAGCTTCACCTTCCTGTTGAAAATTGTCTGTTCGTACCATGTGTTAACTGATTCCTCTTCAGAAAACTTTCGAACAGCATCTCAAGCAACGACTATCTGTAATAGATTTTGTACATTCAATTCTTCTTAAGATTTCTCAATATATCTACAAGAGCTGAGCTATATGCATATATATATATATTAAATATATATATATATATTAAATATATATATATATATTGAACATTTGTGTGTGGCCATGCCTCAGATAAAATGTGAATATAAAATAGGCTACTTTTTAAGGCAAATTTATTGATAGATTACTTCAGACGTTTCGCCTTGTGAGGGCTTCATCAGTGATAATGCAAACCACGAGATTGACGTCAGTCTATGGACAATAGGCGTCCCTTACAGCCGTTCATGATGTTATTCTCATGCTTTCTGATCTCCAAAGCTTCCACGATTTTGCATGTGTTGAAGGCTTGGATGTGATTGTGCAATACTTCCCAGGAGATGTCACTTAAAGAAGGACTTTCTTATGGGTAGCCAAGTGCACATAGACTGTTTGTTTCTGCATTCGTATGTGCTCTGTATGTCTAGATCCAATGGTTCTGCTTGATTCTCCAATGTAAATAAGGTGACAATGCCGGCAATCGATTTTGTATACACAGTTCTTAACTGAACATCTCTTGGCTACTTTTGCAGCAGAGCAAGTATCACAGTTATCGGGACAGAGCTGTTTGTCTTTTGGAGCTTTGAAAACTCTTGCAAACGTTCTGCCGTTCACATAGTAAACCCGGATGTTGCTGATTCCTGTCCGTTTGATAACTGCTTGAGTTTGCCGTTTGAGATCTTCATTGATAAATGGCATTTTGATATAAATCAGATCTTTTTCATTATCTTCTTTCTGCTCAGGGGTCTTCTTTTTGCGTAAGGTGCTTGTGATGGTGGATTTAATAAGTGCTCTTTGGTAGCCATTTTTTATGTATGTATCCGTGATCTTTTTTAGCGAATCCTTACGTGATGCAGCGTCCGTTGAGCGAGATATTGCGCGTTTGATTTCCCCAATAAGTGTGCCTTTCTTCTGGGAGATGGGTCCATGGCTTTCCCAGGGGGTGACACATTGACTATGGATTGGTTTTGTGTATAATTTAGATGAAAAACTTCCTGTATTGTGATGTAAGGTGATCATAGTGTCTAGAAATGGTAAACGGTCTCCTTCTGGATTTTCTATTGTAAATTTTATGACAGGGTTTAGACTATTAGCCGTGTTGAGGATATAGTATCAGGTGTTATATTGTCCGATGACCAAGATATAAATATATCATCGATATATCTTTTAAGTTGTAATTCGTTGTTGAATCGTGATCGTATCTTTTGATCTAGTTTGTTCATGTAAATAATGGCTAAAGTAGGGCTAGGTTATTACCCATTGCGAGTCCGGATTTCTGTGTGTAGCTTTGTCCTTCTATCATGACTACATCACTTGTCAGACATAACTGTAACAGTAGGCGGAAATCGTTATCACTCAGGTGTACTAGGTCAGTCTCTGTTTTATGTCTAGAGAAGAACTCCGTTGCTGTTGTAAATATACCTGGTGTACCATCTTCACGATCCTTTAATTGACAGGTGGTAGATGGGCTTTACTCATCGTCCGGGGCAGTACCACCACTCTACCTTTTAGTGCCTTCAGTGACGATGTCACTTTCAGCTCTAGGGTAGAGATGCCGGCGCTTGTGGTTGGTTTGTCATCATGAACAGGGTCTGCTGGAGACTGATTTGCCAGTCTGTTCCCTGGCTATACCTGAGGGTACCGTTGGAAAGGGTGCACTGCAGGCCCGCCGCCAGGTAGTGCAGAGGCCCAAACCCATTGGTAGCGCTTTGGGAGGCTGCCTCATCAGCTGGTGTATAATCCCGGGCTGTCTGTTATGCCAGTTCGCAACTGGAGCCACTCTTAGCTCGCAGCACCGGGGGGCCCTTCTGAGGCCACAGGATAGCTAAGGGAGCTCTCAAGGGATTTCAGTTTACCGCTACCACTGTCATTTTGACTGTCCCAATCACTACTCACCATTCCTTCAAAATTGATTAAAAACAATTTAAACAAATCAAAACTTTTGCCAATCATCTTTCCCTCCACTAAAAAACGACTCTGACTCTTCTTCTACCACTCCTTCATCCGAGGCTAATCTTTTTGCGTCAATCTTTGCCTCCAACTCCAACCTGGACGACCAAGGGGTCCAACCTCATCACTTCCCCCCTTCAAATTTCTCTATGTCACCCATTAAGTTATCCACACGAAAAGTTCGCTAAACCCTTCTCCAGCTTGACACCTCCAAATCCAAAAGCCCTGATGGTATTCCAGCAATAGTTCTCAAAACCTGTGCTCCTGAACTTGCCCCTATTCTTAACAAATTCTATTCCAGCTTTCCTACACTCTTGGCACATTTCCCACCTCGTGGAAACAAGCCCACGTCTTTCCTATCCCAAAAAAAGGCGACAGGTCTAATCCACTCAACTATCGTCCCATTGCAATCACTTCACTCATCTCTAAAACTATGGAGACTATCATCACTAAACAACTTCTCACCTTCCTTGAAACAAACAATCTTCTCTCTAATCACCAGTATGGCTTTCGAAAAGCCAGGTCTACTGGTAATCTTCTTGCTTATGCTGTCCATGTCTGGTCCTCTGCTCTAGAATCCAGTGGTGAGAGCAGAGTAATCTCTCTCGATATCTCCAAGGCCTTTGATCGCGTTTGGCACAAGGGTCTTCTCGCTAAACTGCCAATGTTTGGTCTCAATCAGACTCTCATTAATTGGACTGGTAGTTTCCTCTCTGATAGGTCAATTGCCGTCAGAGTGGACGGCTTCCTCTCCAATCTGCACTCTATCAATGCTGGTGTGCCCCAGGGTTCTGTCATCTCCCCTGTACTCTTCATCCTCTTCATCAATGACCTGCTCACCTCCATGTCTTCTAGCATTCACTCCTTTGCTGATGACACCTTCCTAAGTTCCTCATTTTCATTCAATCCAAATGACCATGCTTCCACCGATATCCAACTCGACAGAAACATTTCAGCCTCGCTTCTCTCCAATGATCAGACAGTTATTGAGAAGTGGGGTAAAGACAACCTAGTTTCATTCAACCAAAGCAAGACGAAACCGACTGTCATTTCGCATAAATGCGACCAAGACTTTCCACATGTCCTCATTAATGGTGATGTACTGGAAATTTCAACTTCTTCACACAATTTGGCCTTTCTCTTTCGTCTAATCTCACTTGAAAACTCACTTCCATTCCCTTGCTAAACATGCGTTTCAAAAGCTCGGTTTCCTCGCCAGAGCTCGAGGGTTTTTCTCATCTTCTCACCTTCTAACTATATGCAAGTCCCAAATCCGTCCTTCTTTAGAGTACTGCTCCAATGTCTAGAGTAATGCTCTTAAGTCAACTCTCTGTCTTCTCGACAAAGTCCAGTCCAAAACCATTCGTCTCATCAACAATCCCAACCTCACCAAATTTCTCCAACCTCTTTCTCATTGTCGTTTAGTTGAAGATCTTCCATCTTTTACAGATACTTTCATGGGCATTGCTCTCAGGAGATCAGGGATATTATTCCAGTTCCTCTGAGGCGTGTCAGGACCACCAGAAGCTCAACTCATTCACACCCTTTCCAAGTTTCACTGCCTAATCCACGAACTCTATCTCACAAATCATCATTCATCCCAAGAACATGCAATTTATGGAACGTCTTGCCTTCTTCTTGCTTTCTGAGTCCTACAACTTGCCATCTTTCAAATCTAAGATCAATAAACTTGATCTATCTCTCTATCCTCTTAGCTGCTTGCTTTCTTCTTTCTTCCTTTGTTGGGGCTTTGCATAGGTCACCATGGCCTTTCCTCAACAGATAAGAGCAAACGCCTTATAGCTATAGACAAGACCCATTATGAAGATATCCTTCAAAAGAGCAAGATTGCAACTAACAACTACCAGCAAAGAAATACCAAACTAAACCAACCAAGAACAGAACAGATCAAATTTAATGGGCAGCTCAACAAGATTGCGACAAAATACAGTAAAAATCACCCAGAATTATATAAGGCACTTAAGGACAGCATCTGTAGTGAACCGTTACCTTGTCCTGTGTATTGTTTGCCAAAGGATCACAAAGAGGGAGAATTGAAAGGAAGATCCATTCATGCAGCTCCTGACACTCCTAGCACTCGTCTCTCCAAATTCTTATCCAATTCACTTAAAAACATTCTTACACACGTACCTGCACATTTAAAGAATACACAAGAATTTGTCAGCTTCATTTCTACACTGGATAATGTTAAAGGTTTTGGCAGTTTAGAATTATCGAATCTCTATGGATCCATCCCATTGAAGGATCGTGAAGATGGTACACCAGGTATATTTACAACAGCAACGGAGTTCTTCTCTAGACATAAAACAGAGACTGACCTAGTACACCTGAGTGATAACGATTTCCGCCTACTGTTACAGTTATGTCTGACAAGTGATGTAGTCATGATAGAAGGACAAAGCTACACACAGAAATCCGGACTCGCAATGGGTAATAACCTAGCCCTACTTTAGCCATTATTTACATGAACAAACTAGATCAAAAGATACGATCACGATTCAGCAACGAATTACAACTTAAAAGATATATCGATGATATATTTATATCTTGGTCATCGGAAAATATAGCACCTGATACTATATCCTCAACACGGCTAATAGTCTAAACCCTGTCATAAAATTTACAATAGAAAATCCAGAAGGAGACCGTTTACCATTTCTAGACACTATGATCACCTTACATCAGAATACAGGCAGTTTTTCATCTATATTAGACACAAAACCAATCCATAGTCAATGTATCACTCCCTGGGAAAGCCATGGACCCATCTCCCAGAAGAAAGGCATACTTATTGGGGAAATCAAACGCGCAATATCTCGCTCAACGGACGCTGCATCACGTAAGGATTCGCTTAAAAAGATCACGGATACATACATAAAAAATGGCTACCAAAGAGCACTTATTAAATCCACCATCACAAGCACCTTACGCAAAAAGAAGACCCCT
Source organism: Pseudorhiza aurosa (assembly GCA_964026355.1). Classification (NCBI taxonomy): domain Eukaryota; kingdom Metazoa; phylum Cnidaria; class Scyphozoa; order Rhizostomeae; family Lychnorhizidae; genus Pseudorhiza; species Pseudorhiza aurosa. The sequence goes on from OZ032124.1 coordinate 1,021,106, forward strand.
GAGCAGAAAGAAGATAATGAAAAAAGATCTGATTTATATCAAAATGCCATTTATCAATGAAGATCTCAAACGGCAAACTCAAGCAGTTATCAAACGGACAGGAATCAGCAACATCCGGGTTTACTATGTGAACGGCAGAACGTTTGCAAGAGTTTTCAAAGCTCCAAAAGACAAACAGCTCTGTCCCGATAACTGTGATACTTGCTCTGCTGCAAAAGTAGCCAAGAGATGTTCAGTTAAGAACTGTGTATACAAAATCGATTGCCGGCATTGTCACCTTATTTACATTGGAGAATCAAGCAGAACCATTGGATCTAGACATACAGAGCACATACGAATGCAGAAACAAACAGTCTATGTGCACTTGGCTACCCATAAGAAAGTCCTTCTTTAAGTGACATCTCCTGGGAAGTATTGCACAATCACATCCAAGCCTTCAACACATGCAAAATCGTGGAAGCTTTGGAGATCAGAAAGCATGAGAATAACATCATGAACGGCTGTATGGGACGCCTATTGTCCATAGACTGACGTCAATCTCGTGGTTTGCATTATCACTGATGAAGCCCTCACAAGGCGAAACGTCTGAAGTAATCTATCAATAAATTTGCCTTAAAAAGTAGCCTATTTTATATTCACATTTTATCTGAGGCATGGCCACACACAAATGTTCAATATATATATATATATTTAATATATATATATATATATATATAATATAAATTTATATATATATATGTATATATATATATATATATATATATATATATATATATATATATATATATATATATATATATATATATGTATATATGATATATATTATATATTTCTATATATATATATATATATAGAAATATATATATTATATGCATTTCATATATGCATTTCTGCTATATACATATATATATATATATATATATATATATATATATATATATATATATATATATATATATATATATATATATATATATATATACATATATAGCAGAAATGCAGAAAAGGAAAAGACCGATTCTCTGTTACTCTGAGTTTCGTGCGAAGGCACTCGTCAGACAGACTATATAAAACAGACAACGAAACATAATTTAGTACAACCCTCCATACAACCAGAACATCCGCACTAACATCGGCTACACATTCCGCAAGCTAATCAGCAAGCATTTTCCAAAAACCCACAGATTTCACAGCATCTTCAATAAGAACAACCTAAAAATTAGTTACAGCTGCACAGAAAACATGGCCTCCATCATCAACAAACACAACAAGAAAATCCTCAACACTAAAACACCCACCCCAGCACTAAAACCATGCAACTGCCGCATAAAAGAAGACTGCCCCCTGAACAACAACTGCCTCACCACTAACATTGTCTACAACGCTAAAGTGACAACAAACGAAGACACAACCGGGAAAAACTACATAGGCGTGACTGAAGGAACATTCAAACAACGATTTACTCAACACAAACTGTCATTTAAGAACAAAAAGTACTCCAACAGCACCGAACTTTCCAAATACATCTGGCAACTTAAGGAAAACGAAACAGACTACCGAGTACAATGGACTATCATCACTGCAGCTCAACCATACAACAACATCTCCAAAAAGGTGCGACCTCTGTACATCGGAAAAACTATGCATAATCAACGGCCACAACAATAACCCCTTGAACAAACGCTCTGATCTTATCTCCAAATGCCGACACGAGAACAAATATTATTTAATGAACAACAGCATCACCTAGACAATAGACAGTAACTTGCCAACGGCTTCTTTTATCCCAATTTTATCTTACTTTATTCAATGTAATTCGGAATGTGATTCAGTTATAGTCTGTCTGACGAGTGCCTTCGCACGAAACTCAGAGTAACAGAGAATCGGTCTTTTCCTTTTCTGCATTTCTGCTATCAACGCTCTGTACTTTGTACATAGAGCACCATATGGTGGTGAAGACAGCACCCTCTATGTAATACATATATATAAATATATATATATATATATATATATATATATATATATATATATATATATATATATATATATATATATATATATATATCATATATATATGTATATATATAAGGAAAGACAGATTCTCTGTTACTCTGAGTTTCTAAGGGTCTTTTCCTTTTCTGCATTTCTGCTATATATGCTATATATATTTATGCTTTATAGAAGCTGAGATTCCGTTTTCATCCCTTACAAGAAAGAAACCATTATAATTGCTATAATTGCATTATGATTGCAAAAATATTTTAGTGACTTCCTTCTTAGGCCGAAAAGATGAACGAATGCAATTGCAGCGGAAATACGGAGCTTGGTACGACTAGACGAGAATTTGTCAGGTGATCATGGATAGAGTTATGATCAAAAGTGAGCAAATGCAAATTGGCAGGAAAAAGCAAGTACAGCACCGGAGGGAGGATGGCTTCAATATTATTACAAAATTGGAAACATATTCAATATCAGGAGGAAATGGAGACGATGAAAATGCAAGGAGAGAGGGTAGGGTGTTCATATCAACAATAGAACCAATACACCTTAAAGTAACGGATAGAGTTCAGAAGCAGCAAAAAACGTGCAAAATGGACACGCCTGTAAAGTTCCCATCAGTCAAAATTGAGTCGATTGCTTATAGCATACTAAAACAGCACTTGGAACTAGAGACATACGAGGAGACAAAAACCAAATCGACAGACATACACCTTTGTAGGGTAATTCTAAGAGAGATAAAGAACCTGCAACTTGCACGGTACAAGTTCGTTTGCTATGTGCATATCGGTGAGATTAAGCATAAAGGTACAGTAATAGCGAATAGGTGTATGTGGGATAAAAATACCGAAAACTTTGCTGGGGCTCAGTTTATCAACAGCAGCTTATTCGCTACTGCGTCGGTGTTTGGCTTCTATTATGAATAAACTGAGCATAGTTGAGCAAGAGGTTACCGAATGGGAATCGCAAAGGAGGTAGGGCAAAGGAGTGAGATTATCGCTCCCAAATGCATGGAGTGGCAAGGATAAAGAACGCATCTTTTATTGATAATTGGATAAAAATTGCATTTCAAAATGAAGAAAATGAACCAAACCTTTCGGTGATGGCAACTTTTCGAAAAGAACACTATCGATGAAGACGCTGAGGTTGCAAAAACCTAGAGAAAGAGTGGTGAGCAGCAGCTTCAGCTCAAGTCCCTTGAATCGGTCATGAATTTAAATAGCGAATACTCCTTCACTGTTTAGCAGCCAGCAATTAGGAAAGATTACGGGAGTGAAACTCGCGGCTCGCGACTACGGTAGTAGCAGTAATACTGCAAAGTTCTTTCAAGGATCTTTAAAGTTTTTTAAAAACCCCTATAAATGAAACAAAGTCTAATTGAACAAAAAGTTCATAAATTGGACTTTAAGCATCAATAAAAACAAGCTCAAAGATCTTCATTTTCAGCGTCACATTAAATGTCGATTCTTTACATCCACTGTGGTCCTTTATTTTCCCATTCTCAAAGTTCCTATTTCGGTTTCCCATGAAAGACTTCCAAAACGAGCCAGACTCATAAGAGCTTTAAATGTTCAAATGAGTAGGAAAATTTTCTTAGAATAACCTCGCTAAATGACAGGGTGTAAAGGTCTCCCTGTTAAGCAGTAAGTCTTAGCACATTAAATGTAAAATTTCAATCAAAAGCGGTGTCTAAGTTGCTCATAATCTTGACAAATTTGCGTGAGACGAATTAATCTTGCCAAGAAATCACGATTCGCTCTCTCGTGCAACGCTGAAGCATTATGCGACAAAAATTCAACTAATTCTTCAGCACATATCCATTTCCAAGAAAATTATTTGTACATACAAATGCCGGCCCCATCTTAATAAATTGTAACAGGCGAGTCTGGTCTCCAGAGACACGAGTTTGCGCTATTGAATTTTGGGAAATTATATTTTTTGCTCTTCCCTGTTACAAAGGAGATTGCACGAGGAAATCACGCATGCTTGCCCCCTTGGGTCGGTTGCTTACGTCGCTCTGTAAAAGGCGGCAGAATTTTTGTTCAGAGGGAGAAGACGATGTTGAGTAAAAGGAAGGGGAGGCTAGAATGGAAGAAAAGGCAAAACAGTCAGTACGTTTTAGCTTTGTTTGTGCAAGAACATTATAACAAAATTACGTTTACATATATTTACTAGATAACACATTACTGGGTTGCATTTCTTGTAGTTAGTTATCATGTTTTAAATTTTAGCAAACCATGTCTAATGCTGAAACCAGGTGTGTTTATTTCTGCTGTGTTTCTGGGTGTTCGGTATTAGCGAGCATTTGTGCCTCAAAATGAGAAGTACAAGATACAACCCATGGGAATATCATTCTCTATAGACCTTTTTTTTACCTAAAATAGGTGACTCAGCATGGTTACCCCAAAATGTTTAAATTCTTTTATAACGGTAAATATTCGACTTTCCGTATCCTCCCATCCTTGCACCTTACTTGGTATATTATCAATAAAATTTTTACCATGGCTTCTACAGTTTGTTTGAAATGGTAAGTAAAATCATGATAAAACCCGATAAAAGATAGAATTGTTAGGGATCGAAGAACGTTTAAGTTCAATTCAACATATAATCAGAATGCTTCGAAAATCAACATTTGCAAGCTGTCGGCCTCTCTTAGCGGCAGTGTATTTCCATTTTCTATTAGATGATCAGTTCATATTTGTCGACATCGTACTAAAAGGTTGTGAGCGAAAAAGTAAAATAAAGTCATGTATCGGTCTGAGCCATGGTACTGTAAGGAAGAATGGCTAGTCCCTTTTCATGCTGATCTTACTTTCGGCTTTATGCTAGGTACTTATTGGCTGCAGAGTTGATAGATAGAAGGCGTCCAGAAGTTGCAAAAATCGTCCTATCGAGCCCTGCTATTTCAAAGCAGTGAGCATGTGCTGTCACAAATACATGTATTAAGAAAACCTAGTATTAAGTGTGAGAGGAAGAGTACCACGTCCTAGCAAGTATCGGGATTATTGCCAGTTGTCAAAAGGAAACACAGCATATCAAGTACAAGAAAATGAAATAAGATCATCTAATGCTAAGATTTTTAATAACCCGAGGCGTACCGTAATGCTTGCAAGCGGAGAGCAAGTAGGCCTATATATGTATTCTACATTCCTTGATAGAAACATGTGACGGAAATCATGAGCTGCTTACTTCCTGCTAAAGATTTTGTCAGAAAATTTGTACTTCAAAGAGGATTCGAAAAGCAACGCAAACTGAACCACCTGTCCACTCTTTAATTTCTTGAATAGATGATGGCTATCATTACAAATTTTGCAGAGACCGTCGACAGAAAATGCTTCGCGATGCCTTAAATATAGCGAAATTCTAGAGAAGGCACTGCTCAGGTTACCAGCATGTTAAGGCTTTTGAAGTATTCGTTGTTATAATAATCGTTATGATGAGCTCGTGATCTTATCAGTTCAAACATATGTTTGTGTCATGCACGGGTTTATTGCATCGTCATGGGCATTGCCTCATATTCTTGTCGTCTTGCAGTGTGACTTTTCGCAGGATTCCTTTGATAACAGTAACAAGGATATGTGAATCTTAAAATAGGATAACCTCCCAATTGAGATAAGAATGCTTTTAAAGTTCATACCCAGCGTGATGAAGTCAGTGCGGCTATGACTGTCTACATCCAGGGCTCCACTTCATAGACAGAAAATTATTGAGATGGTAGAGACATGTCAAAAAAGACGCAGGCGATATTTGATGAGAAGAGTCATTGAGTTGGAGGTTGAAACAACTAGCTATAGGTAAAAGCTCAAGAAAGGGAAATTTCGACTGCATACAGAAGAGAACCATGTAATACGGTCGAGACGACTGGGTTAAGAAATGCTTGCAAATCAATGTCAGTTGGCGTCTCTGTGTTGAGAGAAAAGATTGTGGAGCAGTGACGGTTAGGACACAATGATTGAAAAGATTGTGGAGCAGTGACGGTTAGGACATAATGATTGAAAAGATTGTGGAGCAATGACGGTTAGGATATAATGATTGAAAAGATTGTGGAGCAGTGACGGTTAGGATATAATGATTGAAAAGATTGTGGAGCAGTGACGGTTAGGATATAATGATTGAAAAGATTGTGGAGCAGTGACGGTTAGGACACAATGATTGAAAAGATTGTGGAGCAGTGACGGTTAGGATATAATGATTGAAAAGATTGTGGAGCAGTGACGGTTAGGATATAATGATTGAAAAGATTGTGGAGCAGTGACGGTTAGGACACAATGATTGAAAAGATTGTGGAGCAGTGACGGTTAGGATATAATGATTGAAAAGATTGTGGAGCAGTGACCAACGGAGCTGCGTTCAACTGGAAATGAGATGGGTGAAATGTATCGCAAACCAAGTCGATGATCTGGGCCTGGCAGGAGCATTGGCTTAGGACAGGCCAGCATGGGAGTCGCTGCTTGCATGTCAGCGAACCTGGAAGGGACACCCCCGTAGCGAATGACGAAAATGGGGATCGAAAAGCAACAAAAACAACCAGGACGGCATTCAATCTTGCGAGCACAGATCCTTGCACTGTTATACCGCCGAATTGTTTGGCCAGGATTCCATTTCAAAGGATTTTCACTATTCCAAACAATTTACCAGCATACTTTCCATAAAAAATGACCTTGCTTTTACTTTAGAACACTTTGCAAAGTATAACAATGATAATCAGATGTTCAACTAGTCGCTTCAAACACGTGTAGTATGAATAATTAGTACAGACCGGAGATTCCAATTGCGATAAAAATGGAATATTTAATGATAAATCCCTTTATCAATAAAAACCTATTTGCTTTTACGTGCAATAGAATCCTTGAAGCATATTTTGCTGGTGGTACGTCAACATGCAATGCATGAAAGCAGCAACTGAGTTGAAAATAGAGAGGAAATACAACCACAAGACAAACGCCATCTAAAACTGTCAAACAGATTCAGAAGCTAACAAACCGTGAAAGGATTATTCAAAAAGCCTGCGTATCTGTATTTTCATAAGAAGCGCAAGGAAGCTAAAATAAACTGATCAACAAAAAGCTACAATACATAAGCATGTCATTACAGACACCGTGCTTGTGTAGAGATCAACAGCGAACACTAGCAGCGCCAGAAGGAGTTTTCAAAACAAAAAAGTTCCAGATGAATTCATATAGATTTTGTTAACATATGCAGTCAAGCCTATTTTGGCAAACTGGCAAACAGGCAAGCATTTTCCAACTTAACGACTACTTTCGAAAGCCATACTTTTGAATGGAACCATAGACGTGAGTTACTCCGCAAAGACCTTATTTCCATATCAGTACAGGTCTAGTTAAAATGCATGAGTTGAAACGCATCAAAATCAGTTTGAAAGTAAAAAACAATTTAACAGGAGGAAACCTATGACAGCTCGAGAAATGGAAAAATAAAAAGGCCTGGCAATTGCTTTTTGCAAAGGATAAAATATGTACAAAAGTGGCCAGAACCTTATGAGTGAAAGGAGCGTGACTTGTCATAGCAACTGAGTCTACTGTAGCACACGAATTATGGAGTGTTTACTACCTCTGACTCCTAGCATTAATTGTTGGAATAGTGCAACGAATTTAAATAGAGTTGATAATCAGTTTTATAAATCAAGCAGTTGCCACTGAGATAAGGGTTTAAGAAGAGTTGTGAAAGACTATGAAGCCCCGAGTCCAACAAAATCTTCGTCACAGGATGTCTTCATGTAGACTTAGCTGCCAATTCCTGAAATTGCGTGAAATGAATAAGCCAGCGCTTACCTACGAGGATGGTCCAATTTACTTTTTATATTCAATATCTAACGGCGCTAATTATCAAATTTGCTTGTAGTCAGTTAAAATCTGTTCGATAAAACCAAAGCTATCCAGAAAATCATCGTCAGTCAAACCGTATCTGTTATATTGATGAAGATACGCACGCGAGGCAAACATACCCCAAGCATTTTCTAATACCTTTTCAAGTGGCCTCACAAAACTTTGGCTGTTGCTCAACAAAGTGGCCGACTTTTCATATTTGTTGAATGCTCTTTCTTGATTCCATACTGATAATCTACACTGCGGAGGAGCTATCTCTGAAAATCTAAAATGTAAAAAAATGTGCTGTGAGCCAACTACATCTACAAGTATACATCTACCTGAAACTTAGCGGTGTCTAAAATATCTAAAATCGGGATTAAAGAAAGATGTAGAATTTTATCAATCAATGTTTCTTGGATTTCAAAGTCAGACGAAAGCGCTGTAAGCACTTAAGTAATTATTTCCTGCAGTGATTGTTGTAGAAGTTACCACAACCTATCTAGATGGCTGGCATCCTCTTCCATCTTCGTGGGCATTCAAAACAGTGCAGGTTGATTTTCACGAAAGACAAAAGAAGATGAAATAGAAACAGGAAGGACAGAAAGGCAGCAAGAGATTGGCAAAACCGCGAAACCTGCAGCATTTCAAGAGGTCGTTTGAGACAAATTAGAAGCATGCAGCATAAGGCGCCAAGTAATGCACGCTAAGAAGGAGCAGAAGATCTATGTGAATCTAATAAAGAGAGAAGCTAGCATTTCTTATAATGATATTGATGATATGGCTGGTATTTGCCAGTTATACTCATCTGCCCAAACATTCTGAATTGATTGTATTTTCACTCGTGAAGGTGTACTTCCAAAAGGCTTGATAAGGTTCTTGTATTAACTGTATCATTGAATAATCTTGTAACCAAGATGTCTGACAAATGATTACCAAGCATCTTCTCTATAACTGCAGATTAGACTGCGCTGTCATAGAAGTCAGAAGAACCTCTTCAAGGGGACATTCAAAGCCTCCACGAAAAGCTTCAGAGTGGAGGACAACGCATGGAAGGTTTTATTTGCCACAACCCAGAAAATATTCTTGAATTAAACCACTGTTTTTACCCTAAATAGCTCAATAAAACTCGTTCTGTCAATACTCTGCTGCATTTGGACTAACAGAAACTTGGAAAAGTTCTTTCGCGAAAAATGCATGTCAACTGCATGTCAACTGCATGTCAACTGCATTTGAGCTTGGATGTGGGCCATCAAACCTCCGCAAATTCGTTACACGCCTCATTCTCTTCTTTAATACCATTGGCAATTGGAATTGAGAGATGGCACAAGAAACCTGAGCCCCATTCTCCAAGTACTTGATTATAACCATCATAAACAAGCTAAAATAGGCTAGATGCAAGCTAAAATAGGCTAGATGCAAGCTAAAATAGGCTAGATGCAGGCTAAAATAGGCTAGATGCAAGCTAAAATAGGCTAGATGCAGGCTAAAATAGGCTAGATGCAAGCTAAAATAGGCTAGATGCAAGCTAAAATAGGCTAGATGCAAGCTAAAATAGGCTAGATGCAAGCTAAAATAGGCTAGATGCAAGCTAAAATAGGCTAGATGCAGGCTAAAATAGGCTAGATGCAAGCTAAAATAGGCTATATGAAACCTGAATCATTGGTACCTGTCCACTATTTCCTGCTCTGCTCTACTTATCTTGTGGGTAGCTGTGAAATTCCCCCTGATGAAGAGGGCATTTTATCGAACGAAAAGATGACCATCGAAACGTATGCATAAAAAATGCCTCAAAATGCTTTCAATCATTGGCAATGAAAAAGGGAGATCATCTTCTTTTATCATCATCTTCTCTTGCATAACTGTATATTGTACGGATGCAGATGTATCTTGTCCGGGACGTCAACCCCGCTGGGACTCGATCCAAAGCAAGAAAAAGGAGACACCATATTTTACAAAGTGTTACCATCTTTGCTGTGGTATTGTCTAGTAAAGTAGCCTACTCTTTATGTTGGCAAACCTTCCCAAGAGAAAATGTAAAAAATTGGAGTAGCAGTGAAGCCAAATGATAAGAAAGAGCGACTCGAAAAAGTCTTAATCGAGACAGAATGGCGGCACAGTGCAAGAAACTCTGGAGCATGAAAATCCTCTGCACAGCGGAAAAATCCAGATCCACCAAAAACATGAGTGGAAACTAAGGTACAAATATAGAACTCCGAAATCGATTAAAATCATTTAACATAAGAGATGGAAACGAATCAGAAGAATTGGGCAATCGTATCTGTGCAGGGAAAAAGAAAGCATTTCCATCAAACTTTGAACATTGACCTACGCCAAGCAGATGATCAGAAAACAAAGAATGCGTACACGAGCAAAACACTGATAAAAATATGAAGATCTGAGCAAGGTCCAAGTCGATTTGAAAAGCACAAATGACAAAAAATAGAGAGGTACAAATATAAAAAAAAGAATTGTATTAGCAGAAATACAGATGAAGTCATTACCAGCCATGTGGACAAAAGAAATATCAAACTATCACAAACACGCAGAAAATGTGGATTAGACCATGTGGGGAAAACTCAGCGTAGGAAGAACGCTTCAAAAATACCTTAACTACCACATAGCACCAATGCTAGCCACACCCTAAAAAGGAGGCCGTCATCCAAAATTCCTTGCAATTAGTACCGAGACATACGCTCAATAAAGAAGAGGCCATCTCTTCTTTAAGAGCTGGCAGCTGCTATTAAGAGCACATTGATGGCAAATGCAACTGGAAGTCATGAAATTCCCGCAGGGGGGCTGGAAAAAACTATGAAGAGCTACCTATTCTAGAAAATTTAAGCTTAATGGTACTCCTGCAAAGCATCATTACAAAATTGAATCGGAGTGCATCTACGAAGCTAATGCATAAGCTGAAATGAAGATGGCCGAAGCGACTCCTGCATTGAGGCAGTTGCTTACATCCCGTATGGTTGACTACAAAATGGGAGGAGGGCCACTCAATGAGCAGGGAAGCATGCTTTTACTATCACCGTAAGATAAAGTATAGTAAAATATTTCGATAATCTTATAATAATGTGCATAGATTTGCAGTTTACATGCGGAGTACGTGACATTTCACACCAAACTAGTTGTGGTGCAGATCAAACAACTAAATCGCAATCATATAAAAAAAATTCGAAATAAGAACACTATTACAAATAAGGATGTCAACACAAAAAAAATGATGTCAATGAAGGCGTATAGCAAGGTTTCACTTTAAGCCCTTTGTAGCATGAGCTAACTCTAAATTTGCTTCAAGATTGAGAGTAATTCATCACCACATGAAATGTAACAAATTTCATTGAGACCTAAGACCATGAATTTGCACCACTGTAGTCGCACTTTTTACGATAGCAGATCTTAGCTCAATTTAAAAGAGCAGAAAATGATTCGTAACTTCTACATCAAAAGTTTGAGAAAGACAACATCTTGATAGAATTTCTGAAATTACTTCTAACTTTCAGAGCATTTTTCTCACTGAGCCCTTTTGGTAGCTACATGAGAAAGAACCCAAAATATAGGACATGTGTACTATAAACCGGTCTAGCAGGAGGTCAGGTGTTGTTCTGTTTTTGTGAAACGATTCGTGCAGGTATGATGTAACATCTGCAGCTGCACTGAAGCAAATCCCAGTCAGACAGGCAGCTGGTGTAAGAATTTCATTTCAAACTTTCTTTATCGGTTTTTAAGCATCCGATTTATAGAACTCAACCATGCCGGGCAACATCACAATCAGCTTAAGTAAAATAAAGATTCCACCGGCTTAATAAGTTGTGCCGTTCGTCAACCTCCCCTTACCATCTTTATAACTGCTGATGGGACCCATGGCTGCCTCCCTTCAATCTTGCCTGGCATGTCTTCTGCAGTCCATTAGGAGACACATGTAAATATGCATTTATGACAAAGATGTAAAGTCAAGTGGAGGACAATAAGGATGGAAGAGGATTCTTTTCAAATTTGATTGAGAGATTTTTAGTACGGTAGTGTATAGTTAGAGCAGCGGGGGACACAAGCATAGAACTGCATTGCATAGAAAATTATGAGAGTAGCGGCGTTCGAAGAGAAGACTACTTTGAATTGAATTGGGTCGAGAGTAAAAGCTTCCTAGGAGCACTGCCTGATCAGTCTGTAAAATCTACTTCCTTCCGTAGAGATTTTCTCAATGTGATTACTGACATAAAACAGACCGAAAGGCTGTCTCTTGCACTTTTCCGACTGTCAAGTAAGTAAATTGACGCGTTCCCCTGGAAGACAAAAAAACATTACGTGTAGAAACGAGTGGTGCATGACTGATCCAATAGCTCTTTTCCAGCTGGGCAAGACGGGCAAACAGGTAGGTGGCAGAACGATAGATGGCAAAATCGGCCAGCAATAATGTCAAGACAGCTTCTCAAATTGGATCAATGTTAAGACATCATTGGATCAATTTTCATCCATACTATATAGCACTGGGCTAGCGTGCTCAAGACAACAGCCATTAAGCTACCAAGCTTCATCCTTCTCATGCTACATTGATGGAACCAAATCTTTCTAAAAATTTTCTCAATCATCACCAGACCATAGTTGCAGTGCTTGTGGCTTTATATAAATCATACTGTACATTGTGTAATGCGAATACTTACAGACCAAGTTGTTGGAAATCGGTTGTAGAAACACTGCCGCAATCCTTCCCTCGCAGAAACAAAGCATTTGCAATGGACTTGTTGAGAGAGCCTCTCTTTGATTGAGCCTTGGGTACTGGCATTGCCGGCAGTTTGATGCCCCAGTCCATACCTATTGAGAAAAGCCATGAAAAAGTTAAAATTTGCCTTGTGCAGTTTGCATTGGTCTTTGGAAAAGCATTTCAGAGAAGTGGAATAGATGGGCTTCATCTTGTTGCAGGGTTTTTAAGTGCTCTGATACTCCCAGCTGCTCAATCTTGAAGGGACTTCAGTAGATTCCTTAAAGCACAGAGGCTGTGAAAAAATAAATCAAGATGTCTGGCCTAGAACCTTGATTCTGACAGTGTGGTATTGGACATTGTCTTTGTTGAAATGGCTATTTCCTATAGTATCATAAGTGGCATCCAGAGCGAATATGAGGTGACTAAAACTTTGCTTAAACTTTTCTGCTGTAAATCCTTAAGCCACTCTAAATAGCTGTTAATTAAAAGAACTCCCTTTGTACTATTTTACACCCAGCTCATAAACAACAGGATGAAATGCTGTCTCATGAGATAATACAGTTATTGAAAGTACCCTGTGGGCTGGTATGGATGCCGTTAAGGATTTGGTTGGCAAAAATAGGTTAGTCATTAAAGTAAAGAGGAAAAGGACAGAAAATGTGCTCTTTGGCAATGCTAAGCGCCTTTATTTCCATAAGATTGTAGGTAGCAATGAAAGGTAACTTAATAAACATGACTACTAAATATAAGGCAAGGCAAACAGTTGACATACTGGCTAAAGGGCAAAATCACCTAACAAGCTAAACAAGAACAGCTAAATATAACTATCTTAGAATGCACTTGGGTCCTTCATTGAATATGAGTAACCACTTACACAAGGTGCTTAAAAGAGCAGCAGCTCAAAGCTTCTTACAAGAATGAGGAAATCAATGCCATTGTTTGCTGCCAAGCTGGTGTACAGTGCAGATGTACTGCTTAAACTGCACGGTGCCAGGCCTCAAGTGTTGAAAAGAAAGGAGCAGAAATTGGAGACATTTTATGATAAAGCAAGTATGATCACTTACCATTGCATAAAAGAAGGCAGAGAGAATAACTTTAAAAGTATCTCAAATGAGAAGAAATTGAAAATTGCATGTTTTACTTTTCAATACCTACTGGAAACAATAATTCTAGCGTTTTAATCTTACACTGAGAAAATAACAGCATAAGAAATGATTAAACAATTCTATGTTTCCCATTTTCAGATTCGAAGCAGCAAAACAATCATTTGTGTTTCAAAGGCCTCAGTGCTTCAACAAACTGCCATTGGAGATGTGTTCCTTGAACTCTATTGTGTTACTCAAAACAAGAGCAAAGAAGTTCCACAGTTAACGTAATTTAACAAGATTACAAATGATTTCTTTTTTTGATTCTTTAATCAGTGAATTAAAAGCTAATTTTAACTTCCCAGTCATTTTGTTGCAGTGTATCTTATATCAATTTTAATCCAAATTTTTTGCGGGCCTTGTTGATAACAGTACTTTTTGTACTGATAAGGTACTTACCCTGCATAAACATATACTACTATTATTATCATTCGCATTATTATTGTCTCAACGGTGAATGAATCCCTTGCTTGTATGTTTGGTAAACCAAATAAACTAATTGAACTGACTTGAATAAACTTGATAGTAATTGCTACCTTCTTCTAAAGCTGAATCTGCAATTAGCATCTGCCGCAAGTGTTTCATAAGAGCTGACCAGACAAATGTTGAGTATTCAATAGATTCATCATTCATCTGAGGGACATTTTTCACAGCAAGGAGCTTGTAACTCGGATGACAGCAGAGATCTTTAACAATATTTCCAATAGTATTTGATTGTGACTGATAGATACTTGATGTGGCTGGCTGCAATACACTGGCAATCTTATGCCCAGCAACTTTATTTACATCATAAAGTGAAACATTGCTTATACCCAACAGTTTGGTACATATTTGGCTCAAATGATCATTTTCCATGACAATAATTGCATCTGAGCTCTGGTAGAGATGTGCCAATGATAACACAGCATTGTAGTATTGGAGAACTACCTCCCCACTGGTATATGGCCAAATAACAGTGTTCACTGTGTATCCATCCTCAAATTGATCATGAAGGCAGCGTGTCAAGAAGCTTCCTAGGCCAGACCCTGTACCTCCAGCTAGACTCATGATTACTAGAAACCCACTAAACATGTCACATTTTTCAACTTCCTTTCTGGTTAGATTCAAGATTTCTTGGGCAACATCTTTTCCATACCTCTGATAACCTTGTGCCCAGTTATTTCCGGAGCCTTGCATCTTGCAATACTGGTTGTCAAATGCAAAGGACCATTTCCCTGCATAAGAAAATCCAATGGCAAAAGGTCAGGCTTCAATTTTTTTTTCTTTTTTTTTTAGTGAGTTATGTTGGGGAAAGGCCATGGTGGTCTATACAATGCCTCAAGAAAGGAAGAAAGAAGAAATTGAAAGGCTAAGAGGAGAGAGAGGAGAGAGAGGAGAAGAGAGGGATCAGACCAAGTTTATTGATCTTGGATTTGAAAGATGGCAAGTTGTAGGATTCAGGAAAGCAAGAGGAAGGCAAGACGTTCCATAAATTGCATGTTCTAGGAAGAACATACTTAAACGAAAGATTACAAGGCTTCCATTTCAAATTCAAGGATTCTCATTAGCCCCTCTGTCCTTTGAATGCCTGAAGATCACAATTTCTGTATAGGGGATTCCTCAACGCGGAGAAATGGGATGTATGACAATACATTTCTAGAGCAGTGTATAAAGTTGATGTACAATCCCTTGGGCGCAGCCTGATCTCCAACTGGGAACGTGAAATAGTCTTAAAGAATGGGCATAATCCCTGGATATGCTCACATATAATTGAACTAAATAGAATTTTCCTTCCTCGAGAATAATTTAACCTAATTTACCAAGGTTCGTTTGGCAACCTGTGATGAAGGATGCGAAACAATTCCTTGCCTGATTTTTCAGCCTTGAGGTAGCACTGGTTAATGACTTTTGGTTCCGTATCGATCATCACTGCCCGTGCATTGATAGTTTCATCTGGGACATTACTTTGTGAGAAAAACCTTTCAATAACACCTTCTCTGTAGTCATTGTTGAGCGAAGAGCTGCTGTTAGAATACAATTGGGGCGTTGTGGCGTCGTTTATCAACGTATCAAACAAATCCGTTCCAGTTTGATTTCCACACTGCCCTAGTTGAATTGTTACAACCGACATAATCGTTGTTAATTTTCTGGTTTTATTAACTCGTCATGGCACTATTATTGAAAATAGCTCCTAACGACAGGTCCGGGCTACCATTGTGCATTCCCGCCGGGTAGAGCAAATCGAGGCCATTTGAGAATGGTAGAAGAACCTTCGTTATCAACTTGCAACCTATAAAGCGAAATGAATTGTGTTGTGCAACTGGTCCAGTGTCAAATCATAAAGTTGTTTAGGTATTGATAGCCTAGCTAATTAGGGGTAACATTCTGGTCTGCATCTAGAGTGAATACTTCAATCCCAAGGTAGAGCGATGGTAAGTATTATGTTTTGCAAGCTCTTAGGTGGTGTTCGGTGAGAAAGATTCCGTTAAAATATACAAGCCAGTGAAACTAGCATTTGCAGAAATTTTAGAAAGTTAACATCAACTGAAGGCTTTTTGAGAGAGTATTAATATTATCTAAACTGCCTCTTGCCCCCGTTTCAATTGAATTCTTCATTTTCTTGTTGCAGGGGACCCCAGTTAAAGACATAAAATTACCCAAAGATGCACCTTGCAGTCTTCTTGCCGAAAAACATGCAAACTACATCCAGAGATATGAATCAAAGAAGAATGATTTTGTAAGTCAGATCTTTATTTGATTATAAATATGTTCTTTGCGAAGAAATCTGACTAGAAAGCTTTGTTGGAGAATTCACTTTTAAGGAAGAAAGATTGGCAGTTCATTACGATAAAAGTCCCTTAATTAAGAAATGGCTCCAAATCATAGGAGTAGATGCTTCCTCTAAGCATCTTGTTTTGCAATACAGAATAATGCTTTGCAATGGACCTTAATAAGGCATGCAATAATAATGCATACATACATAGACCGCCTTAACAGTACGGTATATGCAGTACATGCATACATACAAACATACATAGCCATGCATACATAGCCATACATACATAGCCATACATTCATAGCCATACATACATAGCCATACATACATAGCCATACATTCCCGCCAGTTCCAATTGAGATGAAAAGCATGGAAAGTGCAAAGATAGTCCACTTACATAGCCATATATACATAGCCATACATTCCCGCCAGTTCCAATTGAGATGAAAAGCATGGAAAGTGCAAAGATAGTCCACTTACATAGCCATATATACATAGCCATACATTCATAGTCATACATACATAGCCATACATAGCCATATATACATAGCCATACATTCATATTCATACATACATAGCCATACATAGCCATACATAGTCATATATACATAGCCATACATAGCCATGTATACATAGCCATACATTCATAGTCATACATACATAGCCATACATAGCCATATATACATAGCCATACATAGCCATATATACATAGCCATATATTCATAGTCATACATACATAGCCATACATAGCCATACATAGCCATACATACATAGCCATACATAGCCATATATACATAGCCATACATAGCCATACATACATAGCCATACATAGTCATATATATATAGCCATACATTCATAGTCATACATACATAGCCATACATAGCCATATATACATACTTACATAGCCATACATACATAGCCATACATAAATACATGTATTGTTTATTTTTTGCTATGTCCTCATCTAAAAATTGTCCAATTTCTTTGTTTGTTTATTTCTTGTAAAAGTTTAATGTAATGTATAATAGGTCTATTTGATTGATTAGCCAACATAGTAACAGTCAGGTTTGGCTTGACACCAGCCAGTTTGAGGCCAATTTGTGCACTTAGTTTTATCTTCTACCATCTGCAATATAAATATCTGAATAGGCAATCTCTATTGAGAACTGAGACTTGAACTTATGATTATCATTATTACAATTGTTGTATTATGTTGACCTATATTGATACTTTGGGTCATTAGTTAACCTTGTGATTCTAGCTTGCACATAGAGTAACACAGACATTATACCATGGTATACTCGCTAATCAATTCGGTTCTCTTCGTATTTGTATTCGCTCAATACAATATTCAATAACCTCATCAAGTCCACTTCCCTAGAAAGTCCTCAAAGCACAGTCTCTGATTTCTGCTACGCTTGAAGTCGCTGCATATGCAGTGCAGCATCCTTTAATTGATTAGGGACTACTCATTATTTATGCCTCTGGTTGGGGTCCAAGAGAAATAGGTTGGGTGAATGATTTTTCAGGCAGTCTTCAGTTTGGGTAAATAATTTTTTTCGTCTTTCAAGGGTTGGGTAACATATTTTAATAGCTTTATATTAGTTGGGTGACTTTTATTTTTGTAGTCCACAAGGTTGGGTAACAGAAAAATTTTCCCAAATAAACATTTTTTTCAGTTCATTCTTCAGTCCCAACCTGAGGCATAAATAATGAATGGTCCCTTAGATGCATTTCATTATGTGTGGCTAAGATGCATTAACTGGTTGCCTTAAATCAAATTTCAGGAATATGTGATGACGGAATATTTGCGAATGAGTGGAATTTATTGGTGCTTAACAGCAATGTCCTTACTTGACAAACTGTCTACAATGGACAAGGAAGAGATCATTAAATTTGTGAAGTCATGTCAACATCCATGTGGTGGTTTTGGTGCCAGTGTTGATAATGATCCACATCTGCTCTCCACATTGAGTGCAATTCAGGTAGGCATGCATATCTTTCTGAATTTTCAATAATCATCGAACACTACTATGCTTGCTATGCAAAATGGAAATGCAAATTTCTTTCTTCAGCCATTTTTATGGGATAGTTATGCCTAATTTTTATCAATGTTGTAAATTCTCATGAGCTGCCTTCATATGATAATGTTATTATACCCATATTGAATTCTCATTACTAGCCTTTATATTAATAGCAAATCCACAAAAATTTTTTACTTGAATTCCCATGCTTAAGGCCTTTGTTGATGCTACTAATCAAAAAATTTATGAAGAGTCAGATCAAGTCTGCGCCATGCCATTTGCCTTCAATAAGGATAGTCTTTTAGCTCTACTCCTTTCAAGCATCTTCATGAGAAATTTTGTTGCCTGAAATAATTTATAAAAAGGGTGAACTGATTGAACGTCAGAGTGTCTGCATACTGCCATCCAGATCCCTATATGCAATTTTTTTTCTTTAGTTATTTGCTGCTGAAAATCATTTTTTGCCCTGAGATCTCAAGCTCATTGCAGTGCCTATAACTGGATATTTCCTTTTCAACTTTTCCTGCTTTCATTCAATTCTATCTGACTTGTGGATGGCTTTGGCATGCATAGTATTTTAGAGCATGTGGACATTTGTAGCTTGGCTCCCTCCTTCGCTGGAGCTTCTTTCATGTGTTATCTGTCTGAAATACTGGATGATTCCCCCTCCTTTTCTGCCAGATAGAGCTTCCTGCTGTTGATGACCCTCTTTCTCTAGATATTTGTAGGGTAAAGCTGTCTTTGCCATGTAAAATTTCTGCATTCTTGTGAGCCGCCTGTACATCTAGATTGTTAAGTTTATACTTCTGCATTTCATCAGCAAGAAATATCTTTGTTGAGGGCTCCTTTCTTTGCGATTTTTGCTTGTATCACATCATTAGTTGGAAGATGGGTTAAAGTTTGACAGTCCTCTGTCCAGCGTTGTCTAATGCCACCATAAAATCTGACATGTAGCTAATCTTCATAATCATATGAGCTGTTAAGATGTAACTCTCTGTTACAAAGCGAGGAACACCCTAAAGAGAGTGTTTGAATATTTTATTTTTTAACCACTATCGTGCGAAAGCATTGAAAGACAACACAGCCCTATCAGCACTAGTTTGATTACAGTAAAATTATCAGAAGTCAAATGCCATTATGCCATGCAGGTCATGATCATCATATTGTCTGTAGCCAAAGTGAAGCAAAGTTTAATTGAGACACAATTTTTTTTTTTTTATTTTTTTTTATTGGGCTATGTTGAGGAAAGGCCACGGTGACCTATACAAAGCCCCAACAAAGGAAGAAAGAAGAAAGCAAGCAGCTAAGAGAATAGAGAGATAAGATCAAGTTTATTGATCTTAGATTTGAAAGATGGCAAGTTGGAGGACTCAGGAAAGCAAGAAGAGGGCAAGAGGCTCCATAAGTTGCATGTTCTTGGGATGAATGATGATTTGTGAGATAGAGTTCGGAGATGATATCATTTAGCCATCAGCAGGAAACCAATAGGGGATGGAACATCTAGAAATAGTCAAGCAAGAAAAGCTGACAAAGATACATTTAGAATGTACCATGTTCTGTGTGAATTCTCAAGTTTTGTTCTTCCTTCTGAAAGCATTTAATCTACTACTTCCTCCCTATTGTGAGGTCATTGAGAAGTGAACCCGCATTTTGTTTGAGTATGCTTTTTACTGGCGCAGCCGGGACAAGCTAGAAGTAGATGATGATGATGATGCTTTTTGCTGTTTTGATTCCGCGTGATTCATTATTCATGCATGAACTGCAACCTACAAATTTGGAAGATTTGTTTCGCACTTACTTTGTGCTTACTTCATATCAATAAAAAGGAAATTAACGCCTTCACGTTTGGTCATCAATATCTATCTTTTTTATATAGAAAACGGTAAATATTTTTCAAGTAACGTAAATTGGAAGTATTGATTCACGATTTAACCGCTTTTTGACGATTCTTGCTTTCAGATTCTTGCTCTATACGATCACATAGATGCAATAGACAGTGAAAAGACTGGTGATTATATAAAAAGCCTGCAGCAATCCGATGGATCATTTTTGGGAGACAAATGGGGTATTTTAATAATTGCACCTACTCTTTATCTGTCATCCGTAGTTATCCGTAGTTAGTCCTAGTTATCTAAGGCCTAATTTGTTCCATGCGGAATAAGCTACTTTTCTATATTGGTCCATTCAGTTCCACTTTTGAATTGTCATGGGTGAAATTTCTGCTTTGCGGTGAAGCGTTCTCATATGAGAATGAAATTGCTTCTGCTGTTGAACAAGTGGCTCTTCAGTCATGACGAATTTGTTGCGCAAATAAGGTCATTCCCTTTTTGTGACATTAGCGACATTGTCTTCTCAGGCTCCGTTGCAGTCCATATTCACACGAGCAGCTGACCAACTGAGAAACAGAGAGCTAGACAGAATATCTACGTCAACTGTTTCAAGTGAATGAGAATAATGTTATTATGTCGTGTGTGATCTTACACTGACCATTTCTCGATATGCAATTTGCTGCTCTTCGTCGTCCCTTGAAAATCTCTAGCCATGTTTTCTACCATATCCTCGTTAAGCGTCATTCCTTCCGACAGAGCTTATTTCCTAGGGCTCAATAATATAGTTTGAGAGAACCAATTTTGCTCAGTTACGAAGAAAACGCTATTATGGACAGACGTGATTAAATAGCATGTTAAGAAATTAGTCGCATTGACAGAGTCGTGATGATGAATAATGCTGGAAGTTTGGTTTTTGCTTCTCTGTCTTGCAGGAGAAAAAGACTCAAGATTCTCATTTTGCGCCCTTGCTTGTTTAACTTTGTTGGTTAGTGGCTTGCGTTTTCCTCGTAGTTTCTTTTTAAACGCAGCTGACTGTCGGAGTAAAGCTTCAGCTATCTGATCCAGCACCTCCCGATGTAGCATAATTACAAGCAATTCCCAAAAGATTAGCAATCATGTCTCTTCCTTATTGGTTGGAAGAAAATTTATGTATGCTTATTGGAATTTTACTATGATGTTTTCAAACTATAAAACTTATTTTCATGCTATAAAACTGATTTTTAGACTTTAACCGGTAAAAAATTTTTTTTCTTTTTAAGCAGTATTATATTTACGCGAAAAATGTAATTGACTGTTGATGTTTTTATTCTGTTAAAATAGTTGTAATTATTGTTATTATTACTACCAATTTTTTTACCAAAAATCTAGTAGTTGGGTTTTGAAAAGGAAAAGTCGTTGTGCAATGCGTATTATTGCTAATATCCTTGGCTCATGGACGGGTAGCTGTCGTTTGTAATTCCATAAGAGCTTAATGATATGAAGAACAGCAGTATGCACTAAGTGTTATGGCCTTAGTGTCTTGAGGCTTAGCGGGGAAACTATGTTTTCCAATTTTTTTCTCTTTGATCGGATTCCCCTGCGGTCAGCTCAACGATCAGCAAGGAATACATGGATACTGGACGTGGCGGGATCTCTTAAAACTTAGAGCCCATACCCCTAGTCTCTAGTGACCTTAAATTTATCATCCTATCCACTTAATATATTCCTTGCGTCTGAGTTGGGCTGCTACATTAGAAATATTTCCTCAAGTATTATCCTGTTAATCGGTTTGAATTTGGGAATAAACGTATTAAAGATACATTATTGGGACTTTCCATGAACCATCGTTCTGATGCAACATGACTTTGACCAGCGGCGCCTTTCTTTGTCATTTTTTCATTTCCATAGCGTGCATGAATACAATGCAAACGAGTCAAGTCTTTGCATTGGTCCACTCAGCTTGCATTCAGTTCATCTTATCATCTATCAATTTATTTGAATAATCATCTGTTCTGACCTAGGACAAACTGGACCTTATTGACGTGAAGAAAGCAGTGGAATTCATCGTTGCGTGTATGAATTTTGATGGTGGATTCGGGTGTGTTCCAGGCTCTGAGTCTCACTCGGGACAGGTTAGTAGCTGTGAAGTAACGCAAAAACCTTTGCAGTATTTTGATTTATACTGGCCATTGAATCCAGCCCGTGCTATGCGAAATATCTTTAACCCAGCAACGTAATTGCGAGGTAGCCGACAAGGAAACTCTTTCATTTTCCACAGCAATACGATTCAAATGTCCCAGGTGTCTGAAAAACTGCTGTTTGCTCAAGTCATTTTTTGAGCTTTTAGTGAAAGATGCGTTTTATTGTCAATCTGCTTCTGATTGACATTGCGTAAATCTCAAAGCTGTCATTGCCGTCCCAAAGTCTTCCTCCAACAGCGTCTCGTATAAGTTTCATTGCATGGTTTTGTTGAGCCATTCAATTTCCCATACTTCATAGCTGAAAATTGTGTGAGCCCTGGAGCTTCAGTTAGTTTTTTTGGTTAAAGAGGAGCATAGCTTTCCAAGTATCATTTTGGGTTTGGTACTCCTCCTTTAACACTACCGATTATAAGACCAGATCTTGTAAAATGTTTTTCATAATCATTATATTGTCATTGCTCTTACTGGTTTATTTCATATTCATATTTGTTTGCCAAATTTTTGTTCTTGTTGACTTTTTTAAACATTTTTCTACTTTTTCTTGCTATATATGTACATGCGTTTGTTTTACAAGGAAACGTCAGGTGTATATCTTATTAAAAAGATAAGCGAACTACCTGTTAACTCATGTCTCCACCTCCTTTGCTTAGGCCGTAGGTTCATAGCTACTGGTTCCATCTACGCTACAGAAAACCGAAGACAGCATTGTCTCGAAGTTCTTTTTGTTAAATTTTCAAAGCTCACTCAAATATTCATGCAGGCACATATCGATTTGTCAACTGCTCTCTTAATCTTTTATAAAGAAAAGATCGTTTTAGTCATGAATGCTTTTGCTTTATTTTTCATTTCTGTTCTTTTCTCTTCTATTATGTTTATTGCGGTATTCCTTCTGAAATCTCATCTTTTTATTTTCGTGAATTAACCCAAGTTGGACCCCTAGGTTTACAGGGAAAGTAGGATAAATTTCCAAATTCCTTCCAGATATCTTCGATACAGTCCGTTGTGTGCATAATGGTTTTGCGTCATTTCAAAGCGGAAAATACTGTCCGTTTTTCTGATGGATATTTCGGCTAATTGTAGGATGAGTTTTAAAGCCTATCTTAATGTTTGAATTTTATCGAATCAGTGGTAAGCTGCTAAGTGGGTATTTATGTGCTTTTTGGTTTAGTTTTACGACCAATTTTTTATTCATAATTCATTACTAAAGACCATTATGAAACACCAATCTGTTAAAGATTTTGCAATTTGAAATTGATTACATGTTAATCGCAATGGCAAAGAAACTTCTAAGTAGTCACGATACAGCTGCTAAGTGGGTATTTCTGCTTGCTGCGATTCTAGCAATCTCATGCCATTTTTTAGAGCTGCGGTACGCTCTTCTCCTCTAGGATTTATGAGGCATTGGAGTGAATTTCTTTCAAGACAAAATTAATTCAGTTTCTTCTATCTCCAGTAGCGGATATAGTTGAATCGTAGAACACCTAGAAATGAAGCGTGAGGGACAGGGTGCGTGTGGAGGCGCTCATTTCACTTCAAATATTTTTAGAGGGTGGCCCCTTAGCAGTATCAAGAGGCACTGCGTGGGAAGCAAGTGTGCCTTTTCTTGATGATGGTTATTGCAAGGAATCTGGTCCTCCTGAACAAATAGATCTTTAAGGAGGGCGTGCTTGCATACTCTTGTTGACTATTTCACCTACGCTTTGTGAGCTGTCCCCGATTCAGACATTTTTTCTAAATATTATGCTAAAACACAAATATACATTTGATTTTGCCCTTCATAATGGCAAAAGAATCAGCACCATCGAGCTCTTACTATTAGATATACAGTACTTGCAACAACCCTTCAAACGTATCAGCTCCGCTTCAAACTGCACTTGCAATATACGTTGCTGTCATATTTTTCTAGGTGTACTGTTGTGTGGGTGCCTTGGCTATCACTCATTCCTTGCATCACATCAATGCTGACCTACTTGGGTGGTGGCTATGCGAGCGTCAGCTCCCATCAGGGGGCTTAAATGGACGACCTGAAAAGCTGCCTGATGTATGTTATTCGTGGTGGGTGCTGTCTTCTCTAAAAATCATAGGAAAGCTCCACTGGATCGACAAGGTATTTTGATTATGCATCCACCACTTTTTGATCACCTCTCAGTCCATTTTACTCTGTAGACTACGCTCTACGCGGTGCCTCAGTCGATATTGTTCAAGAGAGTCTTCTCACTTTTAGTTTTCCCCCTGGCTTAGCATCTTCTGCTCAATTGTTGCCTTAAGCTGTCCGTGAGGAAACTCTAATCTCCTGTTGTCACGATGAGGACTAGATGTAAGACAAGGTTAATTATTTATCAGAAAGGGCCAAATAGCTTCCACCCAACCGTTCCTGTTTTCTTTCATCTCCTATCAGTTAATATTTTCCTTTCCCAGTTCGAAAGATTTCTAGCTTTGAGTTACGTGTTAAATCAGATATTGTATTGAATATGAAATTTTATCAGCTGTCTGATTTCCACCCATTGTTAACGAACATATGCATTCAGTTACCATCCAAGTGTTATATCAGAATTCTATCGCTGTGAAAGAAAAACAATGTTGCGCGATCATGTAATCGATGAAGCTAGAATTACCTTGGATTTTGTGGTTTTCGAGCGACTCGATTTCAAGTTTAGTAAGACTTTTCTCGTACTCTTCTCAGAATAATTACAACCAATTTACCATGACGTACATTCACCTCATTAAGTGGCCATCACTTCTCAAAGTGGACTTATATGTTGTTCCCTTTCAATGTCGATATTTCCTTTCACCCATTTGAACCGGTTGATTATTTCACCCTCGTGAATAGCAAATTCTTCAAAGAATGAATCGTTTACATCTGAACATTTTCATACATCAAAGTGCAAGCTCCTTCAATTTTCGATTGGTTTCTTACTAGCGGGGAGACTTTGAAAGATCAGATTCTTTTCTGGATAAAGTGATTGTTCATTTGGTTTGTAAATGCCCTCTTTCTCAAATTCTGCTGAGTTACAAGTTGCGGAAGTTATATATTGTGAAATTTCGGTACGGTTTAGTATGGAAGGTGTAAATTGCTAATCTTATATTCCAGAAATACATTTTTTCTATCGCCAGAATATGCTATGTCAATTCATACTGGCATCCCAAGATGCAGATTCCGGGGGCTTTTCAGACAGACCAGGGGACATGGTGAGTCACTGTATTCAATCGAATTTTTATCTCTCTAATCATCCTACCATATGTTAAATTTTCAGCGCCCAGTGCTTTGTATCCCCCAGCCATAGACGGACAATTTAAATGTGACTGTAAGTTGAGACTGACTTACTGAAGGACAGGTGAGGATTCAATTCCACAACGGATATTTCCTTCGCAGTCCCGAGTTTTCCATTCCATTTAATTGCGCAGTAAAACCTTGGGGTAGGCGGCTGTCGGGCAAGGCATTTTTGTGAGCAGTTATTGTTGTTTCCTTCTTGCTATTGATGTTATTGCTTGGTTGTGTTGCTCTTTCCAGTTTTCATTGGGTGTGTGATTCATGCTAAGGATCCCTTCCTTTGCAGTTGACAAGATAGATTTCAAGACAGATTGACGACCCTTCTGCGACGTAACTATTTAGGAACATAACGGAATTACTGTAATTTTCAACGCACTTTGCATGAATGGACAGAACATGCATTTAGACCACTTTCAAAAGGCGAAAAATGTTGTTTTTAGTCAAAACTGCAGTTGTAAGTGCGTACCAGAGGAATTATGTACCAGAGGTTTCTATCACTATTTCAGTGTATAATCATTGCAGCGCTCAAACAGCATTCAATACTTTGTAATAGCCAACTTGTATTGGCCTTTCTCTGTCGTCAAATCTCACTTGGAAAACTCACACCCATTCCCTTGTTCAACGTGCATCTCAAAAGCTCGGTTTCCTCGCCAGAGCCCGCGGGTTTTTCTCATCTTCTCACCTTCTAGCTATATACAAGTCCCAAATCCGTCCTTCTTTAGAGTACTGCTCCCACGTCTGGGGTGGCGCTCCACAATCCACTTTATGTCTTCTTGAAAAAGTCCAATCCAAAGCCATTCGTCTCATCAACAATCTCAACCTCACCAAATCTCTCTAACCTCTTTCTCATCGTGGTTGTTTAGTTCTGGATCTTTCCAGCTTTTACAGATACTCCCACGGACAGTGGTCTCAGAAATTCAATGATTTTTCTCTTGCTCCTCTATCTGAGGCGTGCTCGACTCATTCACACCCTTTCCAAGTTTCACTGCCTAATCCACGAACTCTATCCCACAAATCATCATTCAGCCCAAAAGCTTGCAATTTATGGACTGTCTTGCCTCCTTCTTCCTTTCCCAAATCCTATAAATTTTTCCTTTTTTTAAATCGAAGATCAATAAGCTTGATCTGATCTCCCTCTGCTCTTAGACTTTATCCTTTCTTCTTTTTTTGGGGCTTTGGCCGTTCCCCGAAACGCGTCCCTATAAAGAGACGCTCATTAAAGCGCTACCTCCTTAGAATCCAATCGAGCAATCAACGCTAAATTGACTTTTTTTAAATTGACTTTAATTTTTGTACAATGGTGGAAAAATTATTTCTTGACAATTGAGATCTTTTTTTTCAACATCTATTATCATGCGATTAGAAGCCAAATTGTCGAAGATTGGATGCTTGTAGCTTTCGTAGGCTCTTGTTCGATGTATCGTATTCTGAAGAGCTTCCTGCGAAAAGACCGAAAGTTTGATGAAGATAGGTTTCCTATCGTTTCTGAAATGTTCATGTTTTTCGTTCAGTAAGACATATGTTCAACTAGCGAAATGGTCTCAAGTTTATAGGAAAGTGCTTCCATGCCCACCTACACCCACATACCGACAAGAAAGTAAGACTTTTTACTGACAAAACGACATATTTAGGAAGTGACATTTCGCTTTTTCCAATGTTTTCCTCTGTCATTTTTGTAGGTGGATCCGTTTCATACATTATTCGGGGTGGCTGGATTGTCTCTTTTGGAACACGATACAAGTAAAATCAAGCCAGTGGATCCAGTTTTTTGCCTTCCAATTGAAACTGTTACGCGCCTTGGATTGCGATCACAACGTCTTTAAGATTTTTTACAATTATTTCAAATTCAAGATTGGCTTAAATTTTGTAATCATATGCAGTACATGTAAGTTGAAGGGAATTCGTAATATTTTTTCTCTACTTGGACAAAGAGAGCTTCTAACAGGACTTTCGAGTAATGCTAATCATCTAGTCTCTTGTGGTATCAAACCGTCCCGGGAAAGAGAGATTTGACAGAGGTCGTGCGATTTTCACCAACGTAAGTCGTTGTATTGCCTCTTAAACATTTCTCCTTCGAGTTTTTTCATACCAAGCGTTATGGCATTTCTTTATAACACATCTGATATGGAAAGGGCAACTCCTTTATCTTTGACCATGACATCATGTATCCGCAGAGATATTCGTGTTTCTTTGAAATATGCTTTCTCCTCCATCGCGTCCTTCTATTTTGATACCATGTCTTTACTTGCTCGGAACTAAGTTGAATTTCTTTAGCCAGTTTTCCTCGTTGTTTAGCACTCAGGTACTTCTGGCTTATAAAAGATTCTTCCAATATCCTTCGTTGCACTATGGAGAATTTCTTCCTCCAACCAACTGATTTATTTCCTCCACTCAAATTCTCGAATGTGCCTTCACTGTACTGCCATTCCTTTCTCCGCTTTGAATTTTTTTCTGAAAAAAAGTATTAGATTAACTTTGTAATGATTACCTTGGGCGATTTCCAAATGAGAGCATTAGACAAGACTTGTATTTATGAAAACTGAAAAGGCTTTTGATTG
This sequence comes from Pseudorhiza aurosa, assembly GCA_964026355.1. Lineage (NCBI taxonomy): Eukaryota > Metazoa > Cnidaria > Scyphozoa > Rhizostomeae > Lychnorhizidae > Pseudorhiza > Pseudorhiza aurosa. Next base: position 1,049,397 of record OZ032124.1, read on the forward strand.
CATTTCTGCTGAAGATGAAAGAAACCTGTTGGGAGTATGGTCATGCGAAGGAAGACATTCTTAAAGCGATAAGGGTACTATAGTTCACACACATCAATCCTTGGTTGAGGATTAATCCCTACGCAAGACTTTCGAACTCTCTCCACAAAACTTCTTGATACTTCTACTATGATTGTAATACATATTTCTATTGAATAGATAAAAGATGCGAATTCCAGTTGGGTATTCGATTTGAGCATTATAAAGCACCGAGTGAAGAGGCGCTCTTCTGGGCCATATTTTTTGCCTTTCACAATTCTTGGCCTCCTGACAATCTTTGCGAAGCTTTGGCTTTTTTCTTTTTTAATCGTTGTTGTTACAAATTGAGTCTATGTATATCCCTTTCTTCAAAAATTCATACCCAACACTTAACATTTTACGATAATAGAGAGTCGTCTTTGCTCTAGTTTGGCCCATAATATATTGTATTATTTGTTTCACACAATACCGTCATTACTTGTTTCCAATCAGTCAATTCCATGAGGAGATGGCGGGAGTTTTTACAGCCGGGTGCCCTTCCTATCCCAACCATCCCCATTTCCCTGGACTCTGGACCATTCATTTGTGATTTTGAAAGCTGAGCTGAAAAATGCCCTCCCAAGTAGTCTAAGGAACGACCAATGACCCTTAACTAGAAGCGAAATCTAACGATTATTTATAACATACACATCTTCAAGTCTACTATGGCTTCATTTTTGGTATTTAAAGTTTACTTATGTGTAGGATCGAATTCTTTAAATAAGAACTAACAGCAGATTTAAGGAGAGGTAAGATGCTCGTTTTTGTGAGACTTGATACGATTAGCGAGATTATGTAAACGGCGTCATGAGAATATCATGATGTTGCAAGATTATGTTCCGAGGAACAGCGTATGCGATGGATTGAGGCTGTGTTTTCTCGTCTCATGCACTTGTTCAGGAATCAAATCAACAGAACTCGAAACAAAAAGAAATGAATATCGAACTCGAACCTTGGATTATAAACCTGCGATCTGCAGATCGATGCACTATTGCATGATTTTCACGTGTGTCATTGCATGATTTTGCTCTTTAATAACGCTTTGTACCTAAATCATCCTAACGAGTTTCATCAAGAAGTTTCCCAGTACATGCATGTTCCTTTCATCGATATTCCCCTATAGCTTTATCAGTGAACGATTTCTTACCATTTTTTATCGCTTTCTTTGGCAAGCTGCCACCTCTCCTGTTTTCGGCACTAGAGCACTTGTAAGTTTCAAGTTCCAAAATATCTTTAATCAGAAAGGATCTCATCCTGTAAAATGACAGCATGCACGCTTCAGCTCTGCGTAGCGATCTTTCCCTTCTATCTATTCGTAGGTACAAAGGCGGTTTTCTCTAGACATTGCTCCAGTTGCGAGCCTATTATCTATGATATGGAAACCTCATCCCAGTACAGCGCCTCCGTAACAGCGCTACCACTGTATGTGAGTGCACCATATATGACCATGCTAGATCTTCACATTTTGAAAAGGAATATCACTAAGTCGAAAAGCTTTGAAATCAGCGAGAAATAGGCTGCCAATCACTAGTCCTGCGTTATAAAATAAAAATTGAATGTATGTATGTATGAAATGATGCATGTTTAACAAACGTCAATATTCTTATGAATTTATTGATGTAGTGTTAAAACATCTTTCAATAAAGGATATCAAACTTGTCGCCATGAAATATTTGGTATGAAAGCAGATTTATTTGTACCATGGTAAATCATTAGAGGTCTCATTTCAAGCATGTGTTAATCATTCCATACTCGGATGTTAATTTACTTGCTCTCATGGAAATAACGAAATATCGACGAAGAATCTGTCATACCGTCATAAGTCACTCTTCCTGATGTTATTCTCCCGTACGATTCAATTATACTAGCCTCAAGTTGATTGTATACTAAACGGTAATAAGATATTTGGCGCTCCGAAGAAAAATTTTGGCACGAGCAAATTTGCTGCTCGAAAAAGGCAGAGGCACATATGAGGCTAAATGAGATCCTGTACTAATTACATATGATACATGTTGTAATCATAGTCACAGCCCTATCTAAAAGTCGGCTCTGCTCATCCTCATAGATAGAAAGTATGAGACGGAATTTCCTTAGCAGTTTTGAAAGCAATCAGTTCGAACCTTCACTTTGCAAACTATTCAAAGGCTCTTGTCGATTGTATGTCGGCAGCTCTTAGCAGATCTAATGCTATGACCTTGTTTCTCTTAACAGCTTCTAAGTCTGTGTTTCTAACCGACCAGACAAGATAATGAGTGAAAAACATAATGCACATACGAAGCCTTCACAGTTGGTCGAGAGCATTGAAGTGATAATTGTAAGAACTGCCTGCATTCATATCTTCATTCAAAGTGTTCGCTAGCAATACGTCATTAGGCTAATCCAGCAAGGTTTTCATTCGATTGCCATTCACCTTACGCAGAGTGATTCCTAATCACAAGCTTCAAGTCTCATCTGTGGCTTCACATCTTCAAATGTTCTATTCAATGATTCCATAACCCCATATTTGTAGTCATGTTGCAAGGTATAGTGAAAAAGTGGTTGTGTGCTGTTTAAAAATGCTTTTTTCCACATGGAAGTTTGTTGCATCCAACCAATAACTCTTATACAATCATCGAAGCTCATGGTAGCTCCCAATATACCGAAAATGCATGGGATCAAGGAACTTCTTGCATTCATGGAAAATCAAGCTATTCTTAGTTCGTCCTAACATGAATGCAGTAAGTATGCTTATTCGTCATTATTATTCAAGGCAAATGTACGGATGTCACTATATATTCCTGCAATCATTTACCAAAGATTGCATGGATCGAAGGGGTGTGCATCTTCAGGGAAAAACAAGCAGTTCGTAGAAGTATGGAAACACTGCCAAATTAGGATGGTATTTTCAAAGAAAACTTGATTATATTGCTTTAACCATGTAATGTTTTCTTCTAAACGGGGCACTTTTCTAGAGAGATTCAGCGACTGCCCTTGGCTTCTGTCTCGTGGTTGCTATGAGCGTCTCCGGTTTTCCGTTTTGGTCTGATAATGCTTCCAGAGTTATTTGGGGCCAATGTAGAATCTTATTGCAAGTTTTGCACGTTCTTAGAGCACCAAACGTTGAATGACCTGACTCTCTTGCAAAGGTCGAACTACTTAAAGACTGGAAACCAAGTATGAGTTGACTTATCATTTCCAGTCTGAGGTTTTCTTAAGTGATATCTATGAATATAAATATCTTCCGTGGTGAGCTGTGAAGACATCAGTTCTCAAATGAAAATGATATGGGCTCATAGCCAGACGTCGTGTTATGGCCCACAATGCCATTACTATAAACATGAGATACACGAGAAGTACCTTCCAGAGAGAATGGTATTGAATCGTGTGTTTCTAATGTGTCACTCTCCAATGCTAAAATCTCCATCCCTTTGTTCTTGCTGGGCATCTATATTTATTTGATTGCCATAAACGCGCTTCAAACGTACGGGTTTTTATTAGCCTTCAGAAAATGTATGTAAAAAATTGGGTTGCACTTTAGTCTGAATAAGTGTTATCTGAACTGCGTGTTCATATGCAAAATAACAGCAAGAGAGATTGACAGGATACATCACGGAAAGGAAGGAACAAGGTCAAGTGATCCATTTGAAGGAATAAGTGGGTAGGTGATTGATGTAAGCGTAGGCTTAAATAGCTGAAGCAACGAAAATGGCTTAGGGATGGAAGGATTAGACAAAGCTGCGTAGGCAAACACACGCATGAATTAGCAATGAAGGTCAAGACGCACACAACGTATATATCAAAGTGGTCGGAACAATAAAAACACTAGGGCGAGAAGTGAATGGACCTCGCTATCGAAACGATGTTTATGGTTGAATGTGAGGCATTTCCATAAAGCATTCCAACACCCACCAAGAAGCATGAGCTTGCAACAGAAAAGTTCGTCAAGTCGAGAGTCTTTGCTGAAATCTTATAACAGACGTTTGAAAGATGACATAAAATCCATCCTTGAAAACTTCAACGAGATCGTCAAATCATCAAAGGTATTTTTCCACATCGACTGTCTGTTGCATGACATTCTATGAAGGTCCTTCCTTCCAATTTTGTCCCATCGGACACTGGATGCGTACAAGTACCTGCATATATATGCATATATCTATCTATGGCTATCCATCTATTGATCTATCTATGGCTATCTTTGGCTATCTATCTATCTATGGCTATCTATCTATCTATTGATCGATCTATCTGTCTGATATTTTACATATATGCAAGGTACAGTTTTAGATACTGTAGGTTCCAAAAACAGCAATGGCTAAGTTTAAAAGCTAAAGCAGTCGGAGACTCTTTCAGGTACCTTGGCCGCTTCTTTGACTGTGAAATGACCAACAAGACCTGCAAGTCAAAAGTCATTTTAATATTCTCTGATCTTCTTCAAAAAATAGACTATCTGCCTCTCCATCCCAAAATAAACTTAATCTTCATAGTGGGTATGTTTTGCCAAAGACAGTGTCGCATTTCACCATTGCTGATCGATCAAAAACATGAGTCATTGAAAATCTTAATGGCCTATTCTCATAATATTTCTGCAAATGGTTTAATCTCCCTGTCAACTCTACTTTGAGTGGTCTTATCCTTCTTCTTCCCTCTGTTATATTTACTCAATGCCAGACTGTCTGCCAAAGTACATTTTGGTATTCTAAAAATAAGGATATTATATTCTTTTGGAAAAACACAAATAACAGCATGAACCTCCAGCATGATATCTACCGTGATACTAAGGGGATTTGTAAAGACTATTAGAAGCAAAAACACGTAAACAAATTCGCTTCCTGCCAGGCTGGCTCTCGCTCCTTTTGGTCTATGGCGAAACTTTTTGCCCCAAACTTTTGCCAATCATCTTTCCCTCCACTAAAAAAAACTCTGACTCTTCTTCTACCACTCCTTCATCCAAGGCCAATCGTTTTGCGTCAGCCTTTGCCTCCAACTCCAACCTGAACGACCAAGGGTTCCAACCACACTACTTCCCGAAATTCACTATGTCACCCATTAAGTTCTCTACAAGACAAGTCCACCAAACCCTTCTCCAGCTTGACACCTCCAAATCCAAAAGCCCTGATGGTATTCCAGCAATAGTTCTCAAAACATGTGCTCTGCAACTTGCCCCTATTCTTAACAAACTATTCCAGCTTTCCTACACTCTTGGCACATTTCCCACCTCGTGGAAACAAGCCCACGTCTTTCCTATCCCAAAAAAAGGCAACAGGTCTAATCCACTCAACTATCGTCCCATTGTAATCACTTCACTCATCTCTAAAACTATGGAGACTATCATCACTAAACAACTTCTCACCTTCCTTGAAACAAACAATCTTCTCTCTGATCACCAGTATGGCTTTCGAAAGCCAGGTCTACTGGTGATCTTCTTGCTTATGCTGTCCATGTCTGGTCCTCTGCTCTAGAATCCAGTGGTGAGAGCAGAGTAATCTCTCTCGATATCTCCAAGGCCTTTGATCGCGTTTGGCACAAGGGTCTTCTCGCTAAACTGCCGATGTTTGGTCTCCATCACACTCTCATTAATTGGATTGGTAGTTTCCTCTCTGATAGGTCAATTGCCGTCAGAGTGGACGGCTTCCTCTCCAATCTGCACTCTATCAATGCTGGTGCACCCCAGGGCTCTGTCATCTCCCCTGTATTCTTTATTCTTCTATCTATATACAAGTCCCAAATCCGTCCTTCTTTAGAGTACTGCTCCCACGTCTGGGTGGTGCTCCAAAATCTACTCTCTGTCTTCTCGCCAACGTCCAATCCAAAGCCATTCGTCTCATCAAAAGTCCTAACCTCACCAAATCACTCCAGCCTCTTTCCCATTGTCCTTTATTTGGACATCTTTCCATCTTTTAGAGATACTCTCACATGCATGTCTCTCAGGAGATCAGGGATATTATTCCCGGTCCTCTCAGGCGTGTCAGGACCACCAGCAGCTCAACTCATTCACACTCTATCCAAGTTTCACTGCCTACTTCACAAACTCTATCTCACAAATCATCATTCATCCCAAGAACATGCAATTTATGGAACGTCTGGCCTCCTTGCCTTCCTGAGTCGTACAACTTGCTATCTTTCAAATTTAAGATCAATTTACCTGATTAACATGATCTGATCTCTCTCTCCTCTTATCTTTTCACTTTCTTCTTTTTTGAGGGCTTTGTATACGCCACCATTCCCTTTCCTCAACATAACCCACTAAAAAAAAACAGTGAAAGTCTGGCTTGCCAGCTACTGTGCAAAGGTGCTTTTCTTTCATACTTATTTTTGCATTCTCTTCAAAAGCTCTAACAGTGCCTTGTCTGATGTTCAGGGTAAACTGTCTAAGAATATTGTCAACTTTACTATAAAATATCTTTCAAGCTCTCTCCTTCCTCGAAAAAGTTCATGCAAATGGAATCTCAGTGAAACTTCTGACTGCTCTTGTTGCCTTCTTTCGGAAACTCTTGTGTCGGGATGTATAGTATACCTCAACCAAAGACGCTTTTCATGAACGCCATAACTCCGTTCTAAGTTTCCTTGCCTTTTTTTGAAAGCAGTCAATGGATTGCCTCTTTATGCTGATGCATCCGGCTTTCATTCACCATCCATAATGAATTTAGATAAATTACGGCCTGATTTACTGCTTAAAACTAGCAATAACTGCCTTTACGTTTTAGAGCAAACAGTTAGCTTTGAAATGAACCTTGTCTCTAATTCAAATAGGAAAAGGAAGAAGTACCCCCATCTCCTAACCAAACTCAAAAAGCAGTTTAAATCTGTCCACTTTGTTCATCTCTACATCAGCACTTTAGATATCTTCAGCAACTCCTGTAACACGTTTCTTTAAATGTGTGACTCCCTTTCCGTCGGCCCACAACATAGACACTTCCGCATCTCCAAACTTTCCACTATAACTATTTGTACAACTCAATAAAACTTCTGCTGCAGAAAAAAGCCTGGGGTAATCCTGACCTTCTTCCCTATTTGACCTGTCCCATTCTATCAATTTAATATCCATCTTCATATATATGTACATTTATTTTGTCCTTTTATTAATTGAATGTTGTAAACCCTAAGTCAGGCAAGCCAATTTCAAACTATCTAGGTATTGGAGAGCTTTATAGTCATATAATTGAGTTTGTATGAAAGGTTTCCATTTTTTCATATTTTTATACTTTTTGTTGATTTGCCGCTCCTAGGCAGCAGATTGAATTCCCGATGTTAGGTGTCCAGTCTTTCTCAGTATTCTTGTTGTGCACAAGTTTCTTTTGTAATGATGATGTTATCTTTCTATTTTTAAACTGCTTTGCATATCTCTTAAGAATCTTGCTCATTGTACCAAGATCTCTGATGGTGATTGGTATTCACATAAATATTGTCATTTTTCAATTTTTCTTAGAATGTGTAAAGTCAAATTAAGAGGCACCAATAGCACCTATGATATATTGTAATTCATCCTCCTAAGTGAAAATCTTTTGTGGGAACGCCTGCCACCAAAAAGTTATCACTGCTAACTTGAAAGGTGATTAGTTACTTCATATTGAGCAATGATTTTTATAATGCTTGAAACTTGAAACTTTCTATTTTTTACTTAAAGATTGAGGAAGAAACACAGATAGCAAGACTAACTGAAGCTGTGCAAACACAATATGAAATTGAAGTACGAGCATCAAACATAGTAAGCTTTTTATTAACATTATATGTTTTGCATATTATTGACTTGTTTTTGTTTTAAAGGAATCAACATATAGCCTCCATTTATTTGCCAGAATATTCAGTTTTTCCTCCAGTCTAAAATCAGGAGGTTTTGGTGCTGAATAACCAAGCCAATCTCAAATGCATGTTATTCTGTTAATTTAAAACCGCTCAGCACTCTTTATTGGAGGAACTTTAGCAACCAAATGCAAGGTTGTATGTATCTTTGTTGCTATTTTGGATGAAAATTTTGAAAATAATGAAACTTTTAATGTTGTTAACAATCATAATCTTATAAAATTTCATTGATCACACTTAAGGATGATAAATGCTATTATTGATTATAGTGATGATGAATCATACCAATCCTTTATCTAATAGAACTCACTGAGTTGGGAAAGTCCCATTTACAATTTTATTGTCAATTTATAATATTAAGTTGTGATTATGGATCAGTGTTGAGACTTTTGATCACAGATCTTGGACCTGGAGCTTTCATATGCATAACTTCAGTTCAATTTCATTAATCAATATTACTGGAAATCTTCTTTACAGCATGGACTATTGCAAATGAGATCAACAAGACATATAACACCCATAGCTAATCTTTCACTGGTCTGTCTTCTTGGTTTTTGTCATTAAGTGTGACTTAAGTATTTTTCAAATATAGGCACTTTGTTAAATCCACTTACATTTCATGCCAGATTGTAGTATCCCTTCTCTTGGAGTGAGGTCATTTTTTTTGTGGGTGTCGCAAAGTGTTGTCCCACTTACAGGAAGGATTAAGCCCACCGCATATCATGTCGGTGCCCTGAATTTGCCACCAGGTGCTGGATAGAATGCACAAAAGAGAACTTCATGATTGAGAAGCAAAGCCTTCATTTTGTATTGTTATTGTTAGGTGGTTTATAGCAAAGAATTTGGCATAGTGAGATAGGCATAGTTGCAGTATGCTGTTTTCAAGATTTGGTTCAGAAGTGAATGAACAATGTTCTGCTTTTTCAGGTCCGTTCCGGTGAATCACTGCTTAAGCTTGTGTCTGATATGAAAGAATTCTTAATACTCAATGATTTCACTCCTGTCAATGCAAATATAAGCAAAACAACTCAGCAGCTTAAAGCCATTAATGAGGAATCAGAAAATAAACTATCAGAAATCAAAGATTCAATGGCAAGAGATTTAACTGAAATGGAGAAAGAATATGCATTACTTTGCACCAGGTAATGCGTTGTGCACACAGGTGCCACAAAATGTTTTAATTGGCAGTTTGATGACAAATCTCTCTACACAGATGAACCAGTGCACTGTATTCCTCTGATATTCTAAGTAATGTTAAGGAACTCTTGGAATGCAGGATTCTCATTTGATTGCCTGTGAGAAATTTTTTGAATATAGCATAGATTCTAAAAGGCATATGATAAATATACAGAATGAAATAAAAATTCTTCCTTTTTCATTTTTTAAGTTTGACAAGGCTGGTGTTGTTTCTCTACCAGATATTGTTCAACATATCATGAATTTTGAAACTGGTATCATGTTTTCAAATTCAGTTATCTTATGCAAATGATGGTGATATTTTTACCTGCTGTTGTTCCTGTCAATAAATCTGTACTCTGATTGAGCTTACAACTACATGGGGACATGGGAATGTCATTGAAGTCTGATGCTATGCATAAGTTGTCTAAAAATCAAGATGTTTTGTGAAACTTTAAGATACTTGAACCCCATGTTTATTTTCTTCTTCACCTTTTTGTCTAATAAGTTCATTTTTTCTGGAAATTTTCCTTCAGCAAGGAGCTGTCCTTGTATTGTAATCAAATAGTAATTTAATTGGTGCAAAATAAAATGGCAGCTAATGCATGCACGATATTGTCTTTCTTGGATATTCCAAATCCGTAAAGAAATTTTCAAATTTGTATCTCAATCTCTCAGATCAAATTAGTATCTCAACCAAGTTCCTTATTCAAGCACCCCTAGGAAAATCACCTTAGGCAATAAAAAGTTGCATCTAGGTGAATTTTTAACGAGAGATTGGGATAAATCTTGTCAGCAAAAATGAATAAACAAATAATTGTTGAATCCAAAACTCGAAATAAGCCTTGTGCTTCACCCTGTTAGAAGTTTATCATAGCATCGTTGGATAGGCCTATTAGTTCCGCTCTTTACTTCGTTTTACTCCTGGGTTGGCAGGTGGGTTGATAAACAGCAACGACCTTGCCTCGAACTGGTTAACTTCAGTGCAGCGTGCATGTGTGGTAACCAACGGCAGTCTGGCAGTCTGGCAGTCTGGCAGTCTGGCAGTCTGGCGTCACGGGACGAAAGTTCCCTACGTTTTCTGCTTCTGCTGCTTTGCAAAGTATTTCTGAGATCGTTCGTCTAGCTTTTCGGTTTGTCAATCTTATATCTTCGAAGTTTTCCTTCTCCCTCAGTGTTAGCATCGAAAAGTCTTTTACCATTGATCTAGCCGTGGTAATATCTTTTTTAATGTTGTTACAATAGTTCCCCTTGGTCTGATTCTGAACTAGTTTTCTGTCCTACATCACTCTATGTTTCTGACTCCTCGAAACAAGTCAGTTTGTTCTATTTTGCAACTGTCTACGTCAAATTATCTCTTAGCAAGATCTCTCCAATCTTTAATGTGATGGTGTTCTTCTCTGCGTCGTTTCCTGAGCTACAATGTTCTTCAAAAATACAGATCAAGTGCTACACCAAGGGTCTCAAACTCGCGGCCCTCACGATGATAATTTGGCCCGCGTCTTAGAATAAAAATGAAGATATTTGAAAGCATTGGGATGTTTTTATCAGAGCTTTTCTTGCGGAAAACCTGGTGCTGCCCAGCCTCACCCAGACTCTGCCTCCAGCGGCCCCCAGGTAAATTGAGTTTGAGATCCCTGTGTTTCACCCTAATTACATGAACAAGTGGTGATCCCATAATATCAATAATATGATAATACTGAAGGGCCCCTTCCATGTGTTTCTTGTTCTTACGTCCAGCGTCGTGCTGTTTCCTTTCAACTGAATCGTTTTTTCTTCATCTTCACTGAAGCTGAAGAAACTCTTTCCAATGCCAATGAACGGGGGACGTAGGATTGTATCAAAAGTGCCACTCATGTCTATGCCACTGTCCTAAGCTTGTTTTCTGATATTTGCGTCTTGATAATAATTAATTCGTTTGCCATGTTATGTCTGATACACTGCGGTTCGGGCGATTGGCTGTTGGATAATCTGTTCAAATTGGTTCTACCTCGCTTTCAATATGGCTCAGTGCTTTGCTTGCGAAGATCTTTTTGAGTAAAATCATGGTCGCAGGTTCTTAACAGGGCTTCTGGTTTGCCAGGCTTCCGTAAGGAAACTAGTTTGCCTTTCACCCCGTTCTATTTCTGTTTCGAAGGCAACATTGAGTATTTCCATGCTAATCCACGCCCGCTAATTAAAGGTTTTGAGTAATGATTCCCCTTATCAAAATCCAGACGCACTCGTAATAAGGAATGCTGCATAAATCATGCCGATGGTTGAAAGTGGAACAGATCGTGCGAAGGAGTTTATTGGCAGTGTCAGACAAACTCACTCAAGCAAACGACGACCGGGATCAATGCCCAACAAGAGTTCTTAAGGGCTTAAAACTTTCTCAACTAACCTTGCCAGTAATAAGAAAGCGAGATTTTTCAAGCTTTTCCAGACTTTCTTGTCCTAAAATTTGTCTAAATTGTCGTCTTGGTCGGATCGGCTTTCAAAAAACAATATATTTGACAATTGATTCTGCCATTTTTACCGCATTTTTTCGTTAGTATAGTTGCTAGAAGTAATCTGCCAAATAAGATGTACTTTAACGCGCCTATTCGTTGTGCAGTTGACACATTGAACTGTTTGTAAACCGTCATTCTGATTCCGGTAAAGACAAGTAATGCAAAAAACAGGAGTAGACATAAGAAATAAGAGCATTGTGCTATGAAGCTTCATGTAAAGCGTCACGAAACTACCAGTGATCACCTGCTTAGATCATGATCGTTGTTTCTGATTCTTATTGTCAACAAAGAATGGAAAACTTCAATCGCAAGATAGGCCCGCAAATCTGATTATAGCAAAGCACATAGATGGGATCGTGCTTCCACAGACAGATTTACGACACTGAGAGATGTTTAAGAAGCTCAAGCAGCGGATAGAGGAGGGAGAGCCCCCAAGCGCTGTGTCCAGTCCCAAGGCAGTTGTACCAAAGACTCCGGTGTACACACGGCCTCATGGGAAACTCTATCGTGAAAACAAATGGGAGAAAAGGCGAGTCTCCACTGCCAGCTTGTATAGTTCCAAAGAATCAATGGAATCTGACGCTACAGTATCAAGGAATTCCCCAACGAGTGATATACCATCTCCCCTAGATGTGCCTTCCATTGCTAGCAAGGTATGCCATCTTATCTCTGTATTTCCTACCATGTTAACCAGGTGTGCTAACCTACGAATAACTGTTTCCTAAGGTATTTAGGAAATGTTTCCATCTAATTCAGTTACTGCCGTCATTGGATCTGTGGTAAGATTTCTCTATTGTGTTTCAGGATACTCCCAAATCAAATTAACAGCGTTGTGAAATTCAATTGAATATGCACGATTTTTGGCTCTTGGTAGAATGCGCACTAAACGAAGAGCTATTTCTGTGATAAAAAGGATACCGCATGAACCCAGCAAGTTGTTCCCTTAAGCATTCATTACCTTATGTAAATCCCATGAACATTGCAGTAGGAAGAGATTACGATAGAATCGTGTGCTCAAATCAGAACTCGTGCCGTCGCGGGGTCCTGTGTTCAAACCTTGTCCAGGTTACAGATAGTCTTTCATTGCTCTCGAGGGCTATCTGAAAGACTGTTGAATAAGGTTCACTGCATCTAAAAAGCCAGAACCCTTTCTACGGTGGCTCCCACCCTCGGGATGGTGTGTAATGCATGCATTTGGTGCTCCATCGCTGGGAACTCTGCAATGTAACATTTCTGTGCTTGCTGACATTTTTCTTGTAATAAAGCCACGTTTTAAGTCCTTGGACATCACCTGTGCATTGCGTGGAGACTGCCTTCTCAGTATATTTTTCCTCGCTACGTGGTAAAAATAGTGATACAATTAAAAGCGCCTGACCGCGTGGTCCCACTGCGCTAAATTCGCTCTCATTTTCCCAGATAACTGCGTACGAAGCTGAGAATGACTTGCTAACCGACGACAGGGATTTCCATAAGGGATTTAGCGTTTCAAATATCCTGCCTTCCAGATGTCTTTTTAAGAACTACGCAAATTCGAATCATTTTGACAAAGAGATCAACACAAACCGTTTCAAGCCCGAAATTGCTAAAAGTGTGTGCTGTAAACAAATGCTGATCTCGCATGCAATTTGAACGAATTTCATTTAGACTTTTAAATCCTTCCTTTCCTCTAACTGGCTCTAGATATACATCTTTTGTAAAAATCTTTACTCTCAGCTTGTAACAAGCTCAGCGAAAGACAATCGGTTTCATGTGTCCAATAATGAAAGTCAGATTCGAAAACTTGAAGGCAAAATCTCAGGTAAGTCAATCCAAACTTTGTCTTTAGTGAAGTAATCATTAGGCAGCGGTTGTCAGCTGTTGCCATGCTAGCGTTTCTCTTGTTCTCTACCGAAGAAGTTCTAGCGATTTCGTAGAATTCGACGCCTTTCTTACTTAATGCGAAAACCAATATTCAATAACGTGAGCACTAGATTGAATTTTGACACCCTTTCATGAAGAAGACTGTTACCACCTTAAGTTTCATCTTCAGCAGAGCAGCTGGCACCGCCCTCGGATGAGTAGCTAAGGGCGCAACTCAAAGTTTCAGTGCATTCCTTTTACATGCAAACAAATCCTGTTTAGCAAGGATGCTTCAGCTCTAATTTAGATTTGAGGCAAAGTTGAAAGCTTCTGATTACTGAAGTTATTGAAACAAAAAGGTTATTCTGTTTTAAAGCAAGTCATTGCAATATTCCTTTGAAGATGACATCAGCACTGTATTATAGAACTCTCATATCAGTGCTGTCATTAATTAGTAGTCTATAGCACCGCTAGCAAGATGGATTGAGTTGCAGGAAATGCAAACAGACTAAAAAATGAGCTTCATTCCACAAAAGTTTCCTTCTCAAATTCGTACGACTTAAAAAGTAGATGCAGGTGACAACTGGGGGTCGCATTCCCTATTGCCCCCTTGGTTCGGTTACCGACTTACAATTCTTGGTTTGGTGCCTCTCCATTCTCTATTGATAATGGCAGTTCTACTGGCGCATGGACCGGGTAGTCAAGAGCGAGAAAGGAAACAATGAAAAATTCACAAGAAAAATTCTACGCATGTGATGTTCTGTCAACAGATAGGCACAAGAAGATTCGTTTGGGACCTGAAATGTTTATATACGGCTACACTCATATTCGATCAGGATAGTGCATTCATCAACAGCCAGTTATCAGATTTGCACGTTGAGTGAAGTCCTAGTTTTCACAAGCCTCACGTGCCTTACCAATGCGCCTCCCAATTCACCCTTCCCTCCCCCCTCCATCCCCCTTCTTCATTCTCCTTCCCTTTTCAGTGCATTGGTACTGCTCGACTTTTGATAATGAAAATTCATTTTCAAACTTCTGATATCAACGAACTATTTTATGCGGTAGGAATGGCCTCTGCTTTCAAGGAACAGGCGAGGCAGAAAGAAAAACTCGAAGAAGCTTTGCAGAATGTTCGAAAAGGTGAATTTTTCATCTCACTGTTTCCTTATCTGAGCATCAGACATTAAAATTGCAACTAAGACTTCTTTTATTTCAGTTGCTAGAAGATATCTGTAAATCACTTAATGGGAGATTTACTGAAGGAAGAATGCAAATCTTTGACACAGACATTCGGCAAATGGATGCATGGACTTCTAATTGGGCAATTTCTTGGCCTACTCTAGATAAAGTGGTTGCTGTTCTCGCTAGAATTGCATAAACCGTGGAATTATTTTTTGTAACAAATAATGAGACCATTTTTGACACTTCCTACCAAGCATGCGAAGGCATATTTCAAAGAAATTAGAAGATATAAATATCGCACAGTGTCCTGGTCCTTCGTATTGACACGACATATTGTGATTTCTATGCCTAGAGGTATAAAGAGCTAGCAACTCTCTACGCTTGAAGTGAGAGAAAGCCTTAAAATGGGTTTGAATGACTGCCCTTTTAAAATTTAACCATTTTTTACCTCGGAATGCTATGCAGAGAAATTTGAAACTTGATTCTCGTGATTTTCATTGCTACTTTTTGGGTTAGTAGTGAAAATGAATGCTACCAGATTTTTTCAGACTAATATGATGTTATGTTCGCATTTCCTCTTAAGAAATAAATGAAAAAGTTGGTGCAGTTGAAATGAAGTACCAAACAAAGATATCAAACGCTGAGGACAACTTCAAAATCAAGTTGAAGGATAAGGAGCGAGAGTATGAAGAACGCATTACTAGAAAGGATGGGGTAGGAACATTTCGAAGCTTTAACTAAATCAAATGTGAAAACTTTCATTGATCACGATTTCATGAGAATGGTCAGAGTTTTGGATAACGAAACCTTCGTTTGAAACCTTATAACAAGCCCTTAAAGATCTTATAAGAATTTCAAATGTCTACGGATCAGAAGGTCTCAGGTTCGAACTCCGGTTCTGCCATTGTTCTAATGTCACCTCACAGTTCAGACAGAGATGGATAGCTGTCTGACGTAAGCTGGACTTGTCATCTACATGGTCTTCCAAAATCAAGATGTACTTTTTCGTCATATATTTGGAAAGCATGATTTTGAAGGAATCAGGATTATGCTGAAATTACCTCATGGTCTTTCTTTTTATGAATTGAGCCAAGAAAATAAGACTTTCAAGTACCATTGTCCGTCTGCAGCAATATGTTTGCTTGCCACCCTTTATGTCCTCAAAATCTTTATTCTTTTAGTGAAGCACTCAATCTACTCATTGTGGTTTTAAAGATCCTCTTTATCGCATAAAATCTTTCCGAAGACATTTGCAGGGTTTAAAGTATTTCAGCTTTCAAGTCAGAATAAAATGAAAATTTAGCTTGCTTCAATTGATATTAATTGTTTTAGTGGTATTTGATAACAATATGGCTGAACCATAGTAGTTTACATAGAATGTTCACTTAATTATAATGTACACTTTCAGGAGATCGCAAGACACCGGCGAGAACTAGATCTGGTATGTACAAGATATTTTTAACTTCTAAGCTTTTTCACTTCGGCCATGTCCGCAAGTTTCTTCGAGCGATTCCTGCCTAGAGCAGCCACCCACATTATCCTGCAATGCTCAGTTCAGTATCATTCAGCAACTTTTCAATACAATTGAAAGCTATTCCGTTCCTAGATCCGTCATGTCACGTTGGCCTCCACAGAACAAGATGAAAATCAAGACTGTCTCAAAGGGTCTTAAATAGTGATATCCTAGCTTCATTGCTCTGCAGCATTGAGTGAATTTAGGAAATATCTTGAACTTATTAATTGAACTTCAGCCGACTGACTCCGTCAAAGACTTCAAAGCTTTGCATTGCGAATCAAATATCGTAGCCTGGTACAGTGAACGGCGACAACTTGTATAAGGCTTACTATCACCATCCCATAGATTAACAGAAAAAATGTGATAACAAGTATGTTATTGAACGTTTGATAAACTTGTCGATACTTGCACTCATCCTTAATTCAAATTCAAAGACGTCATCTTTTAGGCCTAACTACGTTCTATCAAATCAAAGGTGATAAGTTTGCTTAAGGAATAAGCCATATTCTCGATTGTCAGCCAATCAAAAATTTCTGCCCTCGCCATCCAAGTCGCGGCATCACTATCACTTGATTGTGAGAGAGGCTCCAGGCCAGTCTCAAACTGAGTGATAGTCTGCTCGGTCAAAATGTGCTGTAGGGCCTGGTCGTTACAGTTGCAGTAAAGGTTTTCTTTGGAGTGCCACAGAGCCCAGGGGGGGTGATGTATGACCAAATCGGTCATTTTCAGTCAGTGTGTAGTCTGTCCAGGGTCCATAGTCCTTTTCTTTCGAGGAATTTTCGGGTCAATTGGATCTCTAGAGAAGCGAGTAAGTAATTAATGATCAAATGGTATCGGTTCTACTTTCCATGGTGGAATCCTGTCCAACATGGTCTGCCAAAGGACGCAGTAGCTTTCCTGCTCTGTTGGTGAGCAGGGGGGAGTGCTACGAGTATATGCTCGTAGTAGCGCTGTTTCCTCTAGTTTCACAAAAAATCCTTGGCTATTATCTACTTACGTCTCGAGTTATAATATTTGACATCACAGGCAGTTATTCCATGGAATGAGCTAGTTAAGCTCAGTGAAGCTATGATTGGTTCTTATACGAATCTTTCCCGTAGGAAAACAGTCGTCACACTGGTGTTAAAGATCTGACGAAATTACAACAGGAAGAGATCGCAAAAATGAAAGGAGTGGTAAGTCAATTCGAATATCAGTGAAATTTTTAATGAATCATGACCATTTGCTCATCATTTTTCCGTAAAAATTACTTCCCCACTTAAGACACTTAAGATTCTATGAATCTGAGAGAATTGATTCAAATGAAATTAAAAGAAAATACAAAAATCAATGTTGCATTAGAGTGGAAGAAAGTTTCATAAGATACTCTGAAATTCCTACAAAGTTTTGACTTTCCTCCTCCATTCTTAGTTTTGCATTTAAGTCTACTTTTTGCCTCTTTGATCGAACATTTTCTTGAAATTGATGAAAACTCAACTCCTTTCCGAACAATATTTTTATCACAATTTTTTGTAAGTTTCAGCTGCGCTATTTTTCAAAGGAGTTTTTTGCCGTTGGGCATTGCTTCTCGCAATTAAGATTTAGGCCATCTCGAGCTCTAAGAATCACCAATGCATTCCACCAGCCAATGATAGACTTGCTAATTAGACAAAATTTGCATGAAAGTCATAAACTGTAGCAAATTAACTTCCATATTTACTTTTTGCACATGTAATCGGAACTTCTTAGCTTGGTTAATCTTCTCTCTATCCAGTGGCTGATTCATAATGCAGCGAAGTAGTTTCTCAGTTCCTAGCAGGTGCATCTTGCACGTTTCCTAAACGTCATTAAATGCTTAATCGCTCCGTTTCTTCCACTACCTCTGCTGGAGCGATACTCGCATTTTCTTTCGCTCTGTAACCAATTCCATCCCTGTTGGAGGAGATAGTTCAATGAGACTCCGCTCGTTTCATTTCATGATACTGCCCGTTTATCTTCACATTTGAAATTCGATATCTTTCAATATGGAGATATTAGTTGAGTTAATAGGTCTTTTAGGAGCTTAGCTCATGGGAGCGCTTCTCCAAGGCCATGTTTGATTTTGAATGATAAAATTCCTAGTCATCGCCGTGAATCATCTTGTCGGCATTTCCTTACTCTTCGTAACATTTCAATGATTCGTTTCTTAATAAAGCCATAAAGCATGAACAAGTTTTTTAGAATTGTTTCAGCTATGAAGATAAAACATTTCCCACGTTATGTGTGCGTTATCTTTTAACTTCATTCAAGCCATTAACGAATCATCGAGTGAATGCATGCGAATGCTATAATCACTCCTCTTTGATCTGTCTTAGTTGATACACACTCAAACCGAAATGTCAAAGAAGGCGGCAGAGTTGGTTGACAAATCAAAGGTAGTTATTTTCCGGCTAGAAGTTGTGTAACATTTGCCGCAATGAAACTTTTGATGACTTAATAGGATGATGATGATGATGATCATGGTGCATTTTCATCGAATTGAGTGATTGATCTTTGTTGGGGATGCTTCTATCTAAGCTCAGCAAAGAAGAAATTCATCAGTCACAGTCAAATCCCAAGAGCATCAAGTATACTTATGTCAATTGTCCTTGTATGTCTATTGTATGCAAACTAAGAAATGTTATTTTATTGTTTTTCCCAACCACGCCAATAAATGTTTTGCAAAATGAACTCTGAATTGGCTTGTTATGCTGTAAAATCCTTCGATGTTGTTTCCATTGCAATGATACCACACCCATCCAAATTCTAGTTCCATGATGTGAGCATTTGTTGCTAATCGTAATCGTTACGAGAAATTTCATTTGATGCACTCCAGTTTCTGTCTTAAGATTTTTGGTCCTTTTCATACTTTGGGTGCAGTTTTTTCCATTTTTTGTCTTTGCAGCATCTAGAAAACCTGGACAGGGAGTACATAGAACAGAAGTCTGCACTTGAAGAAATGCAATCTCGTTTAGATGATCTGGCTAAAGAAAGGTATGGAGACCTTCAGACGTGTCCAGCTTATCTTGAGCTTCCTTGTGGGCTTTTCTGAGTAACTTTTCTTAAAATATGACAAGAGCTACAATGGAAGCATTGAGGTTTTATATTTTTCGATCCATCAACTTTTCTTGCTCGGACGGAATTATTTCACAGTAACGATACTTGATGTGATTAAATGCACTTGGAATCTGGTCTGATCATATGCACCGATTGCGCAAGCTTACTTCCAATTGTATTAGTTCCTCGATTCGACGTTTTGAGTCAATTTTAGCAGTCGGTTTTGCCATGATTCTCGCAATTGAGAATGATAAATGTTTTCATGTTGCTTTATCGATGCCTAAATTGATGCAACAATGCAACAAGCCTAGATGAAAATGCCTTAGGATTTTGCTTCGCTTTCAGTTAGCTACACTACTTCAATTTCCCTATTCTGTAGCTCGCCTTAGCAGTACTTTTTATTTCTGAATTTTCGGAATTATCTTGCACCAAAAAGCAGCAATATAAACAATTTGAATAGTAATTGGGCTTGGCTGAGCCGGGTTCCATAGATTGTTCCTAATTTATCTAAAAACAAACTATGTCTGGTGGAGAAAGGAGATATTTTTTGCATTTTGTTTTCCCTTGTTCTCAACATTACGGAGCTTTAGACTTTCAATTATGATCCAATGTTAATGGTGATAAAATTGCATGGCTCTAGATCAAGACAAGAGATGAGGGAGAGTAGTTTTGAAATTCAGATAACCAATTTGAATAAAGAGAAGTCGGCCTTGAGATCACAACTCGATCAAACATTGGATGACCTTAAGGAAGTAAGCGGTTTTTGCTTCTTTTCACAACATGAATTACGCTTCCAAGCCATGAAATATTTGATATGCCATGGTTCTGGCAGATATAGCTCTTCATTGATTCGTCCCAGACGTAATGTGCCCTATTTTGGTATTCTTCATGCATCGATATTACTAAGTTTGGGATCGGCTCATGAATTCTACTCTTTTTCAGTGGGACGCCCGGTCATTCACTAGCAAATTTTCCTCGTAACGGTGTGAATTTTATTGCCCATGGAAAAATGACTCAGCTGACCTTTGAATGATTTTATTTTTTGGGAACGGTTTTGATTAAACTATTGCACCATCTCGACTCACAAGACTTTCTATTTAGCTTAGTTAGCAAGGCTCTGGTCGCAATTTTTATAGTCATCATACATTTTGTAACTGAAGAATTGGGTCAAAATGTTAAAAGTAATAGATTTAAAGATATTGCATATGATTTTTCCTCTTTTATTTGATTTATTGAATTACCACTGTCCAACTAATGATAATAGGTGCCAAGTGCATCGAAGAGCGAAAATCCTTTACAAGGATTAAATGCATCGCGGACTATCAAGTCAGTTTACTAGCATGTTTGCTGGAGTTTCAAACTGCTCTGAGCTTATCAAGTAAGATTTAAGCAGTAAGCTGTCATTCTAAGACGGTGGCTGTCCTAAGATCGAGCTTTTGTTCAAACGATTGCTGTTGTTATCGTTAAGTACGAATTGCGATTGTAGCTTTGTAGGTTTTGCTGCATTTAGGCCGCCTGTCAGACCATTCGTTTTATTGAGTATTATTTTGTAATTTATTCAATAGCTAAATATGTTCAATTTTTAGAAGCAATGCCGGTTGTCGTCACTAGAAACTTCTTCGAATCGTGCAAATGAAGAGCTCGTATCATTAAGGCAAACATACAATCTATACAAGTCACGCGTAAGTCTTTCTAGTCTAGTAATATGCATTGCCTTACCCAAGGATTTTGTTAAAAACGTTTCATAATAGGGTACAAAAGTGCAACAAACCATTTCTCTCTTTTAAGTATTATAACTCTCTTAAAATTTATATTATTTTGCCTCTTTTTTAAGTGAAATTTCATTTCTTACTAGGCATTAGAAGACGTTGAAAAGCGAGATTCCGAAATTCTGATGTTAAAAGAGAGAATTCAAGACTTAGAAAACAGGTAAATCTAGTCTTTATCACATCGTTTACTTTTTAGCCCATATTTGTCGCCCTTTAAGGGGTGGCTTCTTCTTGATAAGAATCATACACTGTCCTAAAGAAACGACACCTTGAGAGCGTCATAACAGGTCATGTAAGTCACGAATGTACCGATTTTCCAAGCTTATTGCATACTTTGTCAACGCTGTGTTAATAAGATGTCCACTCATAATCTAACGAGCATCCAAAACTGTACCGTTCCATTTTGGCCTTGACTCAGCGCACGCCAAAGATGCCAGAAAACACAGCTATTAAATATTGTATAAACAAACTTAGGAATTTTTGCAGTGATTACATCGAGACTGAATGCATAGCCGTAACTGTGATATTGAGTTGCTTTGCTTTATCTCAGGATCGAAGACAGCACTCTCTCTGCAACGGACCAAGTGAAGTCATTGGAGAAAGAGGTTCGAATGTGCCTTGATGCTACTAATTTATCTACAAGCAATTTATCCCGTTCATTACAGCAGAAAGCTTTTCTTCAGACATGCTTTTTGGCATTGATTTCTTGCACCTTTTCTAGCACTCTCATTCCGATATCTTTTGTCAAATTTAAATTGCTTGGTTATGCAAGCAATCTTGATTTGCAAATGCGTCAAAAATGTCTTAATATTTTAGAGAAAGACAATGGAAAGTCGCTTGCAAGAGGCTAGAGGTCAACTTGCAGATCAGAGGTCACAATCGAATGAGAAAATTGCGACACTTGGATCCCTGGTCAATATACGAATTTCTCCATTCATTTTATCTAGTTGAAATAGATTCATATTTTGGGAATCAAAGTTTAGCATCAAAATGCAGAAGTAGGATGCCAGATAAAAAGCCCCATGGTTCCGAAATTTTATGTTTGACTCGATAAATCTATTAGATACTTGAAGTTAGTATTTCTTTTGAATCGTTCCGTAGAACATTTGCTGTCGTTTTGGCGTAATTCAGCAGCTTTTCAAAGCGATTTGACACTGAAATTGTGTACTCATTGCTCATAGCTGAGTATTCAAGTTAAACTACGTTGAACTCTTGTAGACTGAAGTTCTCCAGTCTTATGTTTATGCCGGCAGCCACCAATTTTTCGTTGCTACGTTGATCGATGCAAGGCCTCCCCACATTTTTAGGCCTCCTTTTCGTTTCTTCGATATCCAGATATGATATATTTCGTCTCTAGTTTTATTAATTGTATTTTTGATTTGCTCTTTAACAATTCATTCATTTTTTCTTTCCGTTCCCTTTTATTGAATTTATTTGGCTCTTGCTTGCTTTTTCCCACCTAAGCATCATTTTTGACTACTTTTGTTCATTCAATTCTTATGCATTTATTCAACTATTTATTTATTCACTTATTCATTCATTCTATTTGCATATTTAAATCAATGTTCTGTCTGTCTGTCTGTTGGTCTATCTGTCTGTCTGTCTGTTGGTCTATCTGTCTGTCTGTCTGTTTGTCTGTCTGTTGGTCTATCTGTCTATCTGTCTGTCTGTCTGTCTGTCTGTCTGTCTGTCTGTCTGTCTGTCTGTCTGTCTGTCTGTCTGTCTGTCTATCTGTCTGTCTGTCTATCTGTCTGTCTGTCTATCTGTCTGTCTGTCTGTCAATTAATCATCCATTTAAATATTCATTACTTTTGTGCTCATTAATCAGATGTGGCTATTCGTTATTTTTGCTTTTACCGTCGGTTTACTTGCCTTTCTGCAAGAACGTCTTATTCTAGAATGCTTGGAAAGTACCAACTTTCAGAGTTAGCATTGATATGTACAGTTGAATGACATTCTCGAAACGAGTCTTGGGAAATACCTTCTTAAGGCCCATTTCCAGTCCATGAGCAGATCGCAAATCGCATGCGATCTATTGTTTTAAATTCCGTTGCGGATGTCCATTCACCGCATGCGAACGTTCGCAGTGCGATTTTCAACAATTCGCAATGTTTGAGTTTTTCCAGACGTTCGCATGCGAACTAGAATCCCGGATAGCAACGAATCAGCCAGAAACGAATATGGCGATGGCTGTGAAAGTTGAGTGGACTCTCGAAATAGTGGAATTGTTAATTGAAAATGTTCGCTCGCAGAAAGTTGTTTGAGATAGTAGCTGCAATGGTTATAAGAGCAAAAATGCACTGGAATCTGCATGGGTCCAGATTGCAATTGACTGTGGTTTAGAGGGGAAAGCATCTCACGTAAAGGCAAGATGGCGTGACTTAAAAGACACGTACAGAACAAAGTTGAAGATGCTGACCCCGAAATCTGCAGATCCTGGGGGTGCCAAAAAAGTTTGTTGGCAATGCATGGACAAAATGAGATTTTTGAGAAAATTCTGTGTTGCGGAAACTCCAACAACCTCCAACTGCTTGACCGTAGATGACGGAGAAAGCAACCAGACAGGCGAACTGACAAACACCCATGAAAATGATATTTCGTATCAGTAGCAATAGCGAAAGTTTTCTTCTACAAATGGCGACCATCTTGTTTTACAGAATTGTAGATTTTGGCTTGGCGCCAATATCCAAAATAAGCAGTTTGATTGGCTGACCTGACAATGAGGAATCGTGCGAACAACCTTTGACTGTGTATTGAATTCGTAAGGGTTCGGAATTCACAGTTCGGAAATCGCTAAAGATGTGCGAATGAACTGGAAATGGGCCATTTAGAAAGGTGTCATCTGAGCCGTGGCATGGCAAGGTTGGGTGGCCAATCTCTTTCCTTACTGCACCTTGGTGCCAGCTTAATACCAGGTGCTCAGGACAGAGGGAAGGCGCGGAAGAAACCTGCACATGGATGCCTCAAAACACGAACCGTCCATGCAGTAGACATTTTTTCTCTCCTCTATGCTAGCAATAAAGTTGTCTCCCAATACTTTTGCCAATCATCTTTCCCTCCACTAAAAACAACTCTGATTCTTCTTCTACCATTACTTCATTCAAGACCAATCGTTTTGCGTCAGCCTTTGCCTCCAACTCCAACCTGAACGACCAAGGGTTCCAACCACACTACTTCCCGAAATTCACTATGTCACCCATTAAGTTCTCTACAAGACAAGTCCACCAAACCCTTCTCCAGCTTGACACCTCCAAATCCAAAAGCCCTGATGGTACTCCAGCAATAGTTCTCGAAAAATGTGCTCTGCAACTTGCCCCTATTCTTAACAAACTATTCCAGCTTTCCTACACTCTTGGTACATTTCCTACCTCCTGGAAACCAACCCATGTCTTTCCTATCCCAAAAAAGGTGATAATTCTAATCCACTCAATTATCGTTCAATTGCAATCACTTCACTCATCGCTAAAACAATGGAGACCATCATCATGAAACAACTTCTTACCTTCCTTGAAACAAACAATCTTCTTTCTGATCACCAGTATGGCTTTCGAAAAGCCAGATCTACTGGTAATTTTCTTGCTTGTGCTGTCCATGTCTGGTCCTCTGCTCTAGAATCCTGTGGTGAGAGCAGAGTAATCTCTCTCGATATCTCCAAGGCCTTTGATCGCGTTTGGCACAAGCGCATTCTCGCTAAACTACCGATGTTTGGTCTCAATCAGGCTCTCATTAATTGGATTGGTAGTTTCTTCTCTGATAGGTCAATTGCCGTCAGAGTGGATGGCTTCCTCTCCAATCTGCACTCCATCAATGCTGGTGTACCCCAGGGCTCTGTCATCTCCCCTGTATTCTTCATTCTCTTCCTAAACGATCTACTTACCTCTACATCTTCTAGCATTCACTCCTTTGCTGATGATACCTTCCTAAGTTCTTCATTTTCATTCAATCCAAATGACCATGCTTCCACAGATATCCAACTCCACAGAAACATTTCAGCCTCACTTCTCTCCAATGATCGGACAGTTATTGAGAAGTGGGGTATAGACAACCTAGTTTCGTTCAACCAAAGCAAGACGAAACAGGCTGTCATTCAACGCAAACGTAATCAAACATTTCCACCTGTCTTCGTGAATGGTGATGAACTGCACACTTCAGCTCCTTTCAGCTTCTTTCACACAACTTGGCCTTTTTCTTTCATCTAATCTCACTTGGAAAACTCACATCCATTCCCTTGCTAAACATGCACCTCAAAAGCTCGGTTTCCTCGCCAGAGCCCGTGGGTTTTTCTCATCTTCTCACCTTCTATCTATATACAAGTCCCAAATCCGTCCTTCTTTAGATTACTGCTCCCACGTCTGGGGTGGTGTTCCAAAATCTACTCTCTGTCTTCTCGACAAAGTCCAGTCCAAAGCCATTCGTCTCATTAACAATGCTAACCTCACCAAATCGCTCCAACCTCTTTCCCATCGTCGTTTAGTTGCAGATCTTTCCATCTTTTACAGAGGACTTCACGGGTATTGTTTTCAGCAGATCAGGGAAATTATTGCTGTTCATCTGAGGCGTGTCAGAACCGCCAGAAACTCAACTCATTCACATTATTTCCAAGTTGCACTGCCTAATCCACGAACTCTGCCCCACAAATCATCATTCATCCATAGAATATTCAACTAATGGAACGTCTTGCCTTCTCTTGCTTTTCTGAGTCCTACAACTTGCCATCTTTCAACTCTAAGATCATTTGACTTGATCTTGTCTCTCTCTCCTCTTTTTCTTTCGCTTTCTTCTTTCTTCCTTTGTTGCGGCATTGTATAGGCCATCATGACCTTTCCCAAGATAACTCACTAAATAAAACTATGCCAGCTACCCCTTTTCGACGCTCGAATCCTGTTGAATTTGTGAAAATGAAGGATATCTCTATCTTGGACATTGCAGCATTACTTTCGATGTAACTGAACGGATTACATGTTCTCTCGTGTAGATTAGCACCCTGGACGAACAGCTTAAAGAGAAAGAAAAAGAACTGCAGGAACACATGAACAGCTGTGAGCGACAGACGGCAGTCTTGCAAACAAAGGTTTTTAAGGAATTCTAGCAGATCTTCATTTTCTTTCTATTCACCCTGATTTTCCACGTTATCTGTAAACGAATTTTCCTCCAAAACTAAAGTTGTCTTCATGATAAATGTCAACTCGGCTTTGCTTTGGAAGTAGGAACGAATTTCTAGGTAAACTTTTTGGAAATTCGTCACTGCAATCGACCCTTGAGAATACGGAAGACAGTATAAGGGACGATTTGGCAATTTTTGTTTCGTATCATTAATCGAAATTACCTGCAAACATTTTAAGCGTTTTTGAGGCTTCTTAGTAAAATTTGAACATTCCCATTGGAAATTTCATCGTTCTTGCTGTTGAACGAAATAAAATTGTATCTGTCGATCTACTGTTGTTATCTATCATGTTCTCACTTCTATTTTGCACAATTTTTCTTGAAATTTCAGCGTTCTATTACCCAAGGTCAGTAAATTCCCTATTTAAACTTTTAGATCCGAGCCCAGGAAGAAAAAATTGAGCTTTTTGAAGCATCCAAGGAAAGAGAACGGCAAACTGAATCAGTCAAAATTGCTGACCTGCAGCAAAAGGTGAGACTTTTTTTCTAGTAGCCCTGTACCATTTCTGTAACATCAGTCATGATTTTACCAACAAATCCAAAAGCAACTTTTGACTATGTTAGATAACCGTGGCAAGTACTATTTCCCAGCATTATAGCCTCTGGCATATTTATATCAATGGCAAGCAATGCTGTGTTGCGTGGTTGCTCAATTAGTTTCTTCTAATAAACCAAACTTTGAAGCTTTTGATCTTAGAGTCAACTTCCCACAAAGCCCATTTATGTGCAGTTAGCTTATCTCGTGGGATTACCATGAAGCAACGCTTTGCTTACTTACATCGGATTATGATGAAAGCATCGCTGCAGGAGCCACGCTATTGGCGGTACTCAGAGCACATTTTCTCAGTGCCACACCGTGTTCATTTGCCCGTTGATTTGAATGCGATTGCTTTAGCAGCCGCTACTCAGTAGATCCATTCCAAAGCGTCCAATGACTTATGCTGCTCTATTACAACCGTAAACAAATGCATTTACGTGCTATCTTCCTTCAATCTTCCAACCCGAATTTTGTACTTTAAGGGAAAGAAATCGACAAAACTTTGGTTCATAAAAAGAATTCTTGTAGAATACTTTTTTAAGAGTTTTCTTCGAATTTTTCCAAGTAATTGAATACATGAAATTGGTAAATGTCAATTCCAACCAAGGGATTTATCTCAAAACAGTTTTGATAGAAGACACAGCGGCCGTGATTACTTAACCCACAATTCTGTCTAGTATGTTATGCCGATTTGACATACTATTGTAAAAGATCGAATTGAATTTAGCTCTCTGGATTAAATTTTCACGCATATATTTCTCTTTTTTAATTATTGGAAATATTTTCCTTGCATTTTACACCTGCCAAAAGTGTACGTTGTAGGCTGAAATACTTTTGTCCCATGGGATCGACGTCTGCATCGATAGTGACTACTGCTAAAACCCTCTCATCAATTCTCCAACGACAGATCTATCAAATTCCCTCTATTTTTTTTCCAATAAGCAATGAATTTTTATTTTAGACCTCAAATTGCAATGTTAGAGATTTCTGTCTTCAGCCAACAACTAGTATATTTTGAACCCGATCTTAGTAATCATACGAAAATGATATAGGGCCCAAGCTGTGCATTCTAATGCCTCAAATTTCTTATCTGATTTCTATTGAACCTTCTATCACACCAACAGCTTTCTTTCCTCCTTGGCTCTTCTTGTTAAAATTGTTTACCTTTCTCTGCTTCATATTTTTCACTAGAAATACATGTCATTTGACCAGCCTAATACAATTTACCTATGATTATAGAGATTTTTATTTGCATGTTTAGTTTATGTATCAAAGTGAAGTTATAATTAGGGTCGTTTTGTCGTGTCAAGTTTCTTATTATAATAGGATTGACTGTCGTTCGCATTCTCCATGGTTTCTGCAGTTCACCTGCTAGACCTTGAAACTTTTCTATTTTATCCATCTCTTTTGAATTCACTCTTACGTCATACGGTATGCCAAACTCTATTGCTTTTTATTCTTTAATTTCTTTATCAGTGCGAATTACGTCAAGTCCTCCTGCATTTATGTCATAGACCGTATAATTTCTCACAATAACTTACATATGGGGTTTTTGGTAACCGTCTCGGGTTGGTGTTCATGCCATTTTTATGTCAATGCCAATCCATACTTTCGATACGATTCCCTGTGGATTTTTCTTCCGACACAGTTTTGGTGTCAGTCCTATTCTCTTAAGGCCAGCATGTTACATTCACTGATAATATGACTTACCCCTTTCTTCTTGCTCACGAAACATGCAACATTCCCTTTCTTCCTGTGCGCTGTACATCTGGGTCCCTTAATATTGGGTCTTGTTGCCTGTTATTGACTTGCTATAGTTAAAGATTTGTTCTCACATTGAATTTCTATTTCCTTAAGCCATATCTTTTATATATCTATACAAATCTTTTATTCCTGCTTAATCATCTGTTCGTCCTACGAACTGGCCTTTAAGTCTTTTTTCTTTTTCCTTTCCATTCATGCAAGGCTGTTATGGGGCAAATATGGCACATCGTGTATGGAGCTCTCCTGCTTCTCTTCAAGGGGACAGGCAAGTGGGGCCTTTGAAGAGCTTCTCTGCTGAACTGCTTTGTATAGAACGTCACTTGATTGATATCATGACATCATAATCAGATCTCGTGGTCAAAAAACAGTTCCTTCTTTCTCCTTAGGATACCTTCGTAGTTTTGGTGAGAATCAAGCAGCGCATAATCAAAACATTGCTTCACTCATTGCAACTACTTTTTCATGACTTAGGATCACCTGACTCTGGGCTTGTTCGTTAACCAATAAAATCATTTATTAATCACTGTTTTCATTCAGCATCCAACCCAAGCTAGATTGAACTTTTAAATGAGATGGACAATTTGAATAAAATCGACAATTTATTTGGTAGAAGCTTTTGTAAAGAGTTGTCTAGTAAGATTCTTAGGCTTAATTTCCTTCTACCATTCAGATATCAGAACTCGAAAAAAAATTAAAGAGCATCAAAGAGGAAAGGTCTGAACTTGAAGTTGCTAGTGATAGAGCTGGATTTTTAGAAGCACAGGTAAGATCAGGTATTTGAAAGAGTTTACAGTAGAAGAGAGTGACCACAATGTCCAACTGTCATGGGGAACGAAACACAATTTTGGGTGATTTTCTTTCCTCTAAGATGTGTTGGTTGGAAATCAGCATTTCCTGTTGCCGTTTCAGAGATGTGTTATAGTTCCCCATATGATTATTTGACAGACGCTTTGCAGAAAATGGTCACATAGCAGCGTTGAAATGCTCCAAAATACCATGAAACATGCTTTGGATATTACGTAGAAAGTTAGACATAAATGAGAAGCACAGAGACAGAATTTCATCAAAGTTCCTTTAAACATTTACATTCACTTTTGCTCTAAACGCGTAGTGATTTTGTTTCAATTTTCATCTTTTTATACACCCACTCCATTATTTCTCATTCTTTTGACGTGAATTTCTGCAACAGAACTCAGTCTTAAGACATCATGGCTTCTTGCCATTCCATTGTAGAATAAACTGCTCGAGTCTCGTTTGAAAGAAACGTATAGACGGTCAGAAGAAGAGAAAGCCAAATCGGAAGAAAAGATTAGAGAGCTCCAGTCAGAAGTAAGCCACCGTTTTCATAAGCTTTTGATTCAATCATTTGATAATTCAATTCTTCATTTACACGTTTGAGTTCATCTACACAAGTTTTTCTTAAAATTGATTTGTGCATTCATACCATCAGAGAAAGATTTTTTAAGATCAAGAGGATAAATATTTCATCAACTCGAGCTCTCAGTTTCGAAGTAGAAATGTAATGGATGATTGAAAGATTCATGAATTCAGAAGAAGAAATAACACAGCAGTGCTTTGAGATTTGATGCCTTGCCAGTACTCTTCCTCGTCACGTTCTGTCTTTTTCACTTATGCTGCACTTGAAGCTGCAAGATTGGTTTTGTCCAAAGCAACTTCTGGCCTTATACCTTCAATGTGCTCGTTCAAGTGATATTCTTCTTGCAGAAATGATACTTATTTTTAAATTCGCGAGTAGAGACGGATTTGTGTATGTGAACTGCTCCTTTCAGACGTGTTTCTGCCCTTGCATTATTTCACTTCGCACAACGTATATATCAAGACGATTGTCAAAAACGAGAAGTCTGCAATTTGCTTGGAAACTACAATGCAGTTATTTTTGTTTTAATTTCCTTTAGCTATGATTATCGACGTAAGTTGCTTTCTCATGAAGACATCTTTTATTGCAGATAAGAAAGATATCATATCGCTTCGAAC
Organism: Pseudorhiza aurosa; assembly: GCA_964026355.1. Taxonomy (NCBI): domain Eukaryota; kingdom Metazoa; phylum Cnidaria; class Scyphozoa; order Rhizostomeae; family Lychnorhizidae; genus Pseudorhiza; species Pseudorhiza aurosa. The sequence goes on from OZ032124.1 coordinate 1,079,721, forward strand.
ATTCAAACAGAATCAATACGGTTTGTATAGCTACGTCGTAGTCTTAAAACTTGCTTACTCGTCTATTTCATAAAGTCGCTGTCAGTTAGTTGTTTGCTGACGATGCTAAACTTTCACCCCATTTTAAACACAGGAGACATTGGAAACACGCGTAGAAGAGCAAGAAAGACGAATAAAACACTATCAAGAGAAGATTGAACAAATTTTAGAGGAACAGGATCAAACACAGGTCATTTAAAATTTCAGTCATTGAAAGTTTTCTATCAACTTTAACTCGACATTTTCATCTTGTCGAGTCCCAAAATTTGATGCCAAAACGTCAAGATGTATTGTAAGTTTGATTGGATCTATATCATGGCTGCAAAGTCTGACTTTTACCCTGCCCTGCAAGTGATGCAAGAAGTTGTTATTAGACCAAGCTTCATTTATCACTAATTAAGCTGCATTAAAAGCTTCACTGTGAATTTATTAGGATGAAAAATTGATGAACTGTTTTAAATGGTGAATTTTTTTTCTACTCAATGTTTCACATAAACAGTGCAAAGCAATGCCAGTAATTAATACTGTATCACCCCATTCTAAGAACTTTAAGCTGAGTTTTTATTATAATTCTTTAAAAATCATCTTCAAGCTTTTGAAGCAACAATCTGTTTACATGGCCTTTGATTTCTATGCTTGAAAGGCAGATGAAAAGGTAAGAATCACATTAAGACTTGACGCAAGTTTAACAGCCCAGAGAAGGTACTTTTTGACTAAAGTGAATTATTATTGCTCTGTCTCAAATTATAGTCTGAGCTGTCCATGAAGGAAAGCGAATGCAAGAATGCATCGGTATATCTTGAAGATGCCTTGAAGAAAACTACTGAGCTAAAATCTCAGGTTTGTACTGTAATAGTGGCTATCAAGATATTCGGGATTAAAGATTTGGATGAAGAAGGCATTTTATTGAAATTAGAGGCATAGCAGACTGCAATGCTTGAGACGTACATTTAATAAGTCTGCCTATACTTGGTTTGCCAAGGCTAAAATGAATGCAAATTACCGCGTACGTTTTGGAAATTGATTAATGAATGCGAAAAACACCACTTGTGGATTAAAAGATACAATTGATAAAGAGACTTGTTGAACTGAATATCTTCCCACTTATCACCATATCCATCTGTTTAATGTCAGACTAGAACTATTAAAAGCAGGGGTGATGGATGAATCACAGATTTTTGTTAAGGAAATTCATCTTCATCAATGTACATCTGAACTGCTTCATGGAATATCTAATCAGATGAAATGGTTTGTCATTGCTCAACTGGCTGTTAATTTTGCTATATCATTTTTCCAAATCGAAGATGTTTTTCATAGAATTTTCCAATTTATCATAGATATCAATACTGGAAGATGCTCTCAAACAAAAAGATGACTTGATATCCAATATAAAAGACGGTGACTTTAAGGTACTTATTTCCTTTTTTTTTTTAGTGAGTTATCTTGGGAAAGGTCATGGTGGCCTATACAATGCCGCAACAAAGGAAGAAAGAAGAAAGCGAAAGAAAAAGAGGAGAGAGAGACAAGATCAAGTCAAATGATCTTAGAGTTGAAAGATGGCAAGTTGTAGGACTCAGAAAAGCAAGAGAAGGCAAGACGTTCCATTAGTTGAATATTCTATGGATGAATGATGATTTGTGGGGCAGAGTTCGTGGATTAGGCAGTGCAACTTGGAAATAATGTGAATGAGTTGAGTTTCTGGCGGTTCTGACACGCCTCAGATGAACAGCAATAATTTCCCTGATCTGCTGAAAACAATACCCGTGAAGTCCTCTGTAAAAGATGGAAAGATCTGCAACTAAACGACGATGGGAAAGAGGTTGGAGCGATTTGGTGAGGTTAGCATTGTTAATGAGACGAATGGCTTTGGACTGGACTTTGTCGAGAAGACAGAGAGTAGATTTTGGAACACCACCCCAGACGTGGGAGCAGTAATCTAAAGAAGGACGGATTTGGGACTTGTATATAGATAGAAGGTGAGAAGATGAGAAAAACCCACGGGCTCTGGCGAGGAAACCGAGCTTTTGAGGTGCATGTTTAGCAAGGGAATGGATGTGAGTTTTCCAAGTGAGATTAGATGAAAGAAAAAGGCCAAGTTGTGTGAAAGAAGCTGAAAGGAGCTGAAGTGTGCAGTTCATCACCATTCACGAAGACAGGTGGAAATGTTTGATTACGTTTGCGTTGAATGACAGCCTGTTTCGTCTTGCTTTGGTTGAACGAAACTAGGTTGTCTATACCCCACTTCTCAATAACTGTCCGATCATTGGAGAGAAGTGAGGCTGAAATGTTTCTGTGGAGTTGGATATCTGTGGAAGCATGGTCATTTGGATTGAATGAAAATGAAGAACTTAGGAAGGTATCATCAGCAAAGGAGTGAATGCTAGAAGATGTAGAGGTAAGTAGATCGTTTAGGAAGAGAATGAAGAATACAGGGGAGATGACAGAGCCCTGGGGTACACCAGCATTGATGGAGTGCAGATTGGAGAGGAAGCCATCCACTCTGACGGCAATTGACCTATCAGAGAAGAAACTACCAATCCAATTAATGAGAGCCTGATTGAGACCAAACATCGGTAGTTTAGCGAGAATGCGCTTGTGCCAAACGCGATCAAAGGCCTTGGAGATATCGAGAGAGATTACTCTGCTCTCACCACAGGATTCTAGAGCAGAGGACCAGACATGGACAGCACAAGCAAGAAAATTACCAGTAGATCTGGCTTTTCGAAAGCCATACTGGTGATCAGAAAGAAGATTGTTTGTTTCAAGGAAGGTAAGAAGTTGTTTCATGATGATGGTCTCCATTGTTTTAGCGATGAGTGAAGTGATTGCAATTGAACGATAATTGAGTGGATTAGAATTATCACCTTTTTTGGGATAGGAAAGACATGGGTTGGTTTCCAGGAGGTAGGAAATGTACCAAGAGTGTAGGAAAGCTGGAATAGTTTGTTAAGAATAGGGGCAAGTTGCAGAGCACATTTTTCGAGAACTATTGCTGGAGTACCATCAGGGCTTTTGGATTTGGAGGTGTCAAGCTGGAGAAGGGTTTGGTGGACTTGTCTTGTAGAGAACTTAATGGGTGACATAGTGAATTTCGGGAAGTAGTGTGGTTGGAACCCTTGGTCGTTCAGGTTGGAGTTGGAGGCAAAGGCTGACGCAAAACGATTGGTCTTGAATGAAGTAATGGTAGAAGAAGAATCAGAGTTGTTTTTAGTGGAGGGAAAGATGATTGGCAAAAGCTTTGGGAGACAACTTTTACCATAGACCAAAAGGAGCTAGAGCCAGCCTGGCAGGAAGCGATTCTCTTGTTGATGCGTTGGACAAAAGATGATTTGGCATTTTTGATTGTTTTGGAGCAGGTGCTGCGTGAGTTGATGAAAGAAGTTCTTTAATGTTGGGTTTCAAGTCGCTTCCATTCCTTGAAGTGTGGTTTTTGCTATTCACAGCTTTGGTGCACTGTGAATTGAACCACTTAGGGGAATTTTTTTTACCATGCTTGTAAGAAGATAGAATATAAAGATCCATGCCAAGAAGTATTGCGTCTGTGATGAAAGAAGCAAAGGAGGAAGGATCATTTGAATAGCCTGAAGACCAAGGGTAAGAAGAGTAAAAAGTGCGAGGAGTTCCAGTCAGCCTTGCTGTAATGGAAGACTCTTTGCAGAGCAAAGGGTCTATCCAGGTGAGGGAGGAAGTCATGCCGTAAGGTTATGAGACAATGATCAGAGTTACGAAGAGGAGAGCTAACTGTGGGAGGAGAGTAAATGCTAGGATTAGATGTGAGGAAAGATCGAGAGTATTTGCTTTGTCTCCTGCACGATCAGGAACGCGTTTCGGCTCTGAAATTACCTGTGTCAAGTCATTTACAATGGCAAAGGCCTCAGCTTCCCGACCAGCAGGGTTGGAGACATAAGAGGAGTAGGAGAGCCATTCGGAGTTGTGGACGTTGAAATCACCAAGAACAATGATTTCAGAGCGTGGAGATTTTAAAGTGATTGTTTCGATTGATTTAGAAAGGTTGTCGAAAAGAAGTTCATGATTGTTTGAGTTAGGAGAGCAGTATAAAGTGCAAATGTATTTTGTGGTATGAGGAAGGGAAATTTTCAACCGGAAGAGTTGAAAGCCAGGATTAGAAAGATCGAATTGTTTGAGGTGTAAGGTCTGCACATCAGAGCGAATAAATGCACAAACTCCACCATTAGGGAAGAAGAAGGAAAATAATTCATAACCTGGGCATTTGAGATGAGGAGAGAGAACGGTGCTGTTACTGAGATCAAGAGGTTTGATTTTTGTTTCAGTGAGGAAGAGAGCGTAGGGGTTTATGGTTTACGGATTGGAGATGATGGTGTACTGGATTGACGTTGGAAGACAGTCCACGGATGTTGCAGGATGAGAAAGAGAAGAGTTTAGGTGCCACGTTGGTTGCTGCAATGGTAGTATTGTTAGTATTGTCTTGATTCATGGTAGAAGTTGATAGTAAGGTATGGTTGGGACAGTCAAAATGACAGTGAAAACGGTAATCTGAAAGCCTTTGAGAGTTCCCTTAGCTATCCTGTGGCCTCAGAAGGGCCCCCCGGAGCTGTGAGCTAAGAGTGGTTCCAGCTGCGCACTGGCATAACAGGCAGCCCGGGATTATACACCAGCTGATGAGGCAGTCTCCCAAAGCGCTACCAATGGGTTTGGGCCTCTGCACTACCTGGCGGCGGGCCTGCAGTGCACCCTTTCCAACGGTACTCTCAGGTATAGCCAGGGAACAGATTGGCAAATCAGTCTCCAGCAGACCCTGTTCATGATGACAAACCAACCACAAGCGCCGGCATCTATACCCTAGAGCTGAAAGTGACATAGTCACTGAAGGCACCACAAGGTAGAGTGGTGGTACTGCCCCGAACGATAAATGAATATAGAATGTGCACTCACAACTTAAGGTAATTTGCAATGACACTTGAATCATAAACTGAATCTTGTGTGAAGAAAGCTTTCACCTTGTGTGAAAAGAGGCAGGTCATGCCTATTTTTTGCCGGCCAGAAAGCACGATTTGTTAAATGTTTGAGATAAATGTTTAGAGCGCTGATGGACAAACCTGACTTCTCGTAATTTGCCATTTGCCATCGAACTCTGGATGAAATGGAACAAATTTTTATGCAAAAAAAGGATTTTTGACGCATTTGCTTTGCTGTCTTTGATTTTCAAAGACCTTTGCATTGTTAATTGATTGAAATTTGGCATTTTACCCTCGTGTGAGCAACAAATCTCCATTCTAGAATGAAGACAGACAGTTCATTAATAGTTCAAGTATGGACAGTCTTTATCAGAACCAGTTAACTGAGATCAAGGTCTGTATCTTTTTAGTAATTTCTGTTCATTGCCTCTGGTGGGGGCACCAGTTTATTCGTAAACTGTGTATTTTTTTCTAAAATGACAAACAACGAATTTTTACTGCTTTTTGCAAGACGTGTTGAATATAATAGATTCAATATCCTAAGTTAGTCGCAATCTATTGGTGCATGACTGCCAGGGCATTTTTGGGTTGATATATTCAATTCTGAGGCTGGCAGTTCTATCTATCTACAAGTATGCTGAATGCCTTCTAAAAAGAAGCTTAGCATCAGTGTCTAAAATAATATAAAAGGAAGCTTTTTTTTCTATTTTCTAAGTTAAAGGGAATCTAAGTATATATAGGTATATACAAGCCTTCAGTGAAAAATAAACCATGCAATATTGAAATTGAATTGGATGAAGCTGAGACACTTATATGATTATTTTCCCTTTGAGGCTGTAAATGCAGCAAAATAAGACTTTTTTTGTAAATTTTTTATAAATTTTTCTATGTCATTGAACAAATCTTTCATGTTTCATATCCTGCACTCTGCTCTTGAAAAATTCTAGAGTTTGACTGTCAGTCACATTTGACTGTAAGCCTCTCCATTGTAGCTTTAACCTGTAACGAAATCTCTGTTTTACCCTGAAACATGAAATCAACTTGACAATGATGTTTACTCTCTTCTGTTTAATATCGAAGTTTTTCTACAGCAAAGCAATTAAAGATACTTCTCTTATTCAGATGAACTTAGAAGACAGGGAAAATGCCCTAGTTGCCAGGTAGCCATTTTCACTAATGTTTGCATGCAACTGAACTCCTTTTTGTTGCCTTTGAGTGATTCTTTGAATCAAATATCTCCTCATTCAGGCAAAATCAGCCTAGACTCAATAATTAATCTTCTCGTTCTTAAAATAAGTTCCAGAAATGCCCATGGTTTTCTCTGTTTTTATTTGCTGATTGACATTGATAAAGGGGTAGGGCAAAAGTGTGTTTGGTGAAAATTTGAAGTCTTAACTGAATCATTTGAAGTTTCTCACTTGACAGGAAATCAAGTAAATGGAACAAAATTTCCATTAAAATCAATTAAATTTATCCTTTCCCAGAGTCTTGCTAGAATCGTTTTCCGAAAATTTTCCAACCCTTGAAGATTGAAGAGTCTGATATCAGGAAATTTACTGCACTTCATTCATCAAAACCATATTTGGGGATTCTAAATCATTTGACATAAATCTGTTGCAATTTTTAGTGTCTCTCTATCTTTTTCATTTCCAATTTATGCGTTTTACAGGGAAAATGAAATGACAGAGCTTCGAAAAATCATGCAAGAAAAAGACGAGGCCCTTAGTTTTTGTCAAGAGAGAGTATGTCATTTATCATTGCGTATCTTTCCTTTCTCCTGTAAATATTCGTGAAAGGTTACCTACAGATGCAGAGTTTTTTGGCAGGAATAAATTTGCTTTTCTTTCCCTAAAAATGTTGTTCATTTTATTGCGCTTTTGCTGTTATTTCTATTATTCCTTAATCCAAATTTTTTTCTGAGCAATGTGTTTTATCTAATATTTTCAGATACAAGAATTCGAGGAAAATAACAAGTTTTTCAGTCCTCACAAGAGAAAAGGAAACCATGATTTACACGGTAACTTGATATGAATTTATGTGCTGTAGCCATAATTAATTATGTTTAAGTCTAATCTATAGTTCATAATTTAGTATGCTTAAGTTAAATTTATAATTCATAATTTACTATGTTTAAATTGAATTCATTTCTCTATAGCTATATAATAATTATGAGATCCATGCTCAATTTAACAAATTTCTAAATATTTTAGTTTTAGGCAATGACAGATTTATTTTTTTTAAAGGAATTTCCACTTGCATATGTTTTACTTGTGCAAAGAGATTGGCTCTATGAAAGATTTGATTTCCCCATTTCGTAGTAATGATTATGACGCGACTCTTCACTGTGCCGGCATGTTACTTTTCTCTCTGCATTCTTCAAAGTTTAAATGATAAGCGATCTCTGTTCATTTCTTATGAAAAAGCAAACAAGCGATTGGATGCACGAATATTTCTTTTCTAGATTTTTGTAAACAATACCAAGCTGGGTCTGCACTCCCTTTTGTACCATTTACTTTTGTTGTTTGAGAATACCATCAAAAATGTTTGCTTAGCTTGAAATTTATATTTAGATATTACAATTTTACCTTTTAGACATGAGAAAAACAGTCGCCAGACTCACTGCAAGAACCAAAGAGCTTGAATTGCAGCTAGCTGAAAAGCAGGTAAGCAGGACGAAAGTATCAAAATGCAATGAAGCTCCCGAGAGTTAAGCTTGAAACTGGAAGAAAGATTTTTTATTTCCTTGCCGTTAAAGTATTCAATACAATTCTCCCTGAAGCTATTTATGTTTAGGAAAGCATTAGAAGAGCACGTTATAGGCATAAGGTTATGGCATAAAGTGTTTTTAGCGCTTTCATTGACTGCAACTTTAATTTGACTTAAGGAACATGATGATTACTTGAATTATCTGAATCAGTTTTCAAAAGATGGACGTCTCGACATGCATTTTTTTAATGGGTTATGTTGAGGAAAGGGCATGGTGGCCTATACAATGCCCCAACAAAGGAAGGAAGAAGGTAGCAAAAAGCTAAGAGGAGAGAGACATCAGATCAAGTTTATTGATCTTAGATTTGAAAGATGGCAAGTTGTAGGACTCAGGAAAGGGAGAAGAAGACAAGACATTGCATAAGTTGCAAGCTATTGGGATGAATGATGATTTGTGAGATAGAGTTCGTGAAATAGGCAGTGAAACTTGGAAAGAGTGTGAATGAGTTAAGCTTCTGGTGGTCCTGACACGCCTCAGAAGAACTAAAATAATATCCCTGATCTCCTGAGAGAACTGCCTGTGAAAGTATATGTAAAAGAAGATGGAAAGATCTCCAAATAAATGACAATGGGAAAGAAGCTGGAGTGGTTTGGTGAAATTAGGATTATTGATGAGATGAGATGTATGCCTATTGCTGATTTACATTATTGATGAGATATAGATGGTAATGGTGTCAGAAGACTTTGAATACCATAGCACGGCCTATTTTACTTAATTTCAAAATCATTTGCGAAGGATTTTTGGATGAGATGACTGTCTGTTTTCTTATGCAGATGATAATGCAATGAGATATGGATTTAATTGCGGCAGTAGAAGTAATGCTATACCCTTGAGATTACAGTTTCTTCGCTCATTTTTTGCTCATATTTGCCTGTAAGCTAAATATTCTGACGCAGTAATCATGGTAAGTTTTGATTTGATTTCAACTGGGAGAAAAAAAAGGGGGTGACACATGGTGACACAGGGACGTGCTGCACCCAGGGAAACCAACTCATCTGTGTTATCCAAGTGAATCAATCTGCTTTCCCTTTTATCGTCGTATTTTTTCGCTTGCTTCGTCAAAATGCCTCTTTTAATGTGGTCGACATGCACACAGAATGTTCCAAAGTATTTTTTATTTTCAGATTTTAAGAGTTAAAGTGAAATGAAGTTACAAATTTAGTGATGATTTTCTTTCAGGCTCTTTTGGAAAGGTGTGAAAACATGCAAATAGAAGACGGCCTTGAAAACCAGGTAGCAATGCTGGTCTCCGTTGATAATTGTATCTTTTCCCAAGCTCAGACATGACATACTGCGAGGAATATATTTTCAAATGATCAATGCATTCTACGATTTTGGCATCTTTTCACTTTTAATTCAAAGTTGCGTTTTTATCAATCTTATTGCAAATTATATGTTTAGCAGCTGTAGGATTGGATTACACAATTAGATAACTGGTTGTAGCGTGGTCACTTCAGCACTAAACCTTTTTGGGTTGGGCAAAGTTGAAATAAACTAAACAAATCAAAACTTAGACTTTAATTGATTTCATTTTTAAGAAGTTAATGAATGTTATTCGACAGCATAAATGTAAATATTGCCCTATGAGTGATTGAAAGGTTTACACCACATAATTGAGACTTACACCATAATATTCATGCATCAAGGATTGCAGTCCGTTAAAGCATTAAATCTCATGTTGATTGGTTGTTTTGAAATAAATAAATTATAAAATGTTCTTTCCAGAATTGGTTTTCATCAAGTTTATTCCTACTCTTGAAGACAGAAGCTCTTCATTTTTCAATTAGCTGTATAGTCAAAGTCATAGCTTTTTATAGGCCACCAGAGCTTATCCACAGGGCAACTAGATAGGATGCTGAATGCATTAAAGTTACAAATCGTATTGCTAAAGAGAAATTAGTAGCGACACGTTCCCAACTTCCAGTTTTTACCAGAATTTCCTTGAATGTTCATTGTCACTCTGGTTCGTATTCAAATGCGCCTCCGTAGAGGTGCTCATTCAGTACAATGTCGCTTTATCAGGGTTCTGTCAACGAATGCTGACATTGACGCTTAAGAGCCATCACAATTCATTACTCTTAGATAAATCCCTCGATTCATTTCCCAATTTCTGATTTACATTGCAATTTTCTTTTGTCTAGATCCAGGAGCTGCGGATTGAAAATAAATCTTTGGAGGCAGAAGTTGAAGAATCGAAGAAAGTGCGTTGACCTTGAATTACTGAATTCCCCTGTTCATGCAGCTAATCAACCTAAAATTATGTAGGCTCACTCTACATGCTTTCAAGATTAACCAATCGGCAGAAAAAACTGGAGACGCAAATTTTTTTAATTTTGCTCTTATCTAAAGGCACAATGGCAAATTCCTTCATCATTAGAAAAGTTGCTTTTAACAGAAAATACGAGATAACGAGAGTTTTGATGCTTGGGAAGGCTGAAGATTTAAGAATCGAAATGTTTGAAATTGGTGAGGTGATTTTTAGGTGAGAGACGTTTGCAGAGGCGAAAGAGGCGAAAGAGGCGAAAGAGGAACGTTGAGACACTGCAGGAGATTATTGAAGCAATGCAGAAAGTAGATGCCTGGAGAATTTGGACTTTTTTAAATCATTGACTCTGTCTTAAGCACAATTCAATAATAATTTCAATGGATGAGGGAAGAATGGATCTACCTCTTAAGAAGGAATGGAAGGCTGTTTAAGGCTGTGGGGCGTCGTCTTCCAAAGCTCCATTGTCTCAATCAGTTCAATAGAAAATTAAAATCTAAATTACTTCACTTCTTTAATTTCTTGGCGTTTTGCTCTCAGAAACTGGTGAATCAACAACAGAAATTTCAAGACCTAAGAAAGGCTTACCAGAAAGACATTGTGAGTTTTTCTCACAGTCGTTTTCTGCTTTTTATTTCTTGCGTATTTTTTCTTAAAAAGTGGAAACATTATATTAAGGATGAAGTTAAAATATTCAACAACTTTATCATCTTTAAAATCCATCGTGCGTCTTTTTTGCTAGCGTTTGACCATCTGGTAGCTTCCAGGTAACCCAAGGATTTTCTCAGGCAAATTCCGAGATTTCAGATCATATCATCAGCGATAGCATCAATATCTGGAAAAATGTAAATCATTGCTTTCTTTTACATAAATGTCCCATTGAACAATGAAATTTCTTCCATCTAATCCGATAGACAAGATTATTTGCTGTTGATACTCTCAGACTCATCCTCGATTTGGGATAGATGTCTCATCCTCGATGTCTCCTATCTAACTCCATTTAAAATCTAACTGTGTTTATCGTTTTTTTCTTCCAGAAAACGAAATGTGATAACGAAGACCAAAGCGACACGAATTTTTCAGACAGCAATTACATGACATCGAACGGAGTGCAAAAAGCGAAAAATAGTAATCCATTAGAAATCAATTTCACGTATCTTTTCAGCGTACATCATTTCTAATCCAAACAAATCCAATAATGGCTAAGATGACAAGACAAGACTCTAGTTAATCTAATAAATGTATGTTATGGGTTCATTTTATCCCTGTTAGCCGAAATTGTATTGCAAGTCAATGAATTTTTCAGGCGAAGGTCTATCCTGACCCATATTCGAGAGTAGAAGCTAAGTAGTACCATGGTAAGGTCTTTCAGCGTGTATTAACCGTATTTGCAGCATTTTTAAGGTTTTATGATTCCTTTACGGCATCAGATACCTTAAACATGTTGTTTTGAAGTACATGTGCAGCACTAATGATCAGGTAAGCCTCCATTCACTTTTCCACCTCATCTGCATATTTTCTTTACTCAACCGTTTTATCCGTGTTTCTACTTCTAAGGTGAATACTTCCTAAATATGGGTTTTGAGTATCAGGAAGCAAGAAGAACATACACCCTCAGCTTGTTCGTGGTCTGGGTATTCGTGCTGCAAATCAAACAGAGACTGCTTCTCTCGTCTTTATTTTTCAATTGAGAGAATTCTTGCTCAATACGTGACCTCGTACAGTCAAATTATGAATTCCTTGCATCATAGTTGAGCACATTTTGGTTGATCGTTCTGATTGCATCAAAACACCAGTAGTGAGGATCACCTTTGTTCTTCTTTAGTTTCACTGCTTTGCTTTTTGTAGTCACGGCAACTGATAGGAGTAATAGCACATCTCCTGCACTTCTCCGAAAGAGAAGAAGTCATTGTCAGAGAATGTTCAGAATGGAAGGTTTGTTTGCACAAACATTTGTGAAAATCATTGCAACCCTCTCTCTCCCTATCTATTTTTAATTCTTTAACTGGATGATTAACTTAGTTCATGTTTCTAGCAGTATGTTTTTTCATAACATGCTTTGATTTTTGCCATTCATTATGCCATTCATTTTGCTCAAGTCAGCTCTTCGCCATTTCTGCCGCCTCGCAATATTCCATCAGGCCCCTGAGCAGGAGAACTGTGCAAAGTTGATGCTAGCTTTTCCACAGGAGAGGTTAATTTCCCATGGTGCACTCGTGAAACGTCTTAATTTTCATCCTTGACTATGAGACCATATATTCCATTATTTCCCTTGATGGTATCTATTCTGTTGATATCAGCCAGGTATCAACTTATGTCCCTTCAAATGAAAGTATCTTAAATAACCAGCAATCCACTTGAAGATTGTTTAATGGAATTGCCAGCCTTTTGCTACCAGGCGATCGAGAGAACCAGCTCATAGTTCACTCTTGCTGTATAAATATTGATATTTGTATTCCTTGCAGTTACCTCTACCAAAGAAATGAGTGATCAGTTTTTTCACAAATCTCAATTAGTGATGGGAAGATTGAAAACTTCAACTGATGACATAAAAGATTAATCTATTAAATTCAACCAAATAATTGAATGTATGTAATTAATTTTCTACTTTATTATAAGATATGTTGAAATGTCGTTTTATATCTCAATTTCTTCAAACAATTTATGCACAGTTATTATGATTGCTTCCCTTCTCTTGATAATAGACATAATTTTGCAGATGATTGATTTGACCAATGATTGAATGATTGCTATCGCCTGCTCTTCAATGCTGGGGATCACAAGGTACAATCGCAATGAAGCAGGAAACTATAAATCTACTGGTGCCATCAATTTCGTCTTTAGAGGCTACTCTTTTAGAATCTGTATACTAGATGGAAACATCCACTTGAGCTTGAGTTGCTCTGTGCTGCTATTATAGATTATGAACAGAATGTCAAATTTGTGAAATTTCATAACTCCATATAATTCTGCTAGGGGCATCCTTGTCATTAAAACTTCTTATGAAATTCTTATGAAATTTCAAAGCAACTGGTGCACATTTTTATTTTTCTAGTGTTTCGGTATATCTTCGGTCTTTTTTATTTCGAAGCATTTTTTGAAGCTTCTAAAAACGCAGAAGTTAATATCATGATATACTAAATGATATCAACAGTACTATGAAGTTAGGGCAATTGGGCGTTATCATTCTGGCACATAACAAACTAAGAATGCTTTCTTATCACAATAACCATCCACCCAGGTCATTGGTCCACCTGAAACCATGCAGTTTTCTCCACGTCCACCATTCGGCTCGCCATATCTCCAATTGGTGTAGGAAGACAGAGACCCATCACTCCAGACAAAATTTCCTTCTGATGCAAGATCATTCAATCCGAACCAAAATCCTTGCTCATGGTGATAACTAGCAATCGTTTTCTTGATCTCATTTTCATCTTTTTTGTTTTTGATTGATGCGAAATCTCCACCCAGTACCATGCATAGCTTTCTTCCGTCGTGCCAGCTCAGGTTTTCTTCAATGACTTTCAATTTGTATCTCCCTGCATAAGAAGAAACGTGTTTCTAGTTTTTATTTATCATAATTTTCACTAGTTAATCATCTAGGTTCACCTTCCTTTTACTTGTGGGCTCAATCATCTCTGCAAGTGGTATTTGCTTTTATTCTTTCGAATCAAATGCCCTTCTATGCTTCGTTGTACTGCATCATTTTGAAGATTGTTCATTCAAAATCTCACTTATTTTTTCTAGTCGTGCGCACCAGTTGATTAAAATTCCCCACTAGCTGTCTTTAGCAATATCCACCTATCAAACTTCGTTCTCTGTTTTCATAAATATTCGAAGCCCTCGGCTGTGGAAATTTCAATAAGATTATGCGATGCGACCTTTTCACCATCTAGTCGCGCATCTGCCGGAGTGATTTGATATCTTAAGCTTTTTTCAAGACGCTTTCACTCAAATATCCTGCATCGTGTAATTTCACTCGTCCCAAAAATCACCAAGGTGGCATTGTATTGCTCAAGATTATGAAGAAAAATAAAAAAGATTGCAGAAAGGAGCGGAGACATAATTAGATCAACTTGAATGTTTTTTGTTTGACCAACATTCATCAGAGGATGAGTCGTTGGAAAATGGCCGGAATGAGTTGATAAAGTTGTGTTGGTTGCATAAATCTCTTACTATTCTACGTTGAGATTAGAATCTAATTACAAATAGTATGACCTATTTTCGTCGAGGCAGGCGCACAACAGGGTGGGGTGGAGAAGAAATGTCAGAGATGGGTTGCACCAACGGCCGCATCGGCTAAGGAACTAATATATAATATATTTTCGTCCATTATTCGATGTTTCATTCTCTGATAAGTGTCAAACGAAAGATTTTCAACCGGAATAATTGTGTTTCCATTCTTCCACTCTTTTTGATGCATTTCTCAAAAAATTTATTCAAAAGTTAGATTACTTTCTTTTTTCTGCCAAACTTGCAAAATTGGCGAATTCAAGGGGAAGTATTTTTCGCTGGGATGCATCTTGAATTCACCAGACGTTCGGTTTCTTGTTATGAAGTTGCAAATAGAATCCCTCGAGCACTTTTGAAAGTGACTGTTGAAAGTGGTGCCACTGTGGGACGCCTGTGAAGGCTGGTTGACGTGAACGGCTGAAACATCTTCATATATCGTGCCAGGGTTCGCCTGCATGGACATGCAATCGAGAAAGAGCGATGCAACGAGAGTGGCAACGCAACGGAAGTATTTTCTTCTTGATTGATACAATTCTTGAAGTCTGTTGAGACAGAAGGTAGATTCGGAATTAGATATGTAATATCAAATTTTGTATCAGTATATCTTCCGTTGTGGTGCCGTGATGTAGTGGTTAAGCTTACGGACTCGTAAGGTATGGGTTATGAGTTCGAGTCCTCTACATGTCTTAGTAAAAGCAGCATTGACGAGGAAAGCGACGGGAAGCCATCTCATAAAGTCCGCTTCTCTGCAAAACTCAGAGCCGCGTCAAGTTATCAAAGTATAATTCTTTGATTTGAGATTTGTTTATTATGCATCTTTGTGCTTTAGCTGCTGGTATTTGCTTTGGTAGTGAAAATATCTGAGTGTAGCTATTGTGCTGTTTATTTTGTGTCGACTTTGGATAGGACGTGATCTAACAATATTGCCTGGAATAGATCAAGTAGCTACTGAACTTACTACTGGTACAGCCACGTAACCCAGTACAGCCTGCGGCAGGTTGGGTGGCCGGCCAACCCACCTAGTTACCATGGTAACAAGGTAAGGAAGTGTATAGACGGCTGCAGGACGAGAGAAAATACTTGAAACATCATGCTCATGTTCGTCACTGACCACTCACGCATAGAGAGGAGATGAGCGCTGCCAGGATGAAACACTGGGATGACATGAAACTGAGAAGCACATGAAACGCATGTCAGATCGGTCGAGGCCAGGGTCAACAATGACCACGTCATCTATTGGGCCCAGTGAGGGAGGTGGAGACAGGTATGCTACTATTGAAGAAATGAAAACGAAAATTCTAGAAGAAATGAAGCCGCAGAAAGTTCACAAATGGAAGATGGAATGTCAAAACCCTTAACGGTGATTGAAAGTGAAACAGCTGGGGAACGAGATGGAAAGATGCAGGTGGAATGAATGTCCTGGGAATTGGAGAGCTGAGATGACTCAGAAACGGTGAAGTGGTCACAGAAGGAGGGCATGAGATTTGGTTTAGTGGCCAAGGAAAGAGACACGAGGAAGCTGTGGAAATCCTCACCCGGAAGGACACAGTAGGAGCGGTGATTGAATGCAAGCCAAGTTCAAGCAGGATGATGAGATGAGAATCAGGATCTCAGCAACATCTAGAAACGTAACCATGATTCAAACCTACGCACCTACTGCTGATCACAAGGATGACAATAATTACGCTTTCTACGAAAAACTGAACAAGACGCTTGGAAAGGTACCCAAAAGGATCTAAAAATCATCCAAGGAGACTGGAATGCCGGAATAGGATCGGACACGTTTGAAGACTGGTAAGGAACAACTGGAATGTTTGCGCATGGAACGACCATTGAAAGAGGAGAACAACTTCTAGAATTCTGCTGGATGAACAGCCTGACAGTGGCCAATACCCTAGGAGGGTCAAGTGAATTTATCCGGACGACAAAACAAGGAACCAAATAGACTACATCCTGGCAGATAGGAAATGCAAAACTTGCATCAGACGAGGCAAGAAGCTTCCCTGGAGCTGACATTGCCAGCGACCACAATTTGGTGATGATGACAATGAAATTGAAACTTAACAGGAAGTAGAAGTCTAGAGGACAAAATACAACCTCGACGTGTTGAAGACTTTGGGGAAGAGAAATTATTACAATCTGAAGATCAGAGATCGATCCAGCCCCTTGCTAGAATTAGAGGACGCGCAAGAAATGATGGACAAGTTCGCAGATATCATAAATGATATGTCAAGGAAAGTACGGAGCAAATGCTTTGCTGCTATATGAAACAACCATGAATGATAGCAGAGATGCTGGATGCATGTGGCGAAGGAAGAAAACTGTAAGCAACAAAGTTCAATGATCTAGATAGGAAAAAGGCATACCAAATGGGTAACGCAAATGGGAAAAAGGAAATATATGTCGCCAAAGAGAAAATTCTGAAAGAAAATGCAATAGATTTAACAGGCCTATGAGAAAAGCAACAACGGTTTCTATCTTTTACAGATACTTCACGGGCATTGCTCTCAAGAGATCAGAGATATTATTCCAGTTCCTCTGAGGCGTCAGAACCACCAGAAGCTCAACTCACCCACACCCTTTCCAAGTTTCCAAGTTTCGCTGCCTACTTCGCGAACTCTATTTCACAAACCATCATTCATCCCAAGAACATGCAATTTATGAAACGTCTTGCTTTCTTCTTGCTTTCCTGAATCTTAGAGGCTGCCATCTTTCAAATCTAAGATCAATAAACTTGATCTGATCCCTCTCTCCTCTTAGCCTTTCGCTCTCTTCTTTCTTCCCTTTTTAGGGCTTTTTATAGGCCACCATAGCCTTTCCTCAACATAATTTACTAAAAGAAGCACCAAAAAGTCTTCGGCGCTATCAGAGACCTCAACTGGAAATCCATTGTCAAAACATCCGCCCTGGAAGCTGCTGATTGAACACTGCTGACAGATGAGAACAATTTAAAGAACGCTGGGCAGAGTACGTTCGAAAACTGCATAGCCATCCAATACAATCAGAGGAAAGTGCAATCAGAGAGGCTGGAGGACCAGGTGATGCTGCAGATGAAGAACATGGGGCTTTAAGGAGCGAGGTGATCAGCGCAGTGGCCACAAACAAGAATGGGGAATCACCAGGAATCGACAACATTCTGGCAGAATTCATAAAGGAGGGGACAATTGATGTGATGCACAAGCTGTGCAACTTGATATGGCGAACGGGGAATGGCAACAGCAATGAACTCAGTCACTCATAGTGCCACTACCGAAGAAAGAACAACGAAAGAAATGCTATTACCATCGGACAATACGCTTGATCAGCAACCCAGACAAAGTGCTACCTAAAGATCCTAGCGAATCGCATGAAACTGCAGATAGACGCAATAATTTCAGAAGAGCAAACGGACTTTCAACGTAGATGGAGCAGAGTGGAGTAGGTCTGCAATTGCCGAATTCTTTGTGAAAAATTCAGGACCACAAGCGGAAAGCACATTACAATTTTGCCGAGTTTAAGAAGGCCTTCGACAGAGTATGGAGGAAGGCTCTTTTGGCCACCATGCAGAAACACAACATCAGCCTAAAATTGATTGATTGATTCAACTACGCGATTCACTGCGCAAGAATGCCACAAATGCAGTGATGTATGACAGCTAGACAGAGCAGAACTAGCAGAGCTAACATCACGACTTGACACGTCTTCGAGGGAATTCGGCATGGAAATCAGTCACGAGAAGAGCAAGATACTAAGATATTTAGACAGACTGAGCATAACAAGGAAACTGAAGTGGAAGTTATTGTGGGCGAGCACGCTGTAGAATAAGTTCAACAGTTCAATTCCTTCGAGCCGTAATGAACAAAAGAGCAACGTCAACGACAAAAGTCAAGTGGTGGTCACGTGGCCAAGTAGCACAGTGTTTCGAATCTTGTGAGGTATACTCGCGTGGGTTCGAATCCCGTCGTCGGAACCACTGACCACAGCCAACAGTCAACTCAGCTGTCCATCCTTCCGAGGTCGGTGAATGAGTACTCAGAAGTAACTCTGAGGGCACAGTCACTGGACACATATTGATGGCAGCTAATCTAAAGTTGACGCATATCATCCAGGAACCAAAAAAATTCTGGTAAATTTTTGTAAAGTGCAAAAAATATTTCAGAATTAAATTACTTCTCATTTCCACGTTTCAACGCTATGGTGAAACTTAATTTGAGATTATCAAGAATTTGAGATGTGGTTGTGGGACATAAAAACTCAAATAGACATTTTTTCTTACAATGGGTAACTGCGGCTTAGAAATGATTTATTCATAATCAAAACAGCGAGAATGGACAATGGAATTAATGACAGCAATTCATGATGTGATAATGAGTCAATGCATGAAGAATAATTGGTCTAAGCTGCAAATACATTGCATGCTAAGTCAATTCTATTTTGAATGAATCATTTGCATGTAGTTGCACATGGCTTCTACTAATGTATATTGAACTTACAAGCCAGGTGAAATGTTTAATAGCAAAATCACGGTTTCAAGCAATTATATCGATCTTAGAAAGCTAGGAAGGACCTGATGGACAGGTGTCTTAATTCAATTTTGTGGTGAGCATATATACTTTCAATGGTGTCGCTATCGATGTTACATCCTCACATAAGACCTGACTTAGAATAAGCAAGCAGAGAAGGTGCTATTTTTAGTAAGTTATATTGAGGAAAGGGCATGGTGGCCTATACAAAGCCGCAACAAATGAAGAATGAAGATAGCGAAAAGCTAAGAGGAGAGAGAGATCAGATCAAGTTTATTGATCTTAGATTTGAAAGATGGCAAGTTTTAGGACTCAGGAAAGCAAGAAGAAGGCAAGACGTTCCATTAGTTGAATGTTCTAGGGCTGAATGATGATTTGTGGGACAGGGTTCGTGGACAAGGCAGTGAAACTTAGAAATTGTGTGAATGAGTTGAGCTTCTGGTGTTTCTGACACGCCTCAGAGGAACTGGAATAATATCCCTGATCTCCTGAGAACAATGTCTGTGAAAGTATCTCTAAAATAAGAAAATCTCTCCAAATAATCGACGATGGGAAAGAGGTTAGAGAGATTTGGTGAAATTAGGATTATTGATGAGACGAATGGCTTTGGACTGGACTTTGTCGAGAAGACAGAGAGTAGATTTTGGAGCACCACCCCAGACGTGGGAGCAGTAATCTAAAGAAGGACGGATTTGGGACTTGTATATAGATAGAAGGTGAGAAGATGAGAAAAACCCACGGGCTCTGGCGAGGAAACCGAGCTTTTGAGGTGCATGTTTAGCAAGGGAATGGATGTGAGCTTTCCAAGTGAGATTAGATGAAAGAAAAAGGCCAAGTTGTGTGAAAGAAGCTGAAAGGAGCTGAAGTGTGCAGTTCATCACCATTCACGAAGACAGGTGGAAATGTTTGATTACGTTTGCGTGAAATGACAGCCTGTTCCGTCTTCCTTTGGTTGAACGAAACTAGGTTGTCTATACCCCACTTCTCAATAACTGTCCGATCATTGGAGAGAAGTGAGGCTGAAATGTTTCTGTGGAGTTGGATATCTGTGGAAGCATGGTCATTTGGATTGAATGAAAATGAAGAACTTAGGAAGGTATCATCAGCAAAGGAGTGAATGCTAGAAGATGTAGAGGTAAGTAGATCGTTTAGGAAGAGAATGAAGAATACAGGGGAGATGACAGAGCCCTGGGGTACACCAGCATTGATGGAGTGCAGATTGGAGAGGAAGCCATCCACTCTGACGGCAATTGACCTATCAGAGAGGAAACTACCAATCCAATTAATGAGAGCCTGATTGAGACCAAACATCGGTAGTTTAGCGAGAAGGCCCTTGTGCCAAACGCGATCAAAGGCCTTGGAGATATCGAGAGAGATCACTCTGCTCTCACCACAGGATTCTAGAACAGAGGACCAGACATGGACAGCACAAGCAAGAAAATTACCAGTAGATCTGGCTTTTCGAAAGCCATACTGGTGATCAGAGAGAAGATTGTTTGTTTCAAGGAAGGTAAGAAGTTGTTTCATGATGATGGTCTCCATTGTTTTAGAGATGAGTGAAGTGATTGCAATTGAACGATAATTGAGTGGATTAGACTTATCACCTTTTTTGGGATAGGAAAGACATGGGTTGGTTTCCAGGAGGTATGAAATGTACCAAGAGTGTAGGAAAGCTGGAATGGTTTGTTAAGGATTGGGGGAAGTTGCAGAGCACATGTTTTGAGAACTATTGCTGGAATACCATCAGGGCTTTTGGATTTGGAGGTGTCAAGCTGGAGAAGGGTTTGGTGGACTTGTCTTGTAGAGAACTTAATGGGTGACATAGTGAATTTTGGGAAGTAGTGTGGTTCAGGTTGGAGTTGGAGGCAAAGGCTGACGCAAAACGATTGGCCTTGGATGAAGTAATGGTAGAAGTAGAATCAGAATTGTTTCTAATGGAAGGAAAGATGATTGGCAAATGCTTTGGGAGACAACTTTTACCATAGACCAAAAGGAGCGAGAGCCAGCCTGGCAGGAAGCGACTGCTGATAGTATTGAGATCTTTATAACTTCATTGTGTGTATGGGCCACTGCTGGAGATGGCAAGGAGAAGGATGCTGCAATGGTTCTGTCATGTCACTAGGAAGATGGGGACTCTTGCCTTCGACATCGTGCACGATAGTGTGAAGGAAGTAGAGGAAGAGGTAGACCAAAGAGAACGTGGCTGACAGACATTGGTGAATGGAGAAGGAAGAGCGTGGTTACACTTATTCGTTAAGCCAAGGACCGTTGATGGTGGCGAAAAATTGTGGACTCGTCAAAGTGCCCCAACGGCCATCAGGGGAAGTGACGTGACATGATAACTTCATTTGGATTCCGTTTACTCAATGAGAGGATTTCCGAGGAAAATGCTTCTTGCTCACTTTTCACAACTCTCTCCTTTCTTCAAGGGTAAACAAATAGAGCCTTGGATGCATCAAGGGAAAAACTGAGTCCAATTCAAAGTTATTAAACTGAGTCACAAAACATTTTAACGTTGATACTTACAGGTTTACATGCATGACAGCTGTTGGACTGAACCAGACGATTCTTGATCCAAGTTTCATGCTTGAACGCTTCTCTGTTGGCCTGCTTTAATCAGCTCCTATTCTTCAATGTTGCTCCGTTGTCTTTGAAAGTAAATAGAATACCGGGGGTTGATTCCCAGAGAAGTAAAGCTGCCCAAAGAGCATTGAATTCCTTAAACAAATTTAATACATCGAGACACTGGCTCCAATATCAAAATTTTTGCTCCTTCTTTTCTTGGTCGTGCGTTCCATACCCAATCTAAGAATGCTCAAAAGTAGGAAAGCATTTCGATCTTGTAAAACATTGGTAATATTTCAGCGTGAGAGGATGGCGGTTTAACGCCGTTCGTTTTTCCTAGAACCCTCTATAATCAATTGATTTCTAGTGCATATTGTATGCTTGAAGCAGGTGGCAAATCGTTTGTCAAGACATTCAGTAAAAATCCATTTTTTAGATGTAACGCAGGTTGCGAATAGTACATATGGCATGTATAACCATTCACCATTCATCCCTCAAAGTCAGAAAATTACAAACAATCACTCAAGAAACGTATACTATAATAGATAAGGCCAAGTACGCTGAATCTACAGTTTTAAGATGCCAAACGAAAGATTGATTAAAACTGCTGCAGAAAAGCGCTTTGAACAGAACAAGTTTTGAAAGCCAATGACCGTCACTTTAATATCAGCCCACAAATCGCCCCTATTTCTAGCTAAAGCATGAACTGGCAAGTTCAGATGTTTCTTCTTCTTGTCCTATAAACCCTTTGATGTGGCTAGATATTGTGACAGGCAAATTATTTTTGGTGAAATGTAGATATATCGTCAATATGAATCTATTTTAAAATCATTTCAGAACGAGTAAGAAGAATAGCGTAGCAGAAACTAGAGACAGGGCTCTGAGTCTTCTAACGAAATGGATGTTATGAGCTGGTTTACTTCTACCTTCCTCACCAATGGCCCTTGCATCAGGACACGTGCAGGATTCAAACTCGGCCCCTGTGTTATGAATTCGCACGCTTAACCACTAAACCACGGAAACAATGTATGAAGAATACCAGCATAAAATCTACGAGGAATGAAGAAATGCATAGTAGAAGGAGAAATTGTCATTTGGGGTATTCAAAAAGCCTAAGCTAAAAGGCGCTTAGCATCATGATATCAAATGTTGTGATCGATCTCATTTCAACTGCAATACACCGCTTCATCGATTACCAAGCTCAACGGATCAGGTATAACCGAAAAACTAAAGCAGGATGTGAAATATTGATAAACGATCTTGCAATGGCAGTGAGACCGCTGTGAGACTAGCACTGACCTATGGCATAGAGACGGCTGCGCTGACCAAAAGACAGGTCGAGCAGCTGGAGACAGCGGAGATGAAGATGCCCAGGTTCACCTTGGGCGTGACCAAACTGGACAAGATCAGGAATGAGTACGTCAGAAGAATGGCAGGAGTGGGAAGACTGGGCGACAAGCCGAGAAAAGGTTTGTTAGGATGGCTCGGACACGTGAAGCGAAGGGAACCTGGCTATTTGGGACGAATAGTGCTCAACCACGAGATCGGACGGAGAGGGAGGCCGAAGAGATGGTACATGGACACAATCCGGGAAAATGTGTGAGATATGTGGGAGGCAGGAGTGGAGGAAGAAGATGCACTAGACAGGGTGCGGTGGAGAACTATGTCTCGCTGTGGCAACCCCTACCAGGATAAGCCGAAAGGAGAAGAAGAAAGAAGAAGAACTATGCAATGCAACTTTCAAATCTGATAGCTCATTAGGCTGAAGTATTATTCTTAGGTCTACCAGCATCTTTTCTAAGTTTGCAGCACAAAAGCCTTGGAAATATTGCGTAGAAAAAGCAGATACATTTTGTACTCACTAGGTGTTTCAGCGTTTCTGCAAGGACTTTTATTTTCTTCCTGGTGGACAAAAGTTGATGATGTCGTCCTGCGAGTAACGTTCAACGGGTTTTTTGGGGTTTCTGTATCCCTCATCATCAACTGTCCGAGGCTCTGTATACGACTCCATATTGAAATCAATATCAGATGAACGTTCCAATGATCAATTTTTACACGCTTAACGCTTATGGCTGTAGCAATGACCGTCAAAAACAACTTCTAGCAGACAATGCAGCCAAAAGCGACTTTCGTTGATATCCAGGGCTTCAGTGGACCATTTATAAAAGAAGATGACTTATGAGAAATTTCGGCCATTGGGAGCAATAAAATTGCATCTATGGTTTCTTCCCAATTGGAAACAATGGACATCAGCACAGTGTTGTTAAACTAGTAAACATGAAACCTAAATCAATCTCTCGAGACAGTCAGTGATCGCTTTGCATTGCAGCATGTAGAGTAACTAATCTGGTTGGAATTGATTTTAGACTTTTTAGGCACAGCAGCCATGTCAATCTAACGAAAGATTGACTGCGGTGCCCGCTAGGCTGTAACGATGGCTGAAAGATTGAATTGAACAGAAAAGAAGACAACCTAAATCATCTTATCTTCAGTGACAGATTAGGGAGAATTATAAGGCGAAAACAAAAAATATGCATACATTTAAGTTTAAAAGATGCTTACATGACATGCATATTGAATTGAGAATTTTCTTTCACACTGTAGATATATTTCGTAAATATTTCAAAGGTTTCGGAAGGTTTGATTTCAATTGAAAGATAATTCCATAGTTTAGCACCCTAAGGTGAGAAGCATTTCTTTCCAAAAGCCGATTTGCGACATGAAACGGCCAAATCTGTCTTGATACTGCGAAATCCTCTCTTGTATGAGTCAGATAATAAAAATTGTCGTAATGTAAGTTGGAGCACGGTTGTTAACCGGTTTATGCATCGTTGTCAAGGTTTCTGATTCGATCAGTTCATTAATGGCAGGCCAACCTAATTTTCTAATTTCTAATGATAGGTAGAGCAGAAGCGCCACAGGCATTGTTTGAGACAGTTCTTAGCACCCTGTTTTAGAGCTTTTGCAATGAACGGATGGAATGCTAACAATGACTTATGTGCGCAGACTCACGCTAGAAATGGTGAAAGGGACCCTTTCGTCAAAAGGGGAATTAGATTGCAATTTTTCAATTTCAAAACGTTCGTCGGTCTATTTTGCAATTTATTGCATTAAAAAATTACAAATTAGAACTAAGTAAAATGACAATACTGTACATATAATAGATTGATTAATGAGGAGATCTCTAAATAGACAAACTAATCGAGAGAGAGAGCCCCCTCGTGCATGAAAAATCAAACAAAATTTTGTAAAAACAGTACCAAAAATATAGATGGACCAAAAACAAGCCCATTCGAAAGACTAATTAGGAAAATGAGTCAACGAGGTGAGCTTTTGATTTCAGTCGAATAATGCTTATGGAACGTGCAGCCCAAATGAGTAGTGGAAGTGTATGCCATAATTTATAGCCAAAGTACTGTAGTGTCTTCAGACCAAAAAGGGTAGTCCTTTTTAACGAATGGATAGGTGCCCTCTCGTTGCTTGACGAGTCCCATTCTTGTAAACATAAATATCTGGAATGAAATAGTTGTCAAAAGAGGCCGGATTATTGACAGCTTGATTGATAAAGAGATCGAGTGCTTAGATGTATGATATTTTCAAGTTTTAGTATTTTTAGTGAGCGAAATAAAAATGCAGAAGGTTTAGTAACTGGCTGAAATTTTATAGATCGAAGAATTCTCTTTTGAAGAAGAAATAGCGGAGTAATATACATTTACAGCGTAAAGCCCCCAGACGATAATTTCATAGTTTAGAAAAGCTGAAAAAAGTGAATTATACAGACATAAAAGAGTTTCTAAAGGAATTCAGTGCCTTAATCTAAAGAAAATTCCAGTGGTTCTAGAGGTTCTTGAGAAGTTGAAAGAGAACTCAAACATAACGCATCAAGATGTTAGAAAACTAAGTAGCATGGAACCAATGAAACGACTTTATGCTGAGAATGACGAAAGGAAGTTTTTGAAGTCCTGAAGCAGTATAAGATCTCCATCCAGAAGAAGATGAAACACCATTAGTAGCAACAGCAACAACAACAATACAACAACAACGTCAATAAGAATGCTGATGGCACGAGATTGAAAGAAATCGTTCGAGAACGTTCTAGTTAAAGGTGGTCGCAAGGCTGTGAACAATTTAGCAAGTAAATCGTATAAATTCGAGGATAAAGTAGTTATATTTCTATATTGTCGTTTTTGGGAAATGGAGAAACCGTGTAGATCTTTGGAGGACCTTCTGAGGATATCTCTGAAGCTTACAGACACAGAACTACGGGACTGGCCTTCTAACTTTGAGTCGATTGACCCGGAGAGAAGGGAATGGCTGAAACAGGCGATGGAAGGCATTCTGCAGAATCAGGACTTGAAAATCTTGAAGCAGAGCTTGGAAACATTAAAAGAGGGAGGCGTCGAGGAAACGGATGAAAATATACTGGATTCGAAATCTAAAGCATTTGAAGTGTTACAGCAGCTTCTCGATATGGATCATAATGCAACAGATCTCCATCTTCTTGGTGGATTTGAAGTTGTATGTCGTTATCTGAAGAGCCCTGTCAGTTCGTTACAGTGGAGAGCAGCAGAGGTCCTGGCCGAAGCAACACAGAATAAGCCAGTGTGTCAGCTTGCAGCAATGGATGTGGGTGCATTAGATCAGCTAGTGAGGTTACTCAACAAAAGCGAAATAGAAATGGTCAAAGTTAAAAGCTTGTATGCTCTCTCCTGCATAACAAAAAATTGTGACGGGACAGTTGAAGAACTTTTGCGGCTTGACGGGGTTGAAGCCCTTATGAATGCGTTAAAAAGCAATTTTGAAAAAGTTAGAATCAAAGCTGCATTTCTGCTCATGAATTTGACATTTGATGATCATGATGGAACAATTATAAGCAGCTATGTATCAAAAAACCTAGTTTCCTTACTTATTAACTGCTTGAAGAAAAAGTACAGTTCTGCTCACCATCACATTGCTACCCTCCTTAAAATTATGATTTCCAGAAACAAAGAAGCTGTTTCACAGTGCAGAATGCCAGAGTTTGGTCTTAAAGAAATGCTGATTGAACAGAGAGATGATTTGCAGTCTTCGGATCCTGAAAGATATGAAGATGAGATTAATCAGTGTAATGAAATAGTGACAATCTGTTTTAATGCATCATAGTTCCGGAAGTTTATCATCTCAACTTTGCAAACTATCCAGTAGCAAGTCTTATTGTCAACTTATTTTTTGATATCCTTGTCATTTGATTTGTGATTTCCTTAGGTCAGTAGCCATGATGCTATCTGTCTGTGTTTGATTTCATAGACCTTCAGCTTGTATTTCTGTCCTAAAAAATTTGACTTCGTTTGATATTTTTGAGAAAGGGAATAGTTGCAATGAATCCAAAAATTAACTAATTCAATATCCTCCCATTCCTGAATCCTACAACTTGCCATCCTTCAAATCTAAAATCAATGAACTTGATCTGATCTTCCTCTCCTCTTAGTCTTTCACCTTTTTCTTTCTTCCATTGATGGGCTTTGCAGAGGCTGTCATGGCAGTCCCCAACATAACTCACTAAAAATGCTAGATAGTAAAATAGACTCTGTTTGGTAAAAGGTTAGTAACTAATTCAGGGCTATACCTAAGTTTTCATTATTTTGAAATTGATGCTTTTGCTGGCACCTGCTCATGAAAACAACTCTTGCTGTGTTTTCCAAAGCAAGTTTACAAATCTAACACCGCTGAGTGAGGTGACAGTGGTTCATACCAACCTGTTTCATCTGAAGGTTTCACTATTTACCCATTGAATTGATAGGGGGGACAAAGAGGGAATGCTGCTAGCAGACTCTTAGCTTTGGGGGTCACTGTGTGAGTATCCTAAAGGACTGATCATCAATATCAGATTTTTTCTACTCATATGCATTAGTAAATCATTGAATTAGCCTAGAACGTCTTTCAAAGATTGGCATATTTTGTTTCTACCATTTACAGTAATCCAAATTTCCTTCTCATTTTCATTGATTTAAATTCTTTATAATATTAAACCCAATCGTCCCACCAACTAGACCCCCCCGCAGCCCCCTTTTCGAAATCAAATTTCACAGCAGCAGCAACAACTTGGTGAACCAAACAATCAATTTGGAGGATTTTTTCTGATGGCGGAAAGATTTCGAGAAGGAAAACAGTTCATCTCTGAGTAAACAATGGGCCGCATATTCCTAGATCATCCTGGTGGCAAGAGAATATTTTCCTGTGCAAACTGTGATACTGTTCTAACAAACAGAAGCGAGCTTATTTCTGTGGTAAGGGCTTTCGTTTTCATTCTGATCTGGGAATGGTGATAGCTCTACCTACAACAGGCCGCCTGCCGACATCTACGAGAGTTGTTCATGACTCAACGCAATGTGATCATAAAGGACAACAGTTACTTTATGGAATTTGACGTTCACTTTTGATATCTTTTTGAGCCATAACATCTTTGCCCAGAACCCACTCAACTGGAAATGGCGACCAAAGCTGTCCCAGATTTGACGGCGCTGTTCACTGTTATCATTGTGGCATAGACCCTAGACCCTAAACGGGTACCTGTCAGATTCTTTAATGATATAGCTACCCTAGCCAAATTCGGTTTAAATATTTTTTCGAAAAATTGTCAATTTTGATGGAAACAATCTATATCCGTGAGAGAAGGCTTCTTTGATTATTAGATGATAGATACTTAGGCCTATTATATGCTCCGAAATAATGTCGGTAATCAATAGCAATGAGTAGAATTTAAGAAATGAGGTAAAGGACGTCCAGAATCATTATTCATAAAATAATGTCATTTTTCATTCCGTAATAATTTCTTCATTATAGAAATTCACGGGTGCGACAGGGAGAGCTTTCCTATTTCACAAAGTGTAAGTGAAGTTTTGTTCAAGTCAATTTGTTTTTCAACCTTCGGTGGTATTCTTGATTTTGTTTACATCTCATTTTAAGTTCGAAGTCAGCAACATGGTGAGGAGCATATTGTGAATTCAAAAGTAACAAATGGAGTTATTTTTGTTGCTTCTAGGTTCTTTCTTCAATCATGCCCCTAGTCTCCGATGTCTAATTTATCTCTAACTTCATGCTGCCTCTTTTGCAAAGCAATGCAAAACAACTGGAAAATCAGGTCATTTGAAACGAAAAAAATGTCGCATCATCTTATCTTGACTTGCTGCAAAACATTGCCAATTCCATTATCAGAAATTCACTTGCGATGACCTATTCACCCATGCAAATTGGATCAAACTGTTGTTCTTAACTGATTTTTGTTCAGAAAATTTCACAGCTGTGTGTAACTAATAACATTTGAGGATTTATGCAGTGCAACAGAAATTGAGATTATGATTATTTCCTTCATTTTTGTTGTAGGGTTAATCTCAATTTTAGTGAGGTCCAAGATCGAATCATGGTACATATTTTTCACATTTTTCATCTGCTTTTTTCCAAGTTTAGAAGTTTGGAACATTTACTGTACTTTTTCATACCATGTCATCTAATGGACTGGCTAATTAAGATAGACTTGCACAAAGTTTGTAACATTTTTGCCCTTGTATACAAACCTATGCATTTCCATTTTTGATCATCTCAGCTATTCGTTGTTATTAACAGTTAACTGGTAGGCACTTGGTACGAGATGTTTCATGCAAGAACTGTGACACAAAGCTTGGATGGATTTATGTATGTTTTTTAATGTGTTGAAAATTTTAGCCCTTTTAAGTCTTAATTTGTTTGTTATTGCCATTTGTTTTCATAGTTTATTTGTCAACATTAATTACTGCAGTTTTGCATGCCACAACCTCAATGCTTTGCTGCTGAATTTTTTATTTTCTTGCTCTATTGTATCCAATCATTCAATGAAATACTTCTCTATACATTCTGATCATCAGAAGACAGCTTTCCCTGTCTACTGGCTTGTATATTTTGAAGCAATGCAAAGCTCAGAGCACTTTTTGTATTATGCTGATTTGTATTTTGCAGGAGTATGCGACAGAAGAAGAGCAGCGATACAAAGTAAGAATTCCATTTAACCACTTAATTGTCAGCATAATTTTGATTGGTTGTGATTCTCTAGGCTGTTTTTTCGTACTTCTGAGTTGTCTTTATACAACATTTGTTTTGACGGTGCAACAAAATAAAAAATTTTTAGCTTTTTAATTATTTTGCAAATCCAGATTGGTCAGTCTGCTTTATTTTCATAACCTGCTTTTCGTTTTGGGACATTTTTTTAAATTACTGTTTTTCTCCATTTTAGGAGGGAAAGGTCATTCTTGAGAGGGCACTAGTTACGGAGAGTGAGGGTATAGATGAAATAGCTGAATAGTGAAGCCTTCAACTGGACAGTTTTTGCGTCAAAGAAAGGCTGTGCGTAAGGCATCATATACCATGTAACTATGTAATTGATTTTTTGATTTAGAGAGGGGTATTTGACTAAACTCTGTATGATATTTATACGTCGTTGTATATTAGTTGCTGCTTGGTTTAGTTTCATAGTAAGTCACATCTTTAGTACCCATATAGCCACTTTATAGTAGTTTGACAGATAGCCACATTTTGGCTACTGTATGATGTTGTATTGAGCAGATCTCAACCATCTCCCATTTTTAGGTTCCTTATACTAGCCTTTATCTTGCACTCAACGCAAGGATGCTTTGATGTAGTTATTTACTGGACTTGTCTCGGTTATCTTTGCTCTTTATCTTTCCTTTGAAACTGAACGTAAGGATTCAAATGTGCACAAGTAGTTATGCGAAGATGTATAAATTTGAATCTGTTTTCTTTATAAGTGATTATTTGTGAATCAGTGTTTTGTTGTACGAAACGGAAACAGTACGTTGAAGTGCATAACATGATCTCGTCAAAGAAAATATATTTTCGTCCGACTCTCGCCATAGTATGAAATGTTGGATGATGGCCGAAATAAGACTGAAAATTTTGCTTACGTGAGGATCTCAATTCATTTCATTTTTAATTCTTTATACACTGTTAACCCCTCAGAGTATATATCTCTTTTACAGGGGGGGGGTCGTGTTAAGAACTTATAGTTAACAAACACTATACGATGATTATTCTGATAATTGCCAAAATGAAAAAATAAGATAGATCATCGGGGCTATCTAAGCATGGCCTTCAGCTATGTCTTGAACGGTGGAAAAGTATTATCTGTTTTGCAGTCATTTGGCAATTAAGTTTTAATCATAACCCCCTAGTACACAAAACCGTTTTATCCACATTTGTTTTTTGATCTTTAGGGCTTTCAGTTTGAGTATGAGTTTCGAAGCGTTCTGTTCGTCGCTGCAGATATCCTCATTCAGATATATCAGAGTGTTAATGCGAGCAGCCATTGATGCATGTGATTGGCACCTTTTTAGATTTACCATTACCTAACTCCTATTACGTGGTTAGCATTGCAACGTCTTCACAGTTATTTGCTAAACGAGTGGAAGGCCATTATTAGACGTTTCATGCCATGAGAGCTGTCGCAGTTACTAATTTTCCGCACGAAGAAGCTACGTTTCTGCTCTGTTGTTCAAAATTAAGCGATGGTTTTAGCTGTCTATTATTTCTAATGAGGTTTTCAAAAGACAGAGTATGCATTCATTTAAGGTTTTATCTTGGAAGCATATTGGCAAACCGTGAAGTAGTCTTTAAAGGCAAGTCAATGCTTAAAAGTGTTTCTAAAAGAAGTTATCTACAGGTATATTTGCATGACAGGTAGCCTTGAATATCATTGAATATCATTGAAGTCAGCATGAAATATCATTTGCTCAGCCAAATGATACTAGTTTCTCAAAGCTATCGCAAATATAGCAATGTTTCCATCGAAAGGCAATGGACTGAGACCATACCCTGTTGCAAAGCGGAATGGTGAATAGAATCTTATGCACAATTTAGGCCGGATCTCTGATTTCCTTTGAGGTGAAGTATAATTATATTTTCCCGTCCTTGATGCATATCTCCTTTGAAAACCTCGAAATCTCAACTTTAATAGTTTTTCGGTTTGAATTATCTGTTATTACATTAATATATTTGTTATTCCAGTACAATGTAACTGCTCTGTTTGTGTTGAATATGACTTCTAGGAACTGTTATGATATGTCTTTATTGTTGCTTTGGGGCTGGCTGATTTTCTGACGCGCCCTCTTCGCCCTTGCATGCTAGTTCGTTCATTTACATTTGGCCTTCGATGATTTATTTAAATTGAGTGAGAGATACAAAAAGGATTGACTATGATGCTTGATACGGTGGGTGGATACGATTCATCGACTGCATGTGATCAAATGTGCTTCAGGCATGTGAATGCGTCTGCAATATGCTTTGTTGTCCTCTGCAGAAGAAACTGGGGGTCTAGTACACTGTTGAAACGAAGTCCGCAAAGTCTTTGTCCGTACAAGTTTTTGAATAAATATTCTTCTTGATAGCCGAGGACAGCCCGATGCACCCTCTCTCCTTCCCCGTTTAAGACTGGAACGAACAAAGCCTGTCTGATAATGTGAAGGGAGTGTTAAGTTCCCCTGTGACAATACAAATTGCAAAACTGTCAACTTTTTTAAACTTTTCATGCTTAATGGGATCGATTAGCTTTCCGGTATGGACAATTTCACCTTAGGTATGTTCAGTGAAGGGACTTCCCGAAAACCCTACAAAGCATGGATAAATTGAAGATGCCAGTCTGAGGGTCTGAAATGCGTATGGTACAACTTGCATCTCCTTTCCTACTTTATCAACAAGTTGAAATTAGTTGTTTATTGCCACCTTTTTTAAGTATTCTTTGTCGTCTTTCAAATCTTGATGCTGAAGGCTTGATTTGTTTGCGTTCGTTTGAAGTAAGAAGATGCGTTGCTGCTCTTGCTGTCAGAAAGCGTGCAAAACAAAACGGGAATGCTTTGTTGACTGTTATTCTTTTTATATTCAATGGCGATGCAAGTTTTCCTGGCCCCAATCGACCTTTGCCTGTTATTGCTATGCTGCAGTATTCAATCTTTTGAGACCGGTGCCCAAAAGATGCATCTTTGGTGGCTCAAGAGAATTGAAAAGCATAAATCCCTAGAGATGTGCTATAGATAATATAAGGGAAGTGAGAAAAATAAGTTCATAAAATTTTCAACGTGCTCAAAATTCAAAGGTATGTTTGGACTTGTTTGGGACCTTGACAGAGAAACCTATATTTATGCATGAGCCACATTTGCTATAATTTACTCGCAAATTCATAGTCTATCTGCTGTCAGACGTCTAAATCCACGAACGTGAGATTCACTCTAAAGAAGGACAAAGAGATTCGATGATAGGCCGTCAAGATCGCGTCTCATGGCTTTTGTGGCTGAGGATATTCAGACTATCTTTGGTACATGTAGATTCTAATGTCTTGATATTTGTTAATTCTACATTTCAGGATATAAAATGGAGAGCAGAGTGATTTACGTTCTACTATTGCTTGCATTTTCAAACATGGCTCACAATCATCTTATCATTGGAAGGGATCTGAGCAAATTAAAAGCAGCCAGAACTTCATCTGGTGGAGATTTTGTCCTAACCAAACCACTTTCCCTTCGTCAAAAAAGAGTTGTCGTCAAAGAGCTACTGAAAACGGCACTTGTTCAAATGGTTGCTCTGAAAAGGCGTAAGAAGAAGGAGCGAAGACGCAAATGGTATGTAGTCTCTCGTTTTCTTCAAAGCATTTGATTGTAATACTGAATAATGACATGTTCATTCCTGATCCTTTTATCTGATGGAAACCATTCTTAGCTTTGAAAAAGTTTCTCATTTTGTAATTCATTTCATAACATGACTGATTTGCTTTCTTAAGGACAGCCTCCTTTCCCAAACACAGAGATTTCCCGACACTTCTCTGAGCAGTTTCTAAAATTTGCAGAAGCTTTTCTTTGTAACATGAAGTATGTCACATGGCATTCAGCTGAGCCGTAATTATAATCTTGTTGGTTGTGAAGGGGTCAACAGATCGATTAGATATGAAGCATGCAGTGCTAGCATGGGCATTCATGAAACGACGGCACTGTGATTTTTGCATGATACAATCACACGGAAAAAAGTCGAATTTAACCCAAGAACCAAGGCTTCACTTCTTTTTTCACATTAAATCATTCTGCTTTAATTTCGGGAAGTCGAGTGTCCATGACTGGTCTTTACGGTCCTGGTATTGATCAGTTTTGAATAGTTTATCTGTTGCAATACTATTTATTCCAACGTAAAATGATTTCTCTCTTCGTCTGTAAATGATAGTCTCGTTAAAAGTAGTCAGCTACCCTGTTTTATATGACATGTCTCTTTCTAAACTTACAGGTTTTTGAAAGGATTTCAATGAATACTAATGGATTATTTGTAGTATGCCCATTTTCTCAAATTAATAATGTGTTTAGAGTTAAGAATATATCTTTCAATATAATCTTAATGCTTTTAGAAGAATATTTTATGTGAATCAATGAATAGTTAATGAAGTAATCTGATTGTCTTTCTTCTGTCTTAAATATGCTGGTGGCAAAGCAGTTTTAATGTCTTAAGTCAAAATTCAACCCTAGCTGTAGAAATGCTGAAATTTTGTCCGTTCGGGATGTGTTGGAGCGGGGAGATTGGTAAAGTCAGGAACGAGTGTAAATGATTTAATTGATGCTAATGTATATGGAAGCTCTGAAGAAAGTAGAAAATTCCAGGAGATGCCGAGAAGAAAATTGAGAATGCTGACATAACCCAGATACACCCACAAAATTTCGATAAGACCTTTTACCTAGATGTTTCGCCTTGCATTGGCAAGAATCCTGTTACATACGGATGTCTTAAAGCTCTGATTTTTAGACAGCTGATTGAATGCACCAACTTCTTCATTAGCTCAAGTGTCCTTATGACTTCTGTGATGCTAATTAGTGGGGCTGAATACTTTCCAAATAATCAAACCAATAAAAGATGAGCCCCACTCCAATATAGTTTCAAACGTCTGCAGTAGATTCAGAAGACAGAAAATTTCTTATTTGAACTTGAAAGGAACACAATTTGTCATAAGCAGGAAATGTTTTTCTCACGAGATTTGTTGCTTTTTCATAGTAAGGCGATATTAATCATGAATTCGTTTTCAAGATTAGGGAGAATATGGGAGAAGATTGGAGACCAAGAGGATCTTGCTAGTTTGAGATTTGCGTCTCTTCTACAGCAAACTTTGATTCTGTTGGACTGGATTCTAATATTGATACATACCAGTAATTAACACTGCAGTTTTTAGTAGTCCAAATGTATTAGACTTTTGCTCGCTTTACTAAGTTATTTGCTGATGCAGACAATAGCAAATGAAGCTGGATTGAATTCGTAAATCCCCAATATCATTTCAAAGCTGTCTACAGCATCTCTTGCGATTTAGAAAAGCGAAGAAAGAGGCTGCTGAAAGAAGGGCAAGGAATAGAAGCAGCAAATGGAGGGGCGATGTAGTTCGTTGGGTTGCAAGGGGGCAACATGCTCGCCATTAAGTCAGTAAGAAGAAAGAGACTATTTTTTTCATATTGAGAATAGCTTTGTATGTTGAAATATTTATCAAGTTGAATTTATCATAATAATTATTTTCACCGTTATTATAGCTTAACTCTAGCTATCAATTCCTATTGATTTTGGAATACCTTTCTGCCTCTCCCAACCCCCTCCGTCTCCCCCTCTTTGTCCCACGTCAAGGATTAGGTTGCTTGTTCGGGCGGAAGAGGGTTGTTGTGGTAGTGCCACACAGGGCTTGCGATGAAGTGAATGAAATCATCTTGCTTGCTGCAGTTTTGCTGGTTGCGAAATAGGAGCTTCTTATGCATCCTTCATTTTTTGCAGGATTAGCGGTAACTGCACTTAATTCTGCTTTTTTGTTTTCGTTTCTTATTATGTTATCAGTCACAGTGGATCGTTATGTTTGCTCATCGCAAAAGACGTACGGAAACGCTTGGATACTAACTAGGCCCATTTTTCGACGGTCAGTTCTTTTTGCATTCATGTCTCAAACATGTCCACTAACATTCCACCAATATACATTACTGCTTCTGCTTCACGTAAGAGATGAGATATCGAAATTGTGTGCAGTTGATGACTGTTTTCAGCAGCATGTTTTTTTTCAATTTGTTGAATGGTAATCACATTGTTTTTCGATTTCTCGTCAGCCACAAATTGCATTCATCCCAGGATAGTGTTTTACTGTGCCAGTGCTTCATTTTCATACAGCCATAGTTTTCTGATAGATTTCATACACATACAATTATCTAAAATCTCGATCGATGGTTACCCGTTTTGCGGTTAAAGCAACGGGATGTACTTGCCTTGAAGGTTAGACAAAGCAACTCAAACGTTTTGTATTAGCAGCCTTTAGAAACAAATGCTAAGTGAAAGTAGAGAAAGTTGAGTTATTGCGCGACTCGAAGTCTAATGGTGAAGTTCGCATTCAGTTATTTTTTACCTGTCTATGAATATGGTTTTTTAACCCATAAGTGAAACACAAATGTCGAAATTTAACAGGAACTTCAATTAGTAATGTGAATATTTGGGATTGATCCAGAATAAATTTTTTCCTTGAGTTTTTTTCTTGGCCACTGTATTATCATTGTTTTAAATTGATTAAATTATGAAACTCAAAACCATATTTACTGTGCTGTGGAACAGTTTTGCTAAGGAAACGGAATGAATTGGTAAAAACAATGCAGTGTGGCAAGATCCAACCTGCAAAGATACACAATGACAAAATTTCATACAGTTTTATCTAATTCCAGCAATTGAAACTTTATCATAGCTTGATATTTCATCTTTCATTAAAGGCCATCAGCAGGCCCTACCTCCTCATTGCTCTAAATTAGTGTGTTGATTGCAATGTAAGTGCCTGTTTAAGGGAATGAAGGTTGTGCCCAGGAAATTAAGGGCAATTAATTGTTGTCCAAGATAACTGGCAGTTTAAGCAGATGGCATACATAGCAAATATTTAAAATCCTGTGATAATGCATGGGCTAAAGACCAATTGCAGCCAAACAAATTTAAGATGGAAGACTATAACAATTTCTGCTTCCTCTAATTTGTTTGTCGTAAATATTATAAAGCCACTGGGTTATTTTGACATCAGAACAATACATTACTTAGTACACATATGCTGTCACAAGGAAAAAATATCTCATGATCTGCAATCTCTGGTATATCACATTATTTTCTTGCCAAATTTTTCCATGTTTATGTATGTCCTTGTTTATGTATGTAAATACCCATCACTTGCATTGTATTTTGAAGATTAATCTTATAGAGCTTATTTTATCATCTATAAACAATAAGCCTTTACCAAGCCTTCAGCATCCACTGAAGCTTATTATTGCTTATTAGAGATCAACTGCCTTTTCTGCTAATGTTTCATTTTCTCTTAATATATAAGCAAGATATAGTTGAACATAATTCTAAATGTATTTAATCTTCTTACAGGTAAAAGATATGCAGTTATAATGCAGGAAGACAAAAATATTTTGTTGATTGACTATTCATAAATGATGGTGTTTTTGGTAATAACGGATGAAGAAGGTTTGTTGTTTCAAACAGTCTTTGACCCCTTGGGTATTATGCCCTAACACTGGGCTTTTCTTCAATGTCATTAGATTGAAGACCCTTCATGGACATAGGTTATTCTGAAGTTTAAGGGCAAAAATTCTTTTGCTCTGGACCTAGCCCAATGTATAGGAAGTTTTTTTACTAATGGCAGTTTCTATCAAACTTTATGTCATGGTTTTCTTGTCATTTCAACCGTTTACTTACAGCATGCCGTTTTTCACCGATGAAATCTTCTTCAGATGCATTAAGGGCGTCCAATTTCTCCCTGGGTACACCAAAATTTTCTTCATTTCACGGTGAGAGGGTGGTCAGTAGTTGGATTAATGGAGTAGACTTTCCCAGGGATCTTTCTCCACCTGCAGTTTCCAGGTAACTTGGACTGAATCCCTCTGCTGTTCCTCAGTGACCTGAGAATCCACCAGATGGAAGGTTTCACATGCCATTTGATTCGGTAGCACCTGATTTCGCCATGCTTAAACAGCCACTGCCCTGTTGCCAGCAGCTTTGCTGCCATTTCCCTGGCTTGGGCTGATGGGGTGCTATCCTTGCCCAAGGGAGCCCCAGGGCGTGTAGTTTAATGTCTTACCCAGGACATTTACTGAGGGACCACCTAAAATATATTTGTGGCCTAACAATGGTCAAAATGTGTAGAGTTGCCCGAGATCTAGACAACTGGAGAAGACTAGTGGTGATGGTGGCCACGGCGGCCCAGAGCCAAGCCAACCAGAGAAAACTGGTGGTGATCGGGGCCATGGCGGTTCAGAGCCAAGCCAACCATTGTTGATGATGATGCCTAAATGCTGAATTCTTTACTTTGAACTAATGCATTTATTATATAACAAAAAATAGCCAGCAATTTTGCCCTGTAATTTAGCAGAAAGATTTAAAGACAGCATAAACTTCTCTGATTTTCTTAAAGGCCCTTTGCTTCTATTAAAACATTGTAAAAAGGTGGTATCAGCATGTAGCACTAGTTCGAAGGTTTATTAAGGAGGCACAATAGATTAAAAGTATGAAGTAAACAGCAATCTGGTTTTTGGAAATTCTTGATAGGTATGTTAGGTTTGTTAACTTTTGCTTGCATTTTTGTTATATGTTATCTCATTCTAAGGTAGTTCTAATGGATTGTGAATTCTTGAAAAATTCGTATTTATTTTCTTCTCCAGGTTGAGTGTGGTATGTCATTTCCAAGCCCAGTTGTGTCTGCCAACAAAGCAGTGACAAATGAACTGGATCAAGATGAAGAGGTTTGTTCTCCCCTGTTAGTATTTTTCAGTAGCGAAAGCTGAATCTTAGCATCCTATCCCAAAATGTACAATAGCTTTCCTCTAGAATATACCAGGTCATTTTCTGAATTGGAGGATGTAACTAAGAAGTAATTTTGCCTTGGATCATCATTTGGTTATATGTTTCATCTATCAAATAAAAAAGCTGATTAGTTTAATGGACTGGTCAAATACATACATAGTAACATCTGTGATACCTTTTGGAAGTAGTCATGTAATGTCAGTGCTGATCTTTCCACCATTTACAAACTTCACTGCCTTATCAATAAACTATTCTACAAACGATCATTCATCTCAATAACTTGCAGTGTATGGAATGTCTTGATTTCCTTTCCTTTTTCTGAATCTTTCATTGTATCCTCTTCAAATTCAGAATCAATGAATATGCTCTTATCTCCCGCTGGGCTTGGTTATGTGCTAGCATTGCTTTTCTTCAACATTGCAAGCTAAAAAAAGCAGTAAACTAAGTTATATTATCTGCAGTCTACATTCTTAGAGGGCATGCCTGCTTGCTATGCAATGTAGAATTGGTCAATGCTATTTATGCTCAGACTATTGGTGTAGTATACAATGAATAGAAGAAAAGCAAAAATAGTGTAGGGAAGCACAAGTTTCATAAGAATCTTTTGCTCATTATCAGGTAGCATGACATTTGTTACTTAATAGTTTCCAAGCAAAATAGCTCAGAATTTTAGAAGCTTCATGAAGTTAGTTATGCTTAGTGAGCTTGGATAACCCTGAACCATGCCTTCAGTAATAGATCCACATAGATGGTAAGTCATGGAGTAACTGTTGGAAGCCAGAAGTTGCTTCATTAAAAATTTGATCATTAAGACAGCTTTGATAGGCCATTCAAATGCAGTATTTAAAGACAAGTTGTAAAAATGTAGAATTTTTCACAACTACTGAGAAAATTTTATTATGCTGCAGGATCAAATTACCAAAGAATATGATGCTGTTGTCTTTGATGTTCTCAGAGTAAATGCTGAAGAAATAGCAGTAAGTATATGTTTAAGTCAAGTTTCTCCTCTTCAGATTTTCCTTTTCTCAGTAAAGAGCTCAATTGTGTCATCATCTTGGTTTCAAAGCTGTTAGCTCATTATGCCAAAATGGTTGAATTGGTTGGCTCTTAGATCCCTCCCTTAATGCCCAGAATGCACAGCACATGTTTTCACTAGATCATCCACAGAAAATACCGATAGTTTAGGGCCGTCAAAAGCTTGTGAGCTTGAAATAAGTGTGTTATTCCAATTCACTGCCCCCCTTGAAGAATTCCTAAGGCATGTTACCAAGTTATTCATTGCCAGTTGGAATGGTTTCCATTAATCATCTCATATCATTTGTAAAATAAGGGATATCTTTGATGTAATATAGTGGAAACTATCTGTAACATTCCCTAATGGTCTTTGTCGGCTGAAGCCTTTCTTGTTTAGAAAATACTGATGCACTTGCACCAGAATTGAAGTCTTCTCATACTAGATTAGATAAAGCCTTTGACAAGTGAATAAATCAATGGCAAAGCAGAACCTGTTGATAAAATTGGTTCTTGTTGTTGGCTATTCATCACAGCCAATAGAAACCCATTCACAGGAGGAGAAATCAGAAAAGTTGTAAATAGAATGAAAAATGAGAAGAGTGCTGACCCAGATGAACTAGAAATTTAACTTATTAAATATGCCTCAACTGAAATTCACAATGAAGTAGCTAGCATCTTTAATAGATTATCAAGCACAGGTGAGGAACTGCAAGAGCTAATATTAGGAATACTGAGACCATTGCAGAAACCAGAGAAAGAAAGAGGACCCACAAAGAGCTTGAGACTAATAATCCTACTATCTATCGTTGGAAAAGCCCTCACAATCTGCATGCTAGACAGAATATGGAATAGACTAACAAGCCATATCCCATATAAACAGGCAGCTTACCAACCAAGCAGGAGCACCACTGAAAATGTACATGCAGTGAAACGACTAGTGGAAAAAGCAATACAGGAAATAACTATCACATCTATCTAGTACTCCTAGATATGTCAAAGGCTTTTGACACTGTAAATAGAAGAATTCTTGTCGGACACCTGGAAGAAATATTAAATGGAGATGAAATGCATGTATTAGGAATACTTACTAACAAGCCAGCATTAACAGTCAGAGTCAGATCACAAAAGGGAGAAAGATTTCCAACAAATACAGGGATAATGCAAGGAGACAGTCTAAGTGCTATATTGTTTATATTATATTTAGCAAAATGTCTCGGAAAGCAATTGAAACAGAAATGAAAAGTTTCCTGATAAATCCAACATGTGCAGAGGATCTGACAATTGCAGGTACAAATAAAATACAGGTCAATGAAATAGAACAAAAGATGTCAATGCAACTGTAAAAACACAATCTGAAGGAGAATACTGAAAACACAGAAAGATATGAGATACCTAGAGCAGCACCTCCACCACCAACCATAGAGGAGCTAATAAAGCATAAAATAATAAAGCATGAAATAATAAAGCATAAAATAATAAAGCATAAAATAATAAAGCATGAAATAATAAAGCATAAAATAATAAAGCATAAAGTAATAAAGCATAAAATTGATAAGGAAATCTGGTCAGAAGATGATTGGATTGCAAACTATGAGCCTGAAAGCACTGAGCCAGACTGGAGAAAATGCAAGCTGCTAGGATCAATGCTAGATACTCAAGTAGACATTAATCAATAGATAATCAAAGAAAATCATTAACAATTGACAGCATGAAGTCTTTCCAGGATATATACAAGTCAAAAGGAATAAGCACAGCACTTAAAGTGCAACCACTTAATGCATATTCGGCCAGTGTTTTCATGTATAACGCTGAACTATGGACCCTAACAGGTGCACTAGAAAAGAAGATTGATGCATTTCATGGAAAATTATTAAGGAGAGCAATTAACATATGTTGGCCAAAATTGATTTCAAATGAGAGATTATGTGCGAAAACAGAGGCAACCAAATGGAGTGCCATAATCAGAAAGAAAAGGCTGAATTGACTTGGTCACTTAATGAGACTTGATAGGCAAACTCCAGTTAGGCAAGCTCTGTTTGAGTCATTACAAACAAGTAGAAGAAAGAGAGGCAGACCAAGCTTAACATGGATAAAGTTAATATAAAAAAATGTAGAATTAGCACACATCAAACTTAACTTAAAGGTTAAGAGGACACCGGAAGTGAAAAGGTTACAGTACTTGAGGGACTTGCTGAAGACAGAAACAAGTGGTGAAAATTAGTGAAGGACATAATGATGGTTAGTAGTTAAATATGTATACATGATGATGATTTTGGCTGTGTGCCATTCCATGTCTTCAAAGGCAGATTTTTTCAGTTATAACAAAAACCATGATCCACCTGAAACAAATGCTGCAACCTCTTTACCTTTTTGTACGATTGATTAGATGGTTTCTTGTTGATTAATCCATTAAACTTAATTAGCATTTGAACAACTACCATTGTGGCTGGAGTTGCAAGTCTTGGTCATAATTCCAACATGACTATCAAATGACTTGTCACACACACACACATGCTTTTTGTTGCTTTGCAAGGGCAGAATTTGTGGAAAGGGCTGTCAAAAACACATCACATATGTTATAAATGTAGAATTTTAATATGACTAGTAGGAGCCTGTATTGTGAGGTGTTTTTATTTGAGTTTAACTTATCTATTGGTAAGTCTTAGCGTTTAAACTTGAACAAAACCCTTATTTTTAAGCCTGTATTGCAGATATTTTAAATAGATTTTTATTTGACTAAGAATATTATATAGCAAACATGTCTAGTCATCTGATGAAATTGTAGCTCAGCCAATCTCATTTAATTACAAATAATGCCCATTTTGTCTGCCACCCTTGTGTTGTGAATTCCCATCTATCTTAAATCTATTGTCTATTTTCATCATAATCCTATGAAAATCATTGAAGACACCAATAGTTCAATTTGATAGCACACCATGTTTTAACATTCCATATTTTTCCCTGCACAACACAGTGCAGAGCCTTGCATTGCGGTGCCTTTTGCCTTTCATCAAGTATATTCAAAAGTTTTATTGCACGCACCTAACGTCTGGATCATTTAATTGGTAAAGATTGCTTGGATATTGCCTTAGTGTGTTTGCATAACTGCGTCCTTGTTATCCATTGCTCCCACTTCGCTAGTGGAACTCGCCTTATATTCATGACACGACAAAAATCCTGTTATATCTGCGTACAAGAACAGCTTGATCGTGTTTTGCTTTCCTCGCAGTTCCTAATGAATTGAGGCCGAAAACAGCAGATGATATGGATTGGTCGAATACGATGAAGACTCTTTATTCCTGTTTACATTTAGTTCTGTTCTGTAGGAAAATAGGAGAGAGTAGCGAATGGGCTTATTTGCTCATTGATGGATTTCCGGCATTTATTATCTTGATGGTAAATATGATGACGATATTTATCACATGAAGGCACGATCACGTTTTGCAATAACGTGGAAGGATCCTTTGCATATATTCCGTGATAAACGTTATGTATCTTGATGTAACCTAACATAACTTAATTTTTTTGCCCACTATGAGACGTTGCAGGAGGGTTCAATATGCCGTGCTGTATTACGTGACCTCATGTAAACATTTTCGATTAGCACTAACTCCTCTTATCGCTGTCGACAATATAAAGTACATTTGAGATATTTTCTTTTTGCAGAACCAGCTGACACTCATTGATGCTCCATTGTTCCAAGCCATTGAGGCCGAGGTCCTTATTTTTTTTAATTCTAAATCTATCTAATGTGATCTCGTGGCTTTTCGTATCTAAGAATGATGTCGCGTGCAGGTGAAAGCCAGTCATATATCAGTCAAAAAAGGAATGTCCAATGGCAGCTGTTCCCTGATCGCAATTTGAAACAAGACACAATAGCCGGTCTAGCTTTGCCTAATGAAAATGCAACAGGAGGGTCGGATTTTATTTTGCTCCCAAAAGCAGAACGAATAAAAATTAGCTTGTGAAATACATCTTTGGGCCTTTGTTCCGAAGGGAAAGGTTTGGATGGATTGCTAATGGCCAAATCAGGCCCTCGTGTATTGAGAAAGCCATTGGTTTTCCTCTAGCTCATTTTCATGCTTTATTTGAATACTTGTGTAATAAAACAGGCAAAAAAGGCCCATGAGAGAGCAGAACATTAATGCAAATGATAAATATTTCAATACATTTTGGTCTCATTATCAGATTTCCACTGTAAAAACCTCTTTAGATGTTGCTGAAAAATATACTGATCCCCAACTCTTATGCTGAATTTAAGTCGATTGTCTAGAGTTGGCGTTCAGTATTGGTACGCTGTAGAGAACACTATCTGATCTCACCTGACTTTGCGAGTGACTTCTTCCCAGGATAGCCCGGACAGTAAAATCACAGAATGAACTCAGTTTGATTATTGCA
Organism: Pseudorhiza aurosa; assembly: GCA_964026355.1. Lineage (NCBI taxonomy): Eukaryota > Metazoa > Cnidaria > Scyphozoa > Rhizostomeae > Lychnorhizidae > Pseudorhiza > Pseudorhiza aurosa. The sequence goes on from OZ032124.1 coordinate 1,123,293, forward strand.
TATGTAACTTTGCTGTTTCAGGAATTATCTTGCTGTGCTTGGAACACGAAGAGAAAGTTTGAGTTCACTCCAAATGTGGTGAATTTCACAAGGAGGTTCAACCATGTACGTCATTTTCGTATCTCTGTCTTTTTTTTCTTTTTTTCGGGAGTTATTTTGGGGAAAAGCCATGGTCGCCTATAGAAAAGCCTTAACAATGGAAGAAAGAAGAAAGCGAAAAGCTAAGAGGAGAGAGAGAGATCAGATCAAGTCTATTTATCTTGGATTTGGAAGTTGGCAAGTTGTAAGATTCAGGAAAGCAAGAGGAAGACAAGACGTTCCATAAATTGCATGTTCTTGGGATGAATGATGATTTGTGAGATAGAGTTCGTGAAGTAGGCAGTAAAACTTGGAAAGGGTGCGAATGAGGTGAGCTTCTGGTGGTTCTGACACGCCTCAGAGGACCAGGAATAATCTCCCGAATAATCTCCCTGATCTTGTGAAGGCAATGCCCATGAATGTATCTGTAAAAGATGGAAACATCTGCCTTTAAACGACGATGGGAAAGTTGTTGGAAATATTTGGTGAGGTTAGGATTGTTGATGTCTTTGGTCCCGTCTGCATTGGTCATAACTTTAGCGAATTGAGTTGACCATATTTATTCTACCACGAGTAACAGTAGTAGCTACCCCACTGAATAGAGCACCCTATGTGGATATACATTTCATTTCCAATCCTTCAGAAACTTGCTGTTATTGCATGACACACCCATCCCAGCATTACCCGGTCACAACCCTTCACCTTCGGTTTTATTTAACAGTCCAATACTTCTGTGATAATTAATGCTACCCCAAGCAAGCAAAGCGTAATTTGGCTTTACACATTTGAGTCTAACGCGGGGTTCTTTATCCGCTTATTCGCACTTTCAATGGCTTTTTCTTAAGGCTTTTATAACAACTTATGTGACGTCAATCTCTTTTTCAACTTCTATCAGAGTTCAATGCATCTTGATCATCGTTATCATTATCATTGCTATTACGAATCATAACAGAAATCTCATCGAGTATGATCCGCATTGCTTTGCTCAGGAAGTAAGCCATCGTCCAAGCGAGAGATTATGTCATTTTTAAATAAATCTATTCTACGTACTAAGCATCCTTGATATTATGAAGCAATCAATCACAATTACAATCAATAAGAACGTGAACTTGGATCAATCGTGAAATCCCTAAAAACAAGCAAATGTCAATCATGCGACATCTTGTCTCAAATTCTTCTATCGTAAACTTCGATCCACCAATTTGATTAGCTGTTGCAGCACAAGCCATCGATTCAACCAGAGTTGCTCTTTTTGGCGTTGAAATTAATAGCTTTGTTCACTTGTCTGTCGTAGCCAGATAAGTCAGTGAATATTACCCTTTAAAATGAAATTCAGTTGTGTGTAGAAGAATATGATATGAATAAATTTGATATGGATATTCACTTAATAATGCGACTTATTTTTTTTCTTTTTCGATATTTTTATTGTTGGTAGTTGCTGTAAGCCAGCCAATTACAAGTTACCCTTTTAGTGAGATTTGTTTTTGTAGCCTTTATCGTCGTCGTCATCATCATCATCATTCATCCGCTGGTATTGCCGGAGCTGTGGTCTCCTTCCTCGCGTCTCGGTTTTTAGCAAGATTAGCGATTTTGTCTATGTCCAGGTGTGGGATGTCTGCGGCTATCTGCTTGATGTGTGTGCGCCTGCGTCCCTGTCTCTTCTTCGGAGTGTTTGAGGATTGCCAGAGTGCCATCTTTCCTACTGGCTGATTCTCACTCCGAAGACAGTGCCCGACAAACCCTAGCCGGGTAGCCTTTATAGCATTTGATTATTTGATAAAAGAATGAAGTTCAAAAAAAACTATTATAATCATTATTATTATTGTTATTTAGGTTAGCTTCTGGGTCACAAGGGAAATTCTGAATGCAAACACAACAAAGAAAAGAGCTGAAATTATATCTCACTTTATTCGTATTTCCAAGGTAACTAGTGTCAAATCTTAAATCGATGCATACTTCATGACTCTCATATGTACATGTGTATCTTGTGAAATTCATGCACAGTATTCTTGATTTTATCAGCCATTTCTCACTGGGTTTTCGCTCAAATCCCAAAACTGAAATTTTCAATGAATCTTGTAGGCGTCCGACAATCTTTAACAGACGTTATCGAATCGAATTGATTTAGTTTTGCAGACTGATGTGGTTGAGCACTGATGTTGTTTGTATTTCAGAGGCTGCTAGAGCTAAGTAACCTTCATTCTTTAAAAGCTGTTGTGTCGGGATTGCAAAGTGCGCCAATTTACAGACTCATAAGGACGTGGAATGTAAGTCAACTGCTTCTATTCAATAACAAATGATTGTTTACTAGTGCTTATTCAGTAATTCGCTTTGATCAGGGTGTCAGCATAGAGTCAAAGTCAGCGAAGACTTTCAAAGCTTCAAGTAGATAATCAGTCTCGGTAACAATGCATCGTATGTTTGTGATTTAAGCGCATCTGACCATGATATGATAATCATTTGTGAATTCTAGCTCGTTGCAAAGAAAGACAAAGACAAGCTGGACAAATTGAACGACCTTGTATCAGAAAATGATAATAGGTATTTTCCTTTGGCTTTCAGTCAAACTACTCGCTCCACACTACTGAAAATATCTTCTTTGCTTAGCCTGTAGGCTGGGTAAATATGCATTGTATGTGGATGTAGGTTACTGCTTATAAGGGGGTTGTTATTTGTCGTGAGTAGTCTGATTGACAGATGTGACTTCGAACCCTGCACATTTTACAATAGAAGCACTATTGTCGAGGAAGGGTAATGTGAAACCAAGTCGTCAAGTCCACTTCCAAAGAAAGACATGTAGCCGTGTTTCTGTATGCTTGACATCAAGTATGATGTGCAGTTTTTTAATGGTGCCGTAGTATAATTTGTTAGCATCTGGACTCACCGCGCAGACGTTGTGGGTTAAAATTCTGCATGTTTCCGAATAGAAAACCACCGCTTAGGTAGCAACGGGAAGCCACCTAATGAAATGCACTTCCTTAGTAAGAAGCCGAAGCCCTTACACTCGCTTCTGCTAAGCTTGGAACCAGTATTATTGAACTGACAGTGATCTGAAACCGATAGAGTCTTATTGCTTTCCGTTCAATCACATCATGGTGGATACAATTTCCTCAATACTTCACCATCTTTTACTCACATGTCAAAAAGCCTAACTTATTGTCTCGTCAAAGACGCCTTCAGAGGGTGGAATCGGGCTTAAGACACGCTCTCTAAAATGTTGCTACCTCCATAGGTACGAGTTTGCATGTTGCAAAAGTAGCACCCTGCTGTTGCAGCTTTTGTTTGAGTCGTCTTTTTGTTTATTTGCTTTTCAGACAAAAGTTGAGAAGTTTTTTAGAAGCAGCCAAATTGCCCTGTATTCCATACTTAGGTATCCTCGTTATCTTTATTTACGTTTTTTCATTATTTTCATTATTTTCTTGTCTTTCTCATCCGTCTTTCCTTTTCGTATCACCCAAGCCAATTTTCATTGTGCTATAATTTATTCGTTCATGAAGAAATTGATTAATCATTTATTATTCATTATTATTATCATTGTTATTTATTTTTTTATTCATTATCATTTATTCCTTAATTCATTAGATTACATTAAAAGTAATACGTAATATGCTTCCATATGTAAAATTTATAATGAGAATGTCTGACGAAGAAATTGACGATTTAGCTGATTATGGATATAATTCTATTCTCCATGTCAAATTAAGGGCAAACTTTTTAGCTTAAATGTAACCTGATCAAGTAGAGCGAGCAGCAATTTTCGTCTGCAGAGTTCAAAAAGATCCCAGCCCAGCAAGTGACCTGGCTGCGTGCACTTATGTATAGTCTAGGGGATAAAATGTCCCTACGTTTTTGCTTTGTCAAGACAAATAGGGAGAAATTGAAGATTTGAAATGTCAAAGCATAAAAGAAAAAAATGTTGTTATCAAAATACGAGGACAAATTGAATTAAAGCCCTGTCTTCATCCCAATAGTGAAAAAGATAAGCGATTTATTTAGATAAGAATATAGAGCTTTACTATGAAACTATTTCATTGTCATGTTGACAGTGTGGTTGGGAGGTTTGACCTACAATCTCCTAGCTGATGTAAGAAATGAATTGAGAATCTTGAAAATACCAATCATTTAGGTTCAAGGTTCAAGCATGATATTAAAGGAAATTCTGCAACAAAAATGAAAATTGGCATTTAGCGAAAAATGAATTAATTTACAAACATATCTCTCTACGCAGGCATGTACCTCACTGATTTAACCTACATCAATACTGTACACCCACCTACCGGTGGTTTGGACATACGGCGTAGTAATATGGTAAGAAAGCAATGTCATTAGTTCCAAATGCATCCTTCTCTCCCATTTCGTACTGCTCCCATGTCTGTGGTGGTGCTCCTCAATCCATTCTCTGTCGTTATGACAAAGTCCAGTCCAAAGCCATTCGTCTCCTCAACAAACCAAGCCTCGCCAAATCTCTCCAATCTCTTTCTCATCGTCGTTTAGCTGGAGATCTTTCCATCTTTTACATATACTTTCACGGGCATTGCTCTCAAGAGATCAGATATATTATTCCAGTTTCTCTGAGGCGTGTCAGGACCACCAGAAGCTCAACTCATTCACACCCTTTCCAATTTGCACTGCCTACTTCACGAACTCTATCTCACAAATCATCATTCATCCCAAAAACATGCAACTTATGGAACGTCTTGCCTTCTTCTTGCTTTCCTGAGTCCTACAACTTGCCATCTTTCAAATCTAAGATCGATAAACTTGATCTTATCTCTCTCTCCTCTTAGCCTTTTGCTTTCTTCTTTCTTCCTTTGTTGGGGTTTTGTATAGCCCACCGTCGCCTTTCCCCAACATGACTCATCAAAAATTCCTTATCTCTCCATGACTGAAATAATTTCAAGAATGAGAATTGAATAGTAGTATAAATGTAATTCGTAGACCCAATATCCAGCGTATTTCTATGTGGAAAAGGCAGTAGGAATAAACTAACAGAAGTGTCAATCGGACTCGTGGGAGAGACCATAATCTTATTCATAGAACATGAAGCCATCACCTAAACTGATCATTCATTTCTGGAACTCATTAACTGAAGAAAGACAGCAGAGTTTGCTTTGAATTTCCAATCTTTCAAATCTAAGATCAATAAACTTGATCTGATCTCTCTATCCTCTTAGCTGCTCGCTTTCTTCTTTCCTCCTGTGTTGGGGCTTTGTATAGGCCACCATAGCCTTTCCTCAACATAACACTAAAAAAAAAAAATTAAGTCAGTGTTGTGGTTTTTGCTTAGTATACGTATGGCTTCAAACTTCAAGCGGGCCCTTTAGATTTGCTTGTTAACAGGTCGAAGTTCATCAAAACGAAATCATCCTATTGCAACAGGCTAATTTGTATCAGCATTATATTTTCCGTCATTTCATGTTGCTTATTATTATTATTATTATTTACTATTGTTTTTCTTAAAGAGATGAATGCATGTTTCACTTTTTCAGATGAATGCCATAATCCGAATTATTGCCGATTTTCAGCAGTCAAATTACGGTACAACTTCGCATACAAGTATAATTTCTTTATTCAAATGCATGGTGATTTATATTTTCCCAGTGATTCAACTGCAAGTTAAGTTTTATTATTTCATACAATTTTGTTTTCCTTGTAACTTTCTAAGCTCTTTTGACTCACGAGTATAACTTTGAAGAGAGATGAATATCTTTCACCTGCAACTTCTCATTTGTATTTCTAAATTTCTTATCTGTGCCTTCTGCTTAGCAGCCTCAACTAGATTTTTTCCCACTGAGAAGCTATGCTTATCGAGCGGTGTCATGGTCCTTCGACTTGATGTGACCATACTTCCTAATGCGTGCTTTTTGGATTACGAAGAGCTATTTACCCTCTTCGCTCTAATTACGGGTTTGGCTCAACCTGAAAGCTGAAGCATTCACCATGTGACCTGCGATCAAATGCCTTACATCACAGTTATTCTTATAGCTTATTTGTGTTTTTTAATCCACTATCTTACTCTTCTTCCCATATCTCCTTCGACAGACTTGCCAGAGAAACCTCATATTCAGAAATATCTCATGTCTGTGAAATATATCGAAGAGCTACAAAAATTTATGGAGGATGATAACTATAAGTACGTCATCATTCAATAACTTCGCTGTCAATAACTTCAGTTATCAGATATCTCCTTAGCCGTCCTACTGGCTGAATTCTAATTCCTCTGCCCCTTTGGAAAACAATAAAGGGAGCCAAATCCTTGCTGCCTTGCGTCAAAAACGGTTTGTTGCTAGCAGTTGAAAAAATACACCACTCACCGAATTTCGAGCGCAAAAAAAGCCAGATCTAACGCACATATTTTAAAATAATTCTGTGATTTAGTGGTTGATTTTTGGACTCTCACAGTGCAAGGACTGCTTGTTTGAAAGATCTATCGTTTGCAATAAAGGGACTACCGGTGACAAATGCAGCGGGAAGTATTGTTATAAAACTCCACCTCCTAAAAAATTGAAGGTGTTTTTGCTACGCTCAAATTCGACTATCTCCCCTTTCCCATCTTTATTTATTGACCGTGCTATTCTTTTTTGTAAATTGATTGAGAAATGTAAATGCCATTGATAGTGGGAACTAGACTACCAATTGTCTTTTCCCACTGTGGGTGGCATAAGAAATTGAAATTGTTTTGTAGTTTAATAGTTTGATTATGATTTGTTTGTGTATGAAAAAAAAATCCGCTATGATATGATATAGCTTGGTGATCAATCCATAACTGAGTTGGGTTTTCAACTCAGTCTCGTAACTGTAATACAATCGTCATCGCTTGCAAACATGTTTTCATTTGCAGATTGTCTCTCAAGATTGAGCCGAATGTGACCGGACCAGATTCGAGTAGGCGAGGAGATTACCGAGGAAAGTCCCCAGAGACTGGTCAGTGTCTTGTATTTAATAGTAGTTGAAGACGAAATTAAATTTCACCTTCAGCTGGCTTTTTTTATCCAGATGCTTTAAAACACCAGGATAGTTTGTTCAAAAGTTGATAAGGTCATCGCTTTCGGATGCAAGGAGTTCGATTGCCGTTCTTTTAATCTATTTTACGTCTTGTTACATAGTTCTTTTCCTTTTGGATATAGGTGTGTTTCTTGTCGACTTCGTCCTAGCTTCTTTAATGCATTTAAGTTTCAATTCTGTGTCATTTTACATTATTTTCCAACCAACGGCGTCTTCGGGTGACCTCTTTCAATTCAATGCGACCTACTTCCAGAATTTCCAGTCAACGTGTTGTACTTTTTTAAAGTAGGTGTTTAGTCTCCTTGATTAAAATAAGATACCCGAAAGTGTGTTTTGGCTTGTTGGAACTCCATTTCCAGACAGTTGGTTGGCATGCAATCATCATTTCCGCGTCAACACTTCTTTTCATCTGATCTGTGACGTTGAAATTATGACAGGCTCAGAGGAATGTATATCCACTGTTCTGCTCTCTTCCCCAACTCATAGATATCCTCTGTCTTCTGTGAAACCTCTTTTCATTCTGCCCCCGTTTGAACACGATGTCAATATTCTATATTGCAGCAATGGTCACATTTTTTTTGCCTTGTTTGTGTCTAAACTTCGACGCTTTTCTTTATTATACTTCTCTCGTCATACCTGATTCTTTTAGGCCTTTTTTCCTACTTTACCTTAATTGCCTCTGCTCATTATCTCCATCTTCTTATTTTCATATGTTTCAATTTGCTATCCAACAGCATCTTTAGCTGGTGATGTGTCGTCGATGGCACCCGTCCATTCAGCAGTTTCTTTAAAAGCCAATGCCTCCTTTAAACTTCCATTGAGTTCCACTGCCTCCCTCGGAAGAAACTTCATACCTAGCCACAGGAAAACAAGGAGTTTAGGAAATGGGTTGGTATGCTATTCATTTTAACACCATTGACCTTGTATTTTGAATAATTTCCACTCCGCAATTCGTTCTGCAAAGTGATTTAATTCGAAAGAATATCTTGCGTACGTCAGTATAAAATTTGATTATTGTTTGAAAGGAGTCGTACAAAAATTTCTTCTACAGTAATTCGTTATTGGGCAATTTCAAATGGCGTTATCAAAAGACGTCTATCTTTTGACAGTTCCGCTGCACTCTCTAAAACCAATTTTTTTCCATTTGGTCTTTTTTTGCGAAAGTTTCTTTGGTATCGAGTTCACCTCTGGCTTCCTTAACGCATTCTATGTAAAAATTTAGACACACTCATCATCGCTTACCCAAGAAAATTGAACCAGTCCCGTACCAATATTGGCTTGGAGTGCTTTCAAGTCGCTAAACACCAGTTCTTTAATCAATTTTTGATTAAGCTTTAACATCTTCCGCAGAGTCTTTATTGCACATGTCTTCCAAATGTACTCTGAAGATCGAATCTGATTCAAACCATTTATTGTCGTTTTCATCGTCGTTTGGCTTGGACTCTGTTCGTAGACACTTTCTAGAAATAGCACACTGCCTCCCCCCCCCCCTCCATTGATCTTTGCCAATCATATTTCCAGTGCATCCAAGTCAGTGCCATGCTTGCAAATTGTTATGTGCTACAATGTTCATTCTTTTCGCATTTCAGTGCTTTGCTGTCTACGTCATTTAACTCATTTTCGCAGAGGTGATTGTAAATAGATGACAATTTTCAGCGTAAATATGTTTGCTTGTGTGAATGATGAACTTGCCATGCAGATACGTTGATCTCTTTAAGAACGTTGATCTCTTTAAGAACTTTGATCTCTTTAAGAACGTTGATCTCTTTAAGAACTTTGATCTCTTTAAGAACTTTGATCTCTTTAAGAACGTTGATCTCTTTAAGAACTTTGATCTCTTTAAGAACTTTGATCTCTTTAAGAACGTTGATCTCTTTAAGAACTTTGATCTCTTTAAGAACGTTGATCTCTTTAAGAACTTTGATCTCTTTAAGAACTTTGATCTCTTTGACCCCAATTAAGGTGTTGAATAGACTGGTATATGATTTAAAATTAATCCTCTTTTAAGCTCTGCTTCTAGAAGTTTCCAATTTTTTAAGAAGTTTTGGCTACTCAAATTCAGAATTAAGTTCATAGTTTTAAATGAATTTTTGTGGTCTCGTCATTTTTTGATAAATGAAACCTCTTTTCCCCAGATTGAATGTTTGTTGGGTAAATCTGCCTATCAAGAATTTGTTCTCTAGTTAAATCAGAACCGTTTCGTTGATTTATGGTCACATATTCACATTAGCCTCTTCTCTGGCTGTTTTCTTCTTTTGCAATGTCTGACTTCGTTCTAATTCTTTCAATTTTGCTCCCATAACAGAAACCCTCCTATTCGGATTCCTTCAGACCCACTTCACCCCAGGTAAGTTTCTCATTCGCATTGCAATACCGTTGCCTAGTATAGATCTCCTTGCAGAGAGAAGTTCAATTGATCTTTCAGTAGCAGTATTCCCAGAACCTTTAGGCCCATGCAAAAAGTGTATTGTGCAAGAAGAGTATCAATCAATTCTTCGGCACCCCTCGTGTTTTTCCAGATCTGCCTCCCCTTCTCTAGCCCCCTTCGCTTGTCATTAGTTAGCGGTTTACAGCATCCATACCATAGTAATAATTATAAACTCAGCAGGGGATTGTACTTAATGGCAAATTAGCAGCATAGACATACGATAATGATAATATTATGCAAATATTTAAACTGGATAAACACTTCCAACTACGTAAAACTGTTTTATCCTCTCTGCCGTGTGCCTCATTGCTAAAACTTTTGTTTCGCCATCAATTCGTTAAAAAAGCGTTGGTGCAATCGGCAGTCGACATGGAACACGCCTACTGGCCAGGGGGTCTCGATTGCAAGCTTGCGCGTGCTTATGGATGTCTCCTCCTGTTAGCCTGTGGTAAGTGAGATGATAGTGTAATGTTTGTGGTGGTATGGTGGGAAAAAACGAACAAGAGCGGGAAGAAACATTTTAATTTGGGCAACTTTAGGGGTGGGGCCCCCGTCAGTACGAAGCAGTTTTGTTTTGGAATATGAACACTCTTACAATACGCTGTATTGGGCGCTAAGATCAAGCATTAGATTCAGCATCATCATTTTCTCATTCATATAATGTGCAATATTATTCTGCATTTGCATTTAGTTGCTCATTTGTTTATTTTTATACATATTCAAGGAAAGTGATTTTTTTGATTGAATTTCTCATTTTTGAATCTAGGTCAGTATCTCCTGGTAGTGTGACGTCACGGCATCTCTTGGATGATAGTCTGATTGATGATTATGAGAATGAATTGCATTGTACGTTGAGTTGCATGGTTTTTTTATATTTATTTTGAAATCATTCCAATGTGACGCCAATTAATCAATTTTGCACACAATAGTACAGCCGTGTATTTTGAACTGTGACAGGTTGCTCCTAGGCTTGAGTCGTGAATTGTGCAATATAGACAACCGAAAACTGATATGTTGATTGATAAGTGTTTTGTACCGTGTACTTATGCATCATTGCAAACAGGAAGATGTTTTGCATAGAAATTTAGCACTTCTGGAGACTAATTCGATCAACTTAGCAAACAGAGGCTTGTATATAGCAATGGTTATCTTAATAGCACTGGGGCCGTGTAGCATGGTGGCTTTTGTATAAACATTGATATAGCAAGGGTCTTGGGTTCGAAGCCAGCATTGGACTGCAAGCTGTCAAGGATCGAATCAATTGGAACCAGCATCTTGCACAACGAAAATGGTATCGGGGAGGAAGATACTAGGAAATCACCTGATAAAGTTCCACCTTCCCTTAGAAATAGTTTGTACCACTTTCTATAGTTTCTGCTGCTTTCTATGCGTTTTGCGTGGCTGTCTCTCTGTAGTCCTAAAGTTATAAACATTTGATTTGACCATTAATCAGAGTTTACAACAGGAGAGCTGTTGATCAATTGCGACCTTGTATTAGCTAATCTGGCCTACGAGTCTGCTTTTTGGTATCGAAGTTTCTATAGCTACCATGGAATCTGTACGTTCTATTCAAACGCTATATAAATGTTGTTTATTTTTTCAGCAACAATGAGTTTCGATTCTGGCCTGGATCACGACGAGCATGAAATGCATCCAGTGAAACACAGGTATCACATTTACGTTCAATGGTTTTCGTCTAAAGATTTATAAGGTGCATTTCCTAGGCATGCAGAAGTTCCAATTGATTCGATCCTTGACAGCTTGCAGTCCAATGCATCTTCTTGCATTACCTCTCTTGCTGCTATAGATGCAAGTTTTGCTATGAGCAAGAATCTAAAAATTTGAGCCTAAAGTTATTGATCAACTCACGCCAAGTCTTGAAAGATACTGCCGAAATTTGCATTAAAAATTGCCACCAATGCACTTTTTGACACTAGTATTTTTCGTGTCCCAATCTAACTATTTTGATATTTTAATTGCGCATCTTTTGTAAATTGATCATATCCTTATATAAAGCATACAGGGTGTGAATAGAATGTAGCAAAAGTCCCCTCAACGAGCTTACAACTGATCCTTGCAATTTGTGTGTTTTGTTTCTTCAGTTTTGAATGTGGAAGTGGCGATGAATTGACTCCGCACATACCAGCTACATATTTCAAATTGCAAGGTAAAATTACTGGGGGATTCTTTAATGAGGTTGTTTTGAATCAGGAAATGAAAAATTCTTGATAAGGAGAAAGAGATATATTCTTTTAAGCAATGTATAATGGTATTCAGTTGTCCACTTGGCACGATCATTTTCAGGTAAGAATGAGGAAATTCATGTCATGTCATTGTGTTGGCGAAAGCTTATAGTCTGATGATGATGGCGTGAATATGAAAATATCATACCGCTATTAGTTTCTAAATGAATAGAGTTCTTGGACAGGAACATTTTATTACATAAAGTAAATTATTAATCTGCTTTCAATTAAAATTTTCCCCGCATTCATTTATCAGCGTATTCGTAAAATCCTCAAGAAAAGACCAAAATCCATTCACGAGTTTCTTCATTGTTGCAAAATGCGCAACAAAATAAGCTACATTAACGAATCAAGCAAATTGTTCCCCTTAGTCACAAAGGTTCAAGGGAATTCTTGTCAGCACGTTTTGAAATTTGGACGAAATTCATTTCGGGTGCATTTTGATAGTTTTGATTTAGGAAGCATTATTTTCCGGATTTAATTCTGCTTCCTAGTTCAATTGTCTCTTTGGTAAATAGTATTGAATGGTTACACAGTTATAGCGGGAAAATAAAGTTCCAAGCGATCACAGTTCTAAAATGAGTTTTATTGAAAATCGTTATGTTCTCCTGCTTTACTTTTTCAGGATTCCTGAAGCGAAAGACCTATTTAAAACACGGCCAGAAACCAAGGGTATATTTCAATGCAAAATTCAACTTGTTGTTGATCCATCTGATTTATGTTTTTATTGATAGATTGATTAGTCAGCTCATTGGTTAGTTCATTACTAGATTTGCACATTGATATTTCGCGATTTTTTAATCCCAATTCACCAGGGAATTCAAATGTCTTTATTTTTTCATTATCCTGCAGGTTGCACGTTGGAATCGTTACTGGGTTGGATTGACAGGATCTTGCCTAGTTTATTTCTTACCAAAATATCGAACATTTGGTGGACACGAGCGTGACAATGTATGGACAATTATTTCGAGTTTTCAATGTTTCCTAAAAACTGTCACAATGCATATTTCATAGCTTTAAATTTGAAATTTATCACAAAATTAATTTAAAACAGCTTTAAATGGTTTTTATTCTCCGATTGGAACGACAGTTTTGTTTCAGATAAGCATATTACATATCATATCTCTTACTCAGGCCTGAGCAGCACTATCTGCACGCATAACGTATTCCCTTGTAATTTAGATGTGTTATTCTAAGCTCAATTTTGTATGTTTATGCCAAAGAGCTGTAGTAACAATGTAGCTTATCAGTGTTATGTTTTCCCTCCACTCATCAAACAGCTATTCTTCATCTTTTACTTCACTTTTTTCAATCTGCAATTTAATCAGGCAGCTGCTTTCCTTGCTGATGGTGCTTCTCATTCCGTTTCCCTCAGAGGACATTTCTCCTTATTTCGCTAAATTGATGAAACCGAGCTCCATTTGCAACATAAGCTTATGTAGCCATAGTTTCACTTCCTGTGTTAAGGCCGAATATGTGCAATTTTGAATCCTTTGTTATTGTTTAAAAAGGAAAGGTTTAGTCCATACCCGGATGTGGTCTATGTTTTTCTTTTTAGTGAGTTATGTTGAGGAAGGCTATGGTGGTCTATGCAAGGCCCCAACAATTGAAGAAAGAAGAAAATGAAAGGCTAAGATGAGATGGAGATGTGATCAGGTTTATGCAGTTTATTGACAAGAAGAACGACTAATTTTTCAAATCTCTCGAGAAATAGGCAAAAGTGAATGAAGAATAATTTCGTTAAATGAATGTATGTGGTGTTGCTAAACATTGCCATCATTCAATATGCTTAGCTTTTTGCTGTTTGTTGTTTTAGTTCAGAGTTGATCCGCATAAAGTTATGTCTTTATATGGCTGGAGTGTAGTCAATTGCAATTCGGCCACTTGTCCAGACGTCTTTCAGATAGTTGACGAAAAAGGAGGTAATCTACTTTTGTGCTCTCTTCTTAGCATCGTGAAGTGGGTTTCTTCACACTAAGAATCCGTTGACCAATGCTGTAGTCCTTTCTCTAGATTTTTCCACACCCTATAATTCACACACTTAGAATTACAAAGCGAAATTCGAAATTCTAATTCTCCTGACTCTAAGTGGAAGTTGGTTTTGAGCTTGGACCTGATTACTCATCATGAAATCTATGAGCCAGTGCTTTATTATTGAGCTATCCAAACACCTAGTTACTTGGTTTCCATCTTGATTCTGCTTGATAAGTTTGATAAATTTTCTGAGTATTCATTGTTATGAAGACCGTTACTGATTTGATGTAGGATATGGTGGGACATGATATGATCAATATGATAGGATGCGATGTTGCTTCAAAGTTAATTTTTGATTTCGTGTTTTTCTTGCTTTCAGCCAATGTATATAGGTTCGTTGCTGGCTCAGCATCCAATTCAGTTCTCTGGTGCAAAAATATAACAGAAGCCATCCAAAAGGGTGTCAAGCAAGCACATGTGAGCAAATTCGATCATTCATTAATCGAACTCGATTTTTACTTTGCCATTTACTGTACCTTGTCACCACGCATAATTATTATTGTGTTAAATTAAGGATTTCTTAATTATTTTTCATCCATTCATTGTTAGTTTCATTACTCATTACCTCATTCGCTTTTTTTTTCATTTTTTGGTCGTTCTTTTATTCGTCTGATTTTTGGGCGCATCAATTTATTCATTCTTATATTCAGTTGTTGGATTATCGTTTTATTTCTTCCTTATCCATTTCTTAAAGAATTTTTGATTGATGCCGTCTCTTGCAGATTCCTCTTCCATTATGAGATCTAAATTGGTTTTTTTTTTGTCTTCAGCCAAAGAATTTGATATCATTTGGTGATTCTGATGATGATTGTGATGAGATGACTCGATTCCAACACGATACTCATTTATGACATAAAGATTTCAATCCTGGTAAGCTCAATTCATTCATTTGATTTCTGTTTATTTATTATCTATCCATTCATTAATTTATTCTTTCTTCTATGTTTGTTTATTTGCCTTCTTTTATTATCAACAAGACGACCAAATTTCATTCGTAAGTCATTTTACATATGAAGATGTCATGTTTCTTCATTTATGTTATTCATTATTCATTTATTTTTCTTTTATAATCATTTTTCATTTCGTTTGCTCATTGATTTGTTTTACATTTATTCACTTGCTTACTCATTTCTAGTCATTATGTATGCGCAAAAATCTTTTTCAGACAGAGATTTTAGATAAGGAAAAATGTGAAACTTTCCCCGGAAATAAGCTGCACCTTTGAGCTGTGCAGATCAATGGCGCAATTTAGATTGCTTTTGATTATAATTAAACTTGCTCCAATTTGAGTGTTTTAAATGTTGGTTTCGTTATTTATTTTCGCATTTATCTTCACCAGTTCCTATAAGAGAGTATTTAAATTGAATACCAATGAATGATCAATTCCATCACACGTAGGAAGAGTTCACGTGTTTCTTCATTGAGATGAAGGTTAAATTTTTTTGGCTTTTGGATTTAGTTTTGTTTTCTTTTCAAGGACCAGTACCATCACTCTAATCTGTCAGCATTTCCTGCAACTCATTCCTCAAGAAAGGTGCAGACGTTTACCACAGGAATGTCTTTCTCAAAATGAAACTCAAATTCGAATACTGTGTTTGTATTTCTTTCCTATCTTTTAGTTTGTATCTTTTACTGTTATTATGATTTTATTTCATCTTCGTCCTTGTTACGTGGAATCCAATTTTGATTTTCGAAAATTCCAGCTCAGAAGTTTAAAAACAACCATCTTTAGCTAACGTTCGATTCCTTCGTGTGTAGAACTTCTTCTTTGCTCTTCTCCTTGGTCTGGTCTCATCTAGCCGGGATCGACTGTGATGCCTCCGTTGTTGCGTCCTCTTTGATATTTTTCCATTGGCCGTCTATGCAGACTCCCTCCCTCTTACTTCCCTGTCCATAGCTTCTCTGACTGGGTCTTCCGTTTATCTCCTTGAGCTAGGATCTGGTATTTGCTAGGCATGAAATATCCTTCTTATGACTAAGAAATCTTTTGCCTATGTAATCTGACATGGATTGACTTGGAAATTGCTGTGTTACAGGAGGGATCTAAACACCAATCAATGTTTGTTTTATTGGCTATTCTGTAAGAGTAGTTTGTATCGTAAAATTCCGACAAAGTCTTCTTTTTTCCTTTGAGATAGTTAATGCGATAGGCAAAAGCTTAATCCCTTGTTACTCAACTTCCTAAAAAGTTTCATATTGAACTCTTAAGACGTATTTTCTCCTCAAAAGAAATTCAGCCTCAATATGAAGAAGAGTAGAATCTTGCTGCAGACGCAGTTCGAATTGCTCTTTTCGCTTTCTTGCTTAAAGACTTTCGTGTATTCAAATCAGTGCAAGAGTCCAACACAGCCTAATGGAAAGTTAACAGTTTCACAATATAGTACCTACCCTGGTGTAGCAAATGAATTATTTCGAAAACTTTTCCACCCAAAAACCGGCAATTTAGGGTATTCTAGCGTGCCTTTTGAATTATCATTCATAATTTTGAAGCGAGCATTCAGTTATTTTAAGATTCAATTATTGTAGAGATTCAACACATGAAATTTGTTACGTACTTCTTACTTGCATTTGAAATGAAATTTCGTTTAACACCCTTTATTTTTCGGGTATGATAATATATGTTTTGAGAGTCTGTAATTACTGTAAGTTGAAGCTCTTTTTACATTTTGCTGCAGGAATATGCAAATAAATTTCCATCATTTAAATTTGAGTTCCCTTGAGGACTTTAGTGCTTATTATTTCGATGAAATTCTAGGAACCTGATCAAGGTACTTTGACCCATGAACCCTGACGCCCTAATGCCAAAGTTAAAGTCGATAAGTAGAAGTTCATAAGCTTAGATTCATGACAAATATCAAGCGAGGCAAGATGAAAGACCTAAGTTGTGATGGATATTCCAAATCTATAGTTATTTGGCTAAATATATGGATGTATGCAATACATAGAGAATGTGACAATCAATGACTACGAGCCATTGACAGAAAGATTAATCCATCTCGTCATTTTCAATAATATTACGTGGGCGCCTTATGTTTCACTTGCTATCTAAATTGATCGAGTTTCTCTCTTCCATATTTTGCCATAATATCAGTTCTAGGAATGGCCCCCTTTTACTGAATGACATTACTGCATGAAGATTGTCTAACTGCATAACAATAGCTTGTAATTCATCCATGTATTCAATGGTGATTGAAGCAATTACCCATACTCCACGTGAAATTTCCCCCCAATAGCTATCAAATCATATGTTCGTAAATCTCGAGAGCCGTGTTTAGGACCCAGATGCAAATCGTAACATTCGCTAATGAAGGAGGCCGTATACAAAATGAAAGAAAGGTTTGCACTGTAAGCATATTGACAGGAGCTGAAACCACTCACCAAATATAAAGAATTCATTCTGCTCTCTTCTCCTCGTTGTTTAATGTACCAATCTAATAATGTTTAGAAACTTTCTAACTTGATATTGTAAATACCAAATTAAGTACAACTGTTATTCTTTAAAACAGAAAGTATGTTCATAGATCATTTCTTATTAAATATAGTGTTTTTTTGTTGTCACACCTCCTTTGAACATTGTCATAACTATGCCGCTGATTTTGCTACTCTACTGACAAGGAGAAAAATTCACGCAACCAAAGATACCTAGATGTTGCGAAAAGCATTGCCGAAACCGATAGCATTTTCGAAAGATTTTTTATGTATCCCTTTTAAATCGCTTCTTGTTAACGTGGCACAATGCTAAAGTTGCAGCCCAAAAAATGAAAATCTAAAGTTCATATTTCACTGGCAAGGTGCTCCAATAGTCTAATGTGTCATTCTCCTGTCCGATTTTTCTCTGCGAAAAATTTATCCCTTCACAGTCCAGAAGTTTATCAAATACATAGTCCTTCTTCCGAAAAGGGACAGTTTGACAAGTCTTACATCTCTTCAAAATTTGGTTCGCGTCCTTCGGCTCTAATGTCTTGAGCCTGTGATTGTCCATCATCATTTAGCAAATCCAGGGCATCTCTACAAAATCTTGAACATCCCATTTCTATTTTTAACTTGCACCAGTTTCCCTGTCGCTTTGAATGCTTTCGTACAACTTTCGAGATCGTCTAGAAGCCCCTGCAATGCCTCAGGGCCACTAGATCTATAACAGGTCCATCTGAGACCATCTCTATCCGCAAATTCAACACCATAAAAAATTCACCGAATTTCTTTGCTAACGCATTCTTCGCTTTCAGGTAGCTATCCTTCTGGTTGTTGAAAAGAACGGTTGAAGAACCCTTCTGTCTTTCCCAATACAAACTGGATGAGAAGCTGTAGCCCTTCAATCTTGCGTTCGAAGCTTGGCATAGGAGCGAAATACTTAAACGGGCTAACAACAAAGACTGTCTGTCAGCTCTGATGCGGCATAATTGTGGTAAATACCAGATTCCTCGCAGTTTCAAGGGATTCTACACAGCATCAACTAATTCCCATGAGCTCGAGTCAGGGTATAAAGAAGATCAATCTAAATATCTTGTTGGAGGTAATCTCCCCATGGGTACTTGTTGCCATGGAGGAGCATTGGAATACCAACGCAAAGTCAATTGCAGATTGCTGGCTGCTTGCACAATGGGAGTGTATCACTGGAAAGGAACAGACTTCTGTTCATTAGCCATTTCGTCCCATTTCACTCTCTTTTCTTCATTTAGAAGGCCCTTCGTCCATCTGGGGCCGCATCATGAGACAGGGCTACAGGCAGATGGGCTCGTTGGCGTGCGACATAATACATGGAACAGTAGAAAGAAAGAGAGGGAGAGGACGGTCCAGAAACACATGGTTGGGCGACTAGAGACGTAGTGGAGTGGACCTGAAGAAATGTGGTGAAGTGTGTGGAAGTGGCCAGAGACCGTCGAAAATGGAGTCATAAAAGTGCCCCAACGGCCACAAGGCCATGCTAGTGATCTGGCCTGACTTGACCTGACCTCATCCATCAAAGAAGCTCTTTTTGTGAAATTTTCTCAATAATTTTTCATCGAGACAAGTTGCTCTTGAGCTTCTTGCCTTCCTTGCAAACGCGCTCCTACGGGAAGATTGACATTTTGCTTCCTGTGCTAAATCTTGACGCATGTCTCTTTGATGAAACGTCAAGGAAGCTGCGCTATCGTGTCTAATTCATGGAAAATATTCTCTGCCGTGTGTAAAAGCAAACCAAATTCGAGTAACAAATCAAATCAAACAAAATGAAAATGATCTAAAAAAGTAACAGAAGGTTAAGTTAAGACACATGATAAAAAATGAGCAATAAGCAAATTAAATGACACAAAATAAATTTGTATGTGCATTTTATATTTTTGCTAGAAAGTACAGGCTTAACCCAGCTTCCAGTGCAGGCTAAACCCCGCTTCAGCTCCCACGATATTATTTTACTACAGCGTATACCCTCTCTTTGCTCAAAAAAGGACGAGTGGGTTGAACCAACCCAGAAGCACGCGACAACTCGGCACTAAATCGAACAATATTTAGAAAGGCAATGTAAACGGAAGTAGATTGATAAACAAATTGGAAAACAAAACAATAAGCTGTCACGCATCAAAGGTCGAAAGTCAACAAAAATGGCCACAACCAAAATAAAAATATCAAGAAATAGTACTACGTCGCACTTTCTCCTTTGTTAGAAATCATGACCCGAAGAAAGCAGGCAATTCCTTGTACAAAATTACGATTGACTGGTGGGCTATGATGTAGAGGCACCCAGAAGCATGAATAACGCATAAATGAACCAATAACCATCAGCATATCATGCGCAAACTGAAATCGCTATTCAAAGTATCAATACAGCATGAGAATAAACGTGTTTCATTCTTTCAATACAGACATTGTTTGACTCTCCATAGTTCTGACGTATGTCCATTCGGGTATCTTTGCTTTATGGAACGTTCCTGAGATTTATACGGTAAGAATTTTAGGTCACCTAAAGAGTTATATACAGATGGTAATGGAATAAAATGAACCGCGACTGGTTGTTTGCTCTGAAAGCATACGAGAATCTTCATAGATTCACAACGAGAAATACATTCAGTTTGCTTAAACCCAATTTACATTGAATCCTTGTCCAAGGGAAAGAGTTTCCTGACTTGGAAATCGCAACATGTTTCATCTTCATCTCTTCCAGCACTTCCGAATCACCGGCTGAAGTGAGGACATCGTGATTAGCAAAGCTTCCTATGAAACGAACCAAATTTTATAGCAAAAATGTGTACAAATGGGAGACTAATCTACTCTACTGCTCCCATCGATTTCTGCCGCGGGGGCTTGATAGTCAATTTTTTACAATGTCCTTCATTTGAAAGGTTTCCATTAGTAACCTAGCAGCAGACAGTAGGTTTCAAATCTGTATACCTCCGTTTCGTGTCCATTGCAATAGAGGCTAAGTAAGTCTTACTTGGGAGAAAGAGGAGTCACTAAATGAAGACAAGTGGGACACATAATCAGCCTTTTTCTAAATCACATATTGGTACTTCAATATCTTTTCAACCTTTACATCTAAGGAGAAACATGGTTTATAAGTAAGATTAACTTAGTACAAATTTGATTAGTTTTTTTTCGTAAGCCATTTTTTATTCCTTATGTTCAATTCCTCCGCAGATTTTAATCTTTTTTCAAACTTAGTTAACGACAGTTCGTTGATTTATGGTTGATGTCCGTTTATTTTAGCAAACCACATCATCATTTATGCCCAAAGTCATCTGTGAATTTGCTGTTCTGTTCCATTTTTGGCATAGGCTGAAAATATCTTAAAGCATGCTAAAATGGATCGGCAGCCATCAGTGCAAGTGACGCAGAATTCAATCATAAGTTTGCACAAGACCAAATGCATTAGAAAACAAATCTCCCTTGGGCAGCACTAGAAATGTCTAAGATGGTTTGAATAAAAACATCTGAAGGCAATACTTGATCCAGGTTTCCATTTCTCAAAGGAAAGTTTTCAGAGGCTGGTGGAAAGGGCGGAATATGCCTCAGAGGTAGGTGATACGTTATAAGAGAGCGTGCACAAGTCAACCCAGATCAGAAGCAATTTTCCCGCTGCATGTCTCCGATATTGAACTAGTTCAAGTACGCCTTCTTTTGGATTCTTGCATATTCATTACCCATTTGACGCAATCATTTTTTTATAAAGATGTGCCTACAGAAAATTTACAGCATCGACGCTTCTTACCTCTGTCCGGATCGTTCGACTTCCCTGAGTCGGACATGTGTTTACATAATGATCAAAAAGCATACTTGGATCCGATTCTGGAAGCGACTCATCTGATTCGAGGCTAGCCTCTAATCCACCAAGACCTCCGAATACAATCAGTAGATGTCTACAGAGAGGAGGTATTCACGTCATAACTCATTTTACAATCAGACTATTTATCCACATCAATCTGCCCACTAATGAATAACAGGATTTTCCCAAACTCAATGAAACTTTAGTGGAATAGTAATGGTGTAAATAATTGGGACATAAAAATAAATAATATACTTGGATCAAAAAAGACACCACCGTCACCTCTTTCATACCCTGCTCTTGTTTAACAATGTTTTGGTTATACATAACATCTGCGCCTACATGCTATTACAGCTATGGACAAAGAGTGTCATTTTCAGGCTTATGTATTCGTATGAAAGAAAAGACTTTAAACCATGGAATTCTTTTTAGATTGCTCTCTTGATACGAAATTAATAAAGATACTATTGCTACCCACTTCCAGGGCATTTTGCATAAAAACAATTTAAATGTGCAGAATGCTAATAAGAAACAATGCAAAATCTTGAAAAATTGATTTCAGGCTAAAAACCCGGCATCATCCTACGCTTAAAAAGCAAATCTATTTACACTTACTTATACTGAGGCAATTTTAGCTTTCGAACAGTAGTGCCTCTTTCTGATGTCCCTATTGTGACGTCATAGCCATCTTTAAACGGACATTGTGTAAATACCGTCCCAAACGTTTGTGCCAGCCTAACGGTATAGCCCCAGTAAAGGCCTTTCTCTGTTCTTGGCTCCGAAGGAGAGACAACTGTACCGCGTGCATGCCGGCCCTCTAGAAATGAAACCAAGCATTGTAAAATAAATCTTATCTGGTGTATGTCCATGCCATTCCAACTACGGACTAGCGATTATGGTTCAGAAAAAGAGGAGAGAAACAATTCATATGAAATGTTACAAATCTAGAACCGTTTAAAAGAAAATAATTTTGCATTGCCTTTTTCCTATCACCGCGCTCTTACTGACGTCAAT
This sequence comes from Pseudorhiza aurosa, assembly GCA_964026355.1. Classification (NCBI taxonomy): domain Eukaryota; kingdom Metazoa; phylum Cnidaria; class Scyphozoa; order Rhizostomeae; family Lychnorhizidae; genus Pseudorhiza; species Pseudorhiza aurosa. The sequence goes on from OZ032124.1 coordinate 1,145,335, forward strand.
GCAGTTGCTTCAAACAGATCGAACTGGTCCACATTTGTATCCGGCATAATTTGATTTGATTCCACGGTTAACTCAAAATGAAATAGCAGGTATATACCGCGACTAGTGAAGCTACAAAGGGACACTTTGTTGGATTGCAAAGTTCAACAAGACTAATGAAAGACGAGGCAGTATTCGAAGCTAAGAACCGAAACCAAAAACGAGTGGATGATGCGGACAATGATGACCTTTCAAGGAATAGTTGATGACACATCGGTGAGGTTATGAGGCCAAAAGTCTCAGAAGAATATCTTAACTAAAGTGAAAAGCAGATCACTCTTGCAATCGATATGATGATTTTATTAAATACTGTCTCATGGTGTACTGCTCTCAAAACGGCCAGTTTTCCATGCCAACTAGTCATTGTGTCATTCTCGACAACTGCAAGAATTACCTGTTGACGACATTCTCACAGTGACGCGTACTCCTGCCTTCAAATGTCTGTCTACTTGCACTTCTTTCCTAAGGCCTGCATTGACGTAAGAGCCTTCGCCTTTCTTGACAGGCCGATCAAGAACAACTCCTTCGCGGTACAGTGACTCGTCATCAATTCTCATGTGGTGAGGACAATCAAGGGGATTCAATAAACCTGCACGAAAAAGGGGGTGAGTCTTAAAACGCAGCAATAACCAGCAGTCATAATTAGATTTAATGAATCAGATCAGATCTCATTGAGACTTAGTTCTTAAAATATCGCAAATACTACCAGAATTAACTGAAAGTTCCAAAGACCAAAGCTTACAAGTTGTATTTGAATCAGGAGCAGAAATACTCCCTGACATATTATATGTAAAAGGTTCCTTTTTAGGGGACTGGACCAAGTAAACACAGTGTCTATAGATACGCAGTATGCATTATGCTCAGTTGTAAAAGTTCTCTAAAAAGGAGCCTCCAACATGGTTTGACAGGCTTGAAAAAAGTTCTGCCTTTAAACGTTCTGGTACTCAGGACATAAACAACATTTTCGGCCTAGCCGAAGCAGTAGATAGGGATCGGAGGTCCCCGTGAGGCAACACCGAAGACTTCAATATGGTATATGCTGCTTCCTTGCTTAACACTCAGGTCTTTAGCAAGAGTAAAGTACACGCTGATCGTGTCCAGCATCCAACTGTAGCATAACCTGTGCTTGCCTGGCCGTGGGAGCAAAGAAATAGAAACAGTGACTGGGCTTTAAACCAAAACAGTGAAGGACCACTGATTTTAACAGGAAATAGTCAGTGATTTTTGCTTATTCTTGACGAGAAATCATGGAAACAAAGGAATCCATTTTGAATAACAATTAACCTATTACGAAGGATACCTCACAACGGACACATTTTCAGTAGCAGACTTGATTCAATTGTAATTATTTTCTCAATTTTTACTATGCACATGAGATTGCAAAGCAGACTACGTACCAGCATATTGCAAATCCGGGTGCTTTGGAAACAAATACTTTCGCAGGTATTGTGGGCATTCCAAATATTGAAGTATTCTGGCAAGAAGTACATTCGCATCACTTGCTTTTGTTGATCCTCTAAACGCTGTTTTCGCCTCCTTGTTACCTGACTCATTGAACACTATGACCTCGTCAACATTGTATATAACTAATGACCTTGCAATCTATAAGAACAAAGAGTTTAGAAACGGCATTAGGCAGTTGCAATTTCGAAAATGTTACATGTAGCTTCAATTTTTTCTGCTTATACAGGGTCGTCGTATTGGGTAGGTTTTCCAGTGCGAGTTCTTTTCCTGCAAATAATCTGCTTCAGTGCATGTTGCTCTGCCAACCCAGTTCTTCTACGTCGTTTCTGTAGCTATCCCTTATACGCCTTCTAGGTCGACCTTCCTTTCTCCTGAGAAAATTCCGTTTTTACACCCATTTGCCAACACAATTCTCTTCTCAACACAACACAATTCCAATGAGATGCCCAGATGACTGCAGCCTACTTCTCGACATTCCTCTCTTCGGCAAGCTTCCTTAAGATCTCTTTTCACAGTTTCACTCTAGATACCACAGCCAGCTCAGTTTTCTCTTTTCCACCCTCTCCAACTTTTTCTCATGACTACAAATGAGGCCACAGCCTCCAAGAAATGTTGATGCTGTATGCACTAACACAAAGTGCATTTGACTTTTCATTTTTAAGCTGAGCTTTCTCTCACCGACCATCCCATTTAGTTCCTCCAGGTGTTCCATCCTGTCTACATCCTCTTTACTACTTCCTTGCCCAATCCACTATCTTCCTACAAGGTCCAGCCCACATTTTTGCCTTCCTGGACATGCAGTGCTTCTTTTCCTTGTGGCTTAATTCTCTTTTTTAGTGATTTGTGTTGGGGAAAGGTCACAGTGGCCTATACAAAGCCCCAACAGAGGAAGAAAGAAGAAAGCAAAAGGCTTAAAGGAGACAGAGATTAGATAGAGTCATGATCAGATGCCTAACTGATGCATCCTGCTTTTTTGGCTAAATTTCACAAGCTTCCTTCTTGACAACAATAATTTCAATTGCTTGTCCAAGGTGAATGAAAGTTTCAAAGACCATTGGAAATAACTTCAGCTTCCTGGGAGTCGGGTAATGAAGCTAGTTATAGCATCATAGAGAAACAATACAAATTACCATCCTTAATAAATTATTTACAAGAGATTCATAAAAAGAGTTGTTGCCTTGAAATCAACCCAAGAAACCATTTGCCCACATCTACATTCCCTTCAGTGGTACGAAAGTAAAGCATCAATTACATAATTATAAGTTTGCAAATGCAGGCCCAATGAGCCTTGGCCCAAGGAGATTTCCCCCTAGATATTCATCCTTCTACTTGGTTGATGTGGTAAGCCCCTGTGCAAGGGAAAGGCATAGAGCCATACAAAAGGGTGATGGTTATGATTATTATTATCAGCATCATTAATGCTTTTATGATTAGAACAATCTTGGTGGTATGATGATGAATCAACACAGAATTGATTTGAAAGAGGGGCATACTAGTCACTTAGTCACTATCTAAGATGCAATAGACAAAACAGTTCAATCTGTACTGGACTTCAATGAGGCAATATTGAGAAAAGACAACTACTAACATTTCCCTCTGCAAAATAGGAAACTTTTAAATTTTAAGCCATCATAATCAAAAAGTTTCTGAACTTTTTTGCTTACTTGCCCTGCAAGGTATGTCCTAAGTTCAGGTGACTGTGCATTTTCCAAAATGGACCCAGGCAATGCAATACTAACTGTGAATGGTCTTCCTACAATCACAAAAATGATAATATGAAGTTGTATCAAAAAATAAAGAGCTTGACTGACTTTATAAGCTACCTTTAGCAATAGAAAAGAATTCTGTTTAGATCAATCACTAAGGATTTCAAAAATACTCTGTTCATACAAGTCCAGGCACATTACACACCATATGATATAGATCTCCCTTCATAGGGATGGCTCAACTTGCTGAACTGTAATCAATCCCAAAATCTTCCATCTATACCTAATCTGATATTCCACTGTTTGTATCCTCTGAAATACTTTTGCTGAATATCAAGGCAATTCTGTCTGTCCAAACCAGCTTTTTTCTACCTTTGGGCAATTTCTTGCAAACATGAGCAGCAAATTTCTTCTACCCAGTATTTCTTTCTTAAAAATTTTGTCTGTTTACTTGATCTAATAATCTGAGCATTTGGGTGATTTTGTCAGTCACACATATTTTGCTTTCTAAGCTGTCCAACTCAATCAAAATAAACAACAACAGCATCAAATTTCAAAGCTTTCAGTGCCTTTATGGTCCCGTTGTATCATTGACCAGCCCTCTGCTCAATGCAGTGCTATCTGGCATACCTTATCTGTCCAGATCATAACCAGCCAGTGACATGCATTTTTTCCAATAGTTAGTCTCCCAAAGTCATCAACAGAGTTGCTGATGTAAAATAACTATACAATGTTGTCTGCATAGGGTAAATCTAATATCTGCTTGCCATTTATTGCAGAACCATACAAGGCTTGTATGGATGAATCATAGTTGCAGAAAGGACAACTAAGTCATTCTAGTTTCAATATGATATAAGGTATCTACCTGGTGAGTTCTCTTGTCCTTTTTCTACTGCTCCGATGGTTTCATCAACTGTTTTTTCAGATTTTATGCCTTCTACACCTGCAAATGGATAGAATGATAATACAGAAGAATACAGTCTTAGATTAATAAAAACTTCACAAAACAAATAGAAGCCTTCCTGGTTAAGAAAAAAGCTCAAAATAAATCAAGCTTCTATGATGAGAGAATATCATGAGAAAAAACCATATTTCTGTGCTCAAATCTCAAACAGAAAGTCATCAATAAAATAATGATGATACCTTAAATCCTGCCAACAAAATAATCAAAGAACAGAAAAAAATAAATAAAAGTGAAAGGAAAAATAGTGGCAAAAAAGAAGGGAAAAAAGAAAGAAGAAACTAAAAAGAGAAGAAGGGAAAGAAATATAAGACACTTGTATTTCTCACTTTTCCCCTTTCTTTCTTTAATCTATTTTTCCCCTTTTCTCTCCTTCCTTTCTTTCTTTTCCATAAATTCTAACCGATGAGTATTATCGAAGCACTTGAAGAATGTTATCACATCAGTATTTCAAGTGAGAAAAAAGGAAATAACTTGGAATTACTCACTTTCAACTGATTTGGTTTTCCTTCTTTTCATAATTCAGCACCTGCACGTTTATGCAACAACTGTAAGCAAAATCGTGACCTTCAATAAGATCTATCAACAACTAACAATTTCAAATCTGGAAAGTAGCACAATGCTGGATCTGATATGATCTGGTTACGTAGCTATCAGTCAAAGATCCCGATGAAAATGGGAAAAAGGTACTGTAGAAAATCTCTAGCTCTGTTAGCTGATTAATATACAAATTCTCTCACGAACTGAATATTCCTGGCAAGTCCTATGAGTTCCTACCATCTCAGAGACACGACTGTGTGTAATCAGTCTTATGGGTTATAGCTTAGGACTAATAGGAATGTATTAAGACTTGGCTTTAATACGCTTATTACTAATGATCTTTGCTCTTCCTTCCTTTGCAAAATCACAATAGACTTTTCTATCTATGTAATGGTAACAAAAACATACCAGAATATCGAGAGCATTGACTTGAAGAAGATGGTTCACCACGTGAAAAAAGTCAAGGAAACAAGCCACCATTTTAACCTCGTTTTGGATTTTTAAGGCGTCTCTGTTTTCATTTTGGTGAATCTTGACACACGGTTGGAACAGCTTCGAAATTATTTAATGCTCTTCTCTTCATCGATTCTTCCCTTCAAATGTGCTTTGAGACAAAGTGGTTGCAGAATCGGTTACGAGACGATGAAAAATGAATTGAGATCACTTACGGCGGTCGATGTCCAAGGACATCAACGTGGAGGTTTCTGCATTGTCCCATCAAATGCTGTACAAGGCCAATCAATTGATACATATTTTCTGTTTCAACCACTAATTCTTCTACTTGATGTTATTCCCAAAATAAATGCAAAATGGGAGTGTGCTCTCTTCTCATCAGTCAATTCCTCCTTAAAAAATTCTTATACGACTCATTAAGCTTTGCTCAACTGTGAATTCATATTGTGTTCACTCGATTTAAGTGCAGCATTTGCAGTAAATAGTGGAATTAGGACACTAAGTTGGACTTTAAAGTTGAAGCACATAAATATTTATCATTAATTGTATATGCTGAATGGCGTCAATGCAATTGCATTGATGTAGGTGTGCCTCAAGGCTCATGTCTTGGTCCATTTCTTTCCTTTATTCATATCAATGTTTTGTCGCAAGCTGTTGAGCAAGTCTGTGCTACCAGCCTCCTCATATAATGGTCTTTAAGTAGGCCATCAATAAAGAGCTCAACAACTGGATACGTGGCTTCAAACCAGCAAACTCTCCTTAAATGGTGCAAAAACAAGCTCCATCCTCATTCCCACCACACAAAAACACAATATCCTCGAAATTCGTGACAATGAGCTCAAAATGATCTTAAAAACTAAATACGCTGGTGCTCAGATCGACAGCTTTCTCAACTGGGAAGAGCACATCAAAGCGGTCTCTGCCAAAGTTGCTAAACACTGCCTACCATAAGGACCACTGATAACTATTTACAAAAGTATCGTCAATCACACTTTAGGCATTGCTACTCTGTTTGGGGTTGCGCTGGCTCAAGTGAGCTTAATAAGTTGCAAAAATTTCAAAACCGAGATGCGACAATTATAACCTACAATGGCTGTGGCGCTTCAACGAAGACCACTGATAGATAAACTTGGCTAGAAGACCATCCCATCAAAGAACTCATAGCTTGTGAGTCTAAGATGATGGCTTTTACGTCTCTGCATAAACTGGCTCCGAAATACCAGTGCTATCTCTTCACTCGTAACTCAAGTGTATATCGTACGTTTTGCGAAAGCCTGAGACCGATGCAAGAATGTTCAAGAAAAGCGTTTGACATTGCATCGGTCTTCTCTTTCAGCTAAACGGCATTGCACAAAGTCAGTTTCAACTTTTTTTATCGTCATATTTCGCGACATGACATCGTTTAGTGACCTTTTTTGAGTTTCGTGGTGTAAATTTGAACATAATGATGCCATTTGATATCGCCTTTCGTGAAGCTTTCATCCCATCTAGAATGGCCACTTCGTATTATTCTTTCCATCTATTCAAGGACATTCGCTCCTTCCTATGAGAATTCATCCCACAAGATTTGAAGCATTTTGTAAAATTTGAAATATGCAACCAAAGTTGAATTCGTGAAATTTTATGCAAGGAATTCATCTGCAAGAGCTTTAATATTGTTGATATGGTTACTTTGTTATTTTTCTAAATTTTCTGTCTACATTTTTTAAAGGTATGCATTATGCATATGTTATGGTTTCCACCCGGTATTCAGCTCCGACTAGTGCTCCATAAACTCATATTTGCTTGAATGTTGAATGATCTTCATATTTTCTTACACATTCTTGAAGAACAGACGAAATTTCTAGAGCAATGTTTACTGTTTGCTTAAGATTGACGCAATTTGGTTACGTAAGATTCATATGATACAATGCAGAAGTAGTACCACATTGCAGCTTTGCTTTTATAATGTCTCTGCTTTGTCAAGGAGGTTAGATTGATCTTGATTTCAGTCACAAAAAAGCCCTCTCCAAATCGAAATTCAAGATGAAGGAAATTAAGATTGAAATGCAATAGATCAATATGCTTCAATGTGCTTTGAAGCATTGAGATAAGCATGTTTATTAAATTAGCCACGTGATCATGCTAAAGTATTTATTTACAAATATACAAAATTCCTTTCAAGTGAGAAAATAGTCGAATCTATCAAAGGACTGTCCGTGGAAGGTGTGTTTTAATTGGGAGCTCTCTATATCCTTAGGAGAGCCATCTGAGCTGTATTTGCATTTCATAGGAAATAAAATTCTCCTAATGAAGGGTACAATTAAGATACATATCAGTTCTGTGTATAAAGCCAAGACATAGGTCTTTCGAAGGTGTTCGCATCCATTGCCTATGATCATGTTGCAATATCAACACGAATAAACGTTTGTCGACCTCAACTACCGCAAGAGATGGGTGGTTTGACTTATCGAAATTCTTACATTATGAATCGTATTAAACAATTATAGGCTCACTTTCTTAAATGACTTCATAGATATGAACCGACGCCACTCTTTTCTTGCTGAAATTGGTTGAAAGTCTAATTCAAGGGCAGCTGAGCCGCTTTGCCAAATGAGTGTCAAAAATTATTCTATACTCGCACGTTCAAAGCTTTTACTTGATGCAAAGCTTTGGTGGGTTTGCAGTGCCATGACACGCACTGCATGACATTTTTTTATTGTATTTGCACTCGTTTTGGTTTGTAAGCATCGGATCGCAGAAAGACTTTGGTCGATGCATCTATAAGGCGGTTGATGGATCACTTTGGCTGAGCCGTTTGTAGATGCTCCCAAGGGTTATAAGGTGCTGGACTGAAAGATATCACTGAGCAGAAGCAATCGAATTGTCTCTTCTGCCACACTGATGGCGACTCTAAGTCCAGTCCATCTAGTCAATGCAAAGTCTTCTCTTCGAAATCTTAAGCAGTACTCCATTATCACGTTTTCTCCTTCCTTTATCAGTTCATGGAAGCCTGGCTAAAGGAAGTTTGATTTCAAGACCACATACTTTGCCAGTAGTTGGTGTACACACCCTCATGGGGCTGGACACAAGATTCATTTTATCTTAGACATGTTCTTTGATAAAAAGCTTTTAAATGAATACTTGGTCGTGCCCTGCTTACGCTGTTCAACGGCAGCTGCTCTATCGCACTTTATCTGCTTGACTAGGCCATTAAAAAGGGCGTCAACATTGTTTATGGCTACAGATACTTCCGAGAATGAGCAAGAGTTCTGGTTGGCAAAGCAGTCTGCGGTCTCTCTCTTTATCGAACGTCCCTGTTCTATCTCCATCTTATTGCCAATCAATATGACGGGAAAGTTCTTAGATGACTGATGAACTGTTTTTCGAATTGATTTGACAATTTTTGTCGCAATTTTATAGCTGTCCAAAGAAGTAATAGAATACACAACAGCAAATGCATCTGCTGTTTCTGCAAAACCTTCCCAGTCCTAGAAGGGAAAAAATTTCTTATACACTAGGCAATGAATGGCTAACTTCATAACACAGCGCTACTTGCAATTTACAGAACTTTCGGTGATTATCTCTTAATGAGATCTTGATTGTGACAGTCTCGCCAGAGCAGATAGTGCTTTGTAACTCATTCTTGAAATAACGACCGAAAGTCTCTAGCATTTAATTTGAAATTGTTGGAAGCAATTCAGGCAAAGTTATTTGGTCTTGATAAATTAGAAAACATTTATGGAAGCCATTTCCGTCACCAAAGGACAAGAGAGATAGATGGAAATGGCTGGGTTGAGGATGCTTGGGATTAGCATAGGATAAACGCAGCTGGACAGAGTGAGGAAAAAAATGGTGCGGAAGATACTGAAGGATGGGGAACTGAATGGAACGCTGAGAGACGCGACTGAGGTGGTTTGAAAAACAGCACGGAAAAGTGACAACTACGTTGAGCAGAGGACACTGCGGATTGTGGCAGTAGCAAGACGAAGAAAGAGGTCGAGAAGACGATGGACGGGCAGCATGAGAGAGAGCATGAAAGTAGGAAATGTAACCGAGCAAGGCGCCTTGGACAGATGAAAGCGGAAAACAAGGATGATTAATCACAGAGCCTTCCTGGCCTGCTAATGAATTCACTACTAATGAGGCGGCAGTGTTTATGAGTTTACCAGTATGATTTAAAACTGAATAATGATAAATGGAATATGCACGAATGCTGAAGTTATATAGTAAATGGAAAGAGCTTTTTACACATTTTTTAATCGTAATTGAGAAAACGGTGTAAGTGTGAGAGTGAGAAATTTGCAATGCTTATGATCTCATCCACTCCTTGCATTCCTAAGTTTGACTAAAAAACTTTGGTCAAATATGGGCAAGAATATCTGCATTGAATTGGTTTCGAAGCATTTTACCATTTTGGTCCACTTCACATCCAGAATTAAGGACGATGAGAAGCCATTTTCATTGAGCTGTGTCCTGACACCTCCTCTTAATGTCAGCACATACCGCACCCCTTATTTCTTAACTTGAAGGGATTTTCTTCGCATTAAACGTATATACTAAGCCGGGGACTGGGCTCGATCAATTGATAATAGGACTTGCGATTAAGGCTCTTAACCTCTGAGATTTCTGGAATTCCATGCATCAGCGCTTGCTTTTATACCAAGGTGAATCCACTGATGTGCATGGCTCAAAAGTTCCTTGAATCTACTTCCGTAAATCGAAGAAGTAGCGTTTGATGACAGCTTGTTGCGTATACCAATATCTGATTCCATCACCGTTCAAGTAAAATCAAATTTTTATGAAATAGTTATTACAGTTGAGCATCGTGCCATTAATTCTTAATTAAAGTGCACCACTTCTGCCTTGCCAGCGCTGCAACGTTGAGATAGGGGATTAAGCCTCCACAGAAGTCATGGCAGCAGATAATTAGCATTTTCTTGTATTCCAAAAAGTTAAGATCTCCTACTATTCATGACGTAATTATCCTGCATGTACCAAACCTCAAGCTGGCTTTAGTGCTGCGTTTGGAAAGACAAATTCAAGTAAAGAGTAGGACAAAAGGGGCCTATAGAGAGGATAATCCACTGCAACACACACGAAGCTTGTTTGTGATTCCAGACTGAATCTAGCATAATTGAAAGATTGCTTGAGTCTACACGGTGGTTGATGGAGACTACCAAAGAAGATGTTGATGTAAACAAAGATCCACATTGGTGTAAATAATTGTGTCAAACTTTCTACTAGGCTTTAATAAGCGATGAGGGCCTCAAACGCAAGCAGTTCACAAATTTTTGCATCAAAAGTACATGAGCCTTTTGTCTGAAACGCAGGAAAGCAGAAAAATAGCTTATTACTTCTTTGTCACATTTTTTGCACTGATGTGTTGGACAAAAAGTATTTTACATTATTGATAAAGCTTTTAAAACTTTATGTTTTTAGCTAAGACCTCGTTTCTTCAGTCAATTTCTATCGTCTCACTTTAGACTTGAATAGTTCTAAACGAGGAAGCAATTTTTTCCAAATTTAATATCTAAAGCAAGCCACTGTCTACTGAGCAGAAGCAGAATTCGTTCTTCAAGACTCCCTTCTGGACCCCTTTCACATGTTCAATTGCATTTTTCTTTTAGAGCTCAATTACTGACCTTGTTCACAGTGTCCCATAACCGAACTTGGACAATCTCTCCATCAACTTCAATCAGTTTCTCATAGCTTCTCTCTTTGAGAAAAGAGGAAATATAATTATTAGAGTAACATGTATTTATACTTGGCTGCTAAAATTTGACAAAAACAGTGATCTCATCAAACTTAGATTAATATCTAACTGCATTGAGACGAGGTAGATACGAACTCCCTTGGCGTTCTGGCATAGCTTTGCGATCTCATAATGCAGGGGTTGCGTTTTAGAATCATAAAAATTTCACGGTAAATACACTATCGGTAGATAAAGCAATCAAAAATCATCTCAAAAAATATTCACTAAGAAATCAAGAAGCCTTTCATTAGTTTCTGTTACTTATAGACAGCTGAGCTATATCTTCATCAACCAGTCTTTGTCCTTGGAAGCCACCTTATACCTCAGCAGTGTTAAACCTCCAGCAGCAAGTTAGCGTTAGCATTGCTTGCTTTTTGTCCGCAAAACTGCCGAGAATCAGCAAACCTACATCAACCATGCAAGGATCTATCCATACCACACTTCTATTTACAAATCTAAGCATAAAAAATGCAGGGAAATTGCATTTGCAAGGAAAATACCATTACCACTAAGTTCATGCAAAGCATGCCTTCTTTAAACTTACCAAGCTTAGGGTCATATTCATGAAGATATCTTTTTGTAACAAAACGCACGGCAAGAGCTAGAAAAAAAGTTCAAAAACGTACTTATGTCATACCGCACATAGCAGATCTGACTGCAAATTTCAAAGACTTATATGACTAAAAACTTTTCATTGTTCATACCATTTGAATCTTTTTAGCACTGGCAACAATGCTCTTCTAGCTTGAATCACCTTAAGGCGCCCCTTTTTAGCATTTCTCTATGGAGTCCTCCTTAACATAGAAGCCAATTTATATCTTCACTGCTAGATTCTATGTCTACACCCCTTGAAATCTTCTGGAGATGTCTTGAATTTGCCAGACCTTCAAAATTTCATAGATGCTTGTACTGTATATAAGTGCTCATTAGATTTGAAAACAAATTATCCATTTTTTATTGAGCTGCGTTTGTCTTCGACGCATCTAGCAGGACCATGAGTGGATATAAAACTACATAATGACGCGATTTAGGACTAAGGCTCCAACTCCAAAGCAATTATTCTTTTAAGTGGTATTAAATTAGCAAAAAATGGCTTGGGGATCAACAACAGATTGTAGTTGCTTTAACCTGCTTCGCACAATAATTCAGAATTAAGTATTTTGCTATAAGGTATTAAGCATGTAAAGTTTTTAGTGAAGGGGCGGGGTGAGCCACGTGCTGAGAATCATTAATTCTGCATTGCATTTTGAGTTACAACGAGCTGGATAGAAGAGGAAAGTGGAAAATCATCCGAAAGGCATTTGAAAATTCCAATAAATTGACTGGATTTGATGTCTAACTGAGGCTTAGAAAGGAGCTTCACCAGCCCTTGTTCATGTTAGCATTCGACAGGTATTATAACGGTATTCGTAGTCTTTGTAGATATTTAAACAAGATGATTTTCTATTGTACATTAGAAAATCTCCAACAGAGCTCTGCAAAGAAGCAACTTATGCCACCCCAGATTATTAATCCAGAACATAGGCATAACAGTACTTAATGCCTTATAGTTAAATCTCGAGGTATTAGCTCAGAAGGGTTGAGTATTGTTGAAGAGCAAATCTCCAACTGTGCATCGGTGTTCATACGTGCAGAACTGCTTCTGCGATGAGTCTTGTAATCTGTAGATGAGTAATGAGAGATGGTCTGCAATTTTGGTAGAAATATCCAACAAGATTCGATTGATCAAAACTAGTTTGTCGTAACGAACAATTAACACATGCTTTTCTGCTACCATTCCACAATGAAATAATGCCCTATTTTTCTATTATCGTTCAAGTCCTGTCATACATACTGCAGGAGGTGCTAAATCCTGCCAAGATCAACACAGCTGGGTTTGGTTTATACCAACTAAATTCGCCTGTGAATTCTTAAGTTTTGCGCCATTCTGCTTAACCGAGAGACAAACAAATTGAATAAAATGAGGCTTCGGAATTCCTCTGGCCAATTTAAACCAACCTCGATAACTGACGACCACTAAGAGAACTTTGTTGTAGGAAAGCGCCTCTGGGAAGGAGAAACTGAAGTGTAGAAGACACTTTGAGAATTATGGTAGATTGGAGCAAGATTGGGATCTTTCTTCGCCCTTCTCTCTTTCGCAGTCCTAATGAACACGTTCCAGTGATAAAATGCTTTGTAATGTGATTATGTATTTGAGTCATTTGTAAAGAGCCTTCATTGAAGTTCATACATCTGCGTTACCATACGCCCTTGCTTTCATGGTGTCAGCAATAGTTTGCTTTGAAGACAATTTGTGATATTTTTCTTTGACTTTTAAATGTCAGGGTGGATTCATTTTGCAATCAAGATTACTCATCGAGGTGTCAGATTTGCTTAGAAACAGACTGTCGCGTTGATTACGATGATTGGCTGGCTGGTCGACTGGCAGTTCATCCTTCATCGTGAGCATAACTTAAACCCAGTTTGAACAGAGCCAACATGCCTTCTGGAATTTAAGTTGCATAGAAATCACGAGGTGTGGTGACATTAGGTGAAAGGACCACGACACTTGTTGAGAATCATAGTTTATAGGTCCAAAAACCTATCGTTGGATGCTAGAATGTGTGCAAAACCGTGGCAAGTACTATATGGTCATGTTTTGACTACAACACAAGGTGTTAATGCAAGCATGATAATGTGGGCCAGAATGTTGCTAGAACAGCGAGAGAAAATCTTGAGGATATCGATGTCGTTCTTGACTAGTAGATAATTATACGTTGCCCATAAACCTTCTAATTCGGGGTCTGTCATTACATCTCCGACCGATGATGCTCAAATGTGCTTTGACCCACTGGATTTCTTGCAAATCTGTACAGAAGTTGGAATCCGCAAATTACTCCTAGCTGGATTTAGCATCGTGGGAAAACCGTAGGGTGTAAGACCATGGATCAAAATAATATTTCCACATGTGATGATGGATACAAAAAATTTAAAACTTTGACTTTGTTATGAAATGAGACAGGATGTGAAAAATATTAGTCTCAGAATAGACCTAATTTAGCTTCTATGGCGACAAGAATACAAGGTCTCAGAATGGCTCAGTGGTATAACTCGCGTCCATTGATCCTATGATCAGTGGTTCGAGTCAGCCCTCAACTAAGCCTTTCTACTTAGAGTGAGGAGAGTCGCTAACTCTCTGGGATTACAGGTGCGGGCATCGTGCGGTGTGGTCAACTCGAAAAAATGACTTAGATACTGCTCTATAGGCTTCTGAGAGCCCAAAAAACATACCTTTGGATGCTAGGTAAAAATGGTTAAAAAATCTCTAGAATGAAAGGAGGTTGCAAGGAGGCAAAAGTTAGAATGAATCTAACAGGTCATTGAACAATTTGGGAGATCTTGAAGTTGAGATTATATTTCCCCGTAAAACGAATCTTGATTTGGGCTTCCTAGCCACTCTCGTGGAAAAAGAGAACAGTTTTTCGATGCATGAAAAATCATTCAAAAGGGTGAAGATTCAAAGTCGAAACATTTGAGTTAATGTGGATGGAAATGCCATCAGTTGTCAGAAAGTGTTCAAAAAGCCTCTTCGGCTACTCATCGAGACACAAAGAATGTTTCCGACAGGTTACCTGCTTTTTAAATTGGCATTGACAAAATTTCACAATTCCTGTCAAAGAATGCAAAGCCTTCCTCGCCCTTAGGGATAATATTTCCCTTACGATTGCTAAAAGGATTAGCTTGAACGATCCCCTACGCAGCAAATCATATTTTTATTTATAGCCTCTGACACGGCATTCTCCAGTCCTCTCTCTTTGACCTCAGCAAAATGCAGCAAGTTTTTCATTAGGTTTTTCTTTGCATAGCCATAATACTGAGATTTGCATGTTTATCTGAAAAGCGGCGGTCGTAGTAATCGCTATAATTTTATAAGAAGATCTCAGATCAACGATTATTTCATTGCACAAAGAAATTCATAAGCAGAATCAAGTATAATAATCGTTCATTAATTGCACTCAAGAAATCGGTCTTCGTTTTACGACTGGGGAGCTGATTGAGTTAACAGTGAATTGCCGTCATCAATTCACAGCTAGTCTTTCGTATTTTACTGTCGGATCCCCGCCCATCACCTAGGGAATTCTGATCAAAACAACATACGGCTCTTTCTTTTCCCTCAAATATGTTCCCTGTTATTGCCTGTTTCAAGTAGTCATGGTCCACTTTCCGATTACGCGTTCATTCTATTAATTGTAACTAATTTGAAGAAAAATGCGATTAAAAAAGTGCGAATAAGGAAATATAAAATGGTGAAGCTTGCTGTGATACTCCTATTAGGCGAATCCAAAATAGCTTCGAAGAATTCTTTTCGTATCGCAATAGACGACGCGGAAAAGTTGTCGTAAAAATTGCATCCGACAGTAAAAACCTGCTGATCCAGAAATGCGGACAGTCACTGAAGAAGTTCGTAAGAAGTGAGAGGACGAGAGAGACACAAGGAAAATGAAGGACAAGTGACTCTAAAGAGGAATTAAGGAACCGCCAAAAGAAGAAAGAAAAGAAGAGAATTGTCTCCATTCTTGACTCTCTTCAACCAAATTAAGAAGGGCCAAATTGTGACCTACTTATACGTTTTAGGAGTTAATCGGCAAAAGAGGGAAGTCACTTAAAGACCATAAGATATTTGAATATGAAGGGGATACATGAATTAGTGTTTATTTCAACAACTGATGATAAACTAAACCTTTCATCTTTCCATGAGGCGATTCGAGATCGAAGAAGACACATCCAAATGACTAAGAACATGGCAAAGTGCAAGGAGCTTCACCATATCCGTGAATTGTAAGAAAAAACTCAACCACAAGTATGGGAATAGTGAGATAGCTCTTATAATCCTAAAGATCTGGGATCTTAATTGAATTAAGGCTTGCAGGCAATAACTTCATGAAATGTCCTGGCTAATCAAGTGATCAAGTCTTCATTCAGTTGCAAAGAACGTCTCCATTTCAACTTAACTTCCCCCTGGGAAGGAAGTTCTCTTCTGGGAGTATAAGGGGTGCCTGCTGCAATACGTAGGACATGGTAGAAGCACTAGCACATTTCACGGTAATTTGGCGACCCCCCCCCCCCCCCCCCACTACTACTAAAGAGGGCTGATCAACGCAGTCTCTGTTTGTAACTCGCCCGCGCCATGCTGTGGCCGCTTCCTTTCGATCTCACCTCATTATGATATTATTGTTATATTCATCGTGCAACTCTTCCAATAACTTTCTGAAAAGCCTTCGGGATGGCACTTCTATTTTGTTTAATACAATCACTCTTTTTTTGCTTATGTGTGCATTCCAGACTGAACACTCAAAATAGACTTCATGACACTATGAGACTATGGCAACTTAACCACGCCTTTCCTGCGTCTTGGATAGATCAATGACAGTATGTGACTCGTCCCAATCCAAACAAAAGCTTAAGAAAAGGCAGAATCTGCGGCACTGGCCACCTGTGATCAAGCACCTTAACCAACAAGCTACCCTTTCACCTTCACCTTGTAACCTTCTTCATAACCATCCCTTTCTCCATTGATATCAAAGCATAGAAATAATCCTGCAGAATTTGAATTATCTTAGAATCCTTTCCAAGTGTTTTGCACGAGGAGGCCGAATGATGGATGAGCCACGAGCCACGTGCTCTAATAAAATGGAACAAATATACGCATGCATTTTCTCATGTGAATGTCAGGTAGCTGTTACTGGGAGTCTATTTAAAGCAGCAATGTTGAGAATGACCTTTGTAAAATCTATGGTACAGATGAACGGTTGAAAGAGGGTATGACAAGTGTTCCAGAGAAACTGATAAAGTGTAATGAGAGCTCACTGATTATCGCACTTGATGATAAGCCCTCAGGTCCTGGGTTCGAGTACCATCTTATGCTGCATTTTGAATTAGTTTCAGAAGGGTTCTCATTTCTCTGTGTTCCTAAGTGTGGATATGAAGAGGCGCAAAAGCATCTATAGGAAAAGCTGGGAGGTTTTTCTCATTTTTGAAACCTATCTCTGAAAGAAAGGGAAAAGCGGAAGACATATGACACAATTCAAAAACTCATTTAACAAAATGACAGCAGGAACATAGCATTTCGAATTTTCTTTCCCGTGATCCATCTTATGCGAGGGTAAACCTAGAGCTTCTCTCTATTGATCATTGAGGCATCTACCTTGGTCAAGTTTCTGAAAATTTTTCCTAAAAGCCTTCCTGAGATTCGACCAGAGATTTGTAGACGGTATATGGCCGTGAATGGAAGACTCGAGAATGGTCGCTGTGGGGCAGCTCATGCATAGGACGACAGCTGTTCAACAACGAACATTCCCTTGCTGGTGATGATGAGATATGAGCAACATAATCATTACAAAATAGCATTGATTTTGATGCGAGTAAGGCCCACTCTCAACAGACATGTCTTACAGAATCTTAGTGAACACTCGAAGGGCAGCATTAGAGTTCGCAAGGAAGCAAGCCAGTATATCACGCATTGACGTTCAGCTCACAATCTCTGTTTGATTCCATCAGTGCTAATGCAACTGAAAATACTGTCGGTTGAAGTTTCCATTTCAAGTATAATGCATGGAGGTGACACAGAATCTATACCAAAATTGACATGCATCACATCCAATCAGTGCCACCTGACGTACTTCCCGCTTCAAAACATGCATTAGCTCGGATTGCATGACTTTTTAATACTTTTCTTTTAGGTATTTAGGAAAGCGGGTTGATGAAAGCGTATACAAAAAGACTACATAGGATCAGATCATATGATAAATGGATAGGGAGATACAGAAAGGCGATACAGACTGAGGAAGACATTGCTTTGACGAAAAATGAAATAAACGACCAAACATCCACATTATTCGCGTCTCTAGTTCATGATTATTTTTCGGCCCCTTTGAGATCAAATTTCTCTCTTCGAAGTTTGCGCAACCTCGATTGTTCTGCCACTTGTATTTTATGAATTGAGAGTATTTATGATTGATTTATGATCGTCTCTAGCAGAGAATTAGAAACCGTTTTCTAAGTATGTTAGTTTTCTTTAGGCATGCCGCTAAATTGAGATCACCAGCATAAAAGATGTAAAACTATTTTCAACCAATTCTTTGAAGATACATCAATGTGCACTTTCAAACCCCTTCGAAGATTGAAGAATCTCCCTTCCTCAATATACGGTTGCAATAGAAATCCTCGTGCTGAAATAATTTTTCCAAGAATGCAAAACGGTGCATCACACGAGCTTAAAAACAGTCAATGGTTTTTCCATTTACTTTTTTTGACTTACTGGATGATTTAAGTTAATACTATCAATCTAGGGGGAGGAAAACGTTGCTATACTGCGGAAATGTCCGATACGCAAAGGACCAATCGCATATAAGTCAAACTATAAATCTCCTCGTTATTAGAACATAATTTTAAGGTTTCACTGTAAGTATTCTGAATATTTATCTCAAATATAGATTGCATACCTGTTTTTCCAACACCAAGAGACCCGAGAAGCACAATATTAAATTCTGCTGGCAGTTGCTCACTCGCTGCTTTCTTTCGTCTAAAACTTGGAGATCTTGCGATTTTCGACGAGCCTCCGTTTCCATTATCCGATGGAGATAAGGCTATTTTATTCGTCCCATCATCTAACGTCATAGTCGGTATCTTCCTCTTGTCTGGTGCTGTGTCTCCGTTTTTATGAGCAATTGTAGGTGACGGTGTGCCCTGGACTGACGAAATGTGTATACCAGGAAGAGTAAGCCTATGCTCTCGGTTCTTTTTCTTGTGCTGCTTGCCAACTGTTTCAAAAACCATCTCCGAAAAAGAATTCTCGTTCAAGTTCCTTTCGCTACCGAATTTCACAGAGTTTTTCAACATTACATGTGATGGGTCTAGCAGCACTTCTGTGGTGCTGCTGTCTCTCCCAAAGCCTCGCTTCATTGCTGTACTGTGTTTATTTGTTTCTGTTCGTGTTTCCTCTTTACCATATAGGTCTCTTCAAATCTACAGAATGCTTATCAAAACAATCCAAGCCAGTTTGAGGTAAACAAATTCTCAACGATTTCTGCTCCACATGAGGTAGGACTGGCCTTTTTTCTGCAAATACCTTCGTTTCTGATTCTCCTGCGTTTATGCGATTCTCCACAATAGCTTAGTAGTTGCTCGCGATGTTGAGCTAAAATGAAACACAAGATTCATTATTTGGTATATGATCTTTCTTTCAGATGAAAAGGCGGCTTAACGCAAAGAGTACATTGTTCAGAAAAGCGGTGGCTGTGGCCGCAGCCCCTAATCCGTCGGACGCCTGCCCCGCAAAATAAAATTTGATACAGCAGAAGCACCTGGGCGGTCGCCAATTGACATGAAATTATTCTGGTTAACTACAAGTAGAGAATGAAAATGACTGCCTTTTAGACTTTCAAAAGAGAAGTGTAGCCTTATACTGTGAGACTTCCCGCAAGAGCCATCGCAGGCGGCTGCCGCCGTAGCTGAATTCTACAATTGTGAGGTGCGGCTTCGATGTATCGTCACGGGGAGATACAATCTTTCATCAAATGACGATATGTGGTTTTCTGGGGACTTCGTCTGACAATTACGATGAAAGCAACGGAAAGAAAGTAACAATTTTGAGAAGTAAGTCATCGTAGTAGCTGACGTATTGCAAGTCAATCTGTTGCTGTTCACTGTTACAAATATGGGTCGAAGCCGAAGGAAAATGCACTCAGCACCGAATGTACCTGGTAGATTGGTCGTGCTTGCCTGGAATTAATCGAATTCTTACATTTGCGGATGAAAAAATTCACGTCACTCAGGGAAGACTGATCCAAGTCAAACGTGCGGCCTCTGTAAATTAATATGATCCTGAAGCTTTCTGTGAGCAATATTGTGCCGAAATAGTCATTTAATTGAAATGCACTCTCATATATTTAAGGCAACATTTGTCCACATCCCGTTGAAGCATTTACAAGACAAGAAATAATTTCTTTTTTACCATGGGAGCTTATCTTATCATGGTAAACAAGAATAGTTTGGATTAAAAACTAATAAAATGGAAATTTGATTCATAAATAACTGGAATCGAATTATGAAATTGAATTAACTTCTATTTATGAAGTTGTCGGGAATGGATTGAACTCCAGAGCTATTACATAGACCCTCAGCTTACCTGGTCTGTGCCATTGGAGAATTGCTGCAAAACAGCTCTGCGGAATGCAATTATATAATGTAAACATTCAATGGTAGATAAAACGCATCCGAACGAGATTGTAAGACGAAATCGAAATGATGCATAACAATAATTACCTATGAAAACGTAGCTTTCGTTAAGTGCCCTCTAAATCATATGGCTTCCTGACCATAAGCACGTGTGGTCGAAGATATGATTTGGACAAAAAACATGGATTACAAGCAAACAGAGAAGTTTTGTTATTGCAAAGAAAGGTAGAGCAGAAGTGAGAAATTTCAGCAGAAGCTCTGCCCTCCCACATGCATCACTGTTTGCTGCTTATTATACTAACATGGAAGTAAAAAGGTGTAAAAATACCATGATTAAAAACTTAAAAGCAATTTTCTACGTACCTAACTTCGTGCAACCTTGATTGCTGTAAGACGGAACAGATCAACAGTTGTTAACTGACTCCCGTGAAATTTGAAATCTGTTATTGGTAACAATAACATGGGGATTTTACAGATGGCTTGCCTACTGCAGACAAGAGAAGCAGGAAGGTTTCGCTTGGTGTCGATGCAAGACTGAGGGCAACGATAGTGAAGAAACAGCTCAAATATTACCAATTCCTAATGTGCCACCCCGGGCTGATTCGAGAGAGCTGTCAACCTTAGAACTGTCTGATATACTGGTATGTGTCATGAGCCTCAGTTTACATTCGTTAATGTTATCAGAGCATCGGTAATAATATTCAAAGTCAAAGGTCTTCAAAAAAGAGTCTAGGGAATTTTTCTTTCCATTGATTTCGCGATGAGGCTACACAGCTGGGCTAGCACGATGAATGCTATGGCGGTGGTCTTGCACAATGACTGAAGCTGCCATAGTCATACCTAAAGTTATCAGAGATTTTCGTGCGTCTATTTTGAGGCGACTTTTATGGCAACAAGCTCTCCCCTTCCAAACAAGGATGCCATTCCTATTTAGAGATCCTGAAAATATTGACAGATATTTTAGTACTTTGTCAATTTATAATGAAATAAACCACTTATTCATACCAAGCAGGAGCTGAAGGAAAGCCACTGCTATCATCGACTATTTCTTCCTCTGATCTAGGAAGGCTGCATTGGCCACTATTCCTGATCAAAAAGGATTATGTAAAATAATCAAATTTGCTTTCAGGATATTTATCAGGTTAAAAAGTGTCGGACGTTCACACTAAGGATGTTATTTATCTGTGGTTGCACCCACATGTATTCAAAGCATGCAGCAAAAATACATCAAAACACACGACTAATAAATACATCAATTGTCTCTGAATTCACCATTATCATTCCTGTTCAAAAAGCGATAATTATTTTCTCTACCTAGCGGTGTCGGAAAAATGAAAAACTCATAATTGCTTTCATCCGAAACTGTCATGTTCGACTCTTCAACAGTCTTGACTAACGAAGAACGAAGAAGCTGGCGTGCTCCAAACTTCAAATCAATGAACGACGATCATTTGATTGCTTCTTCGCCATAGCACATCTTTTTCTCTTTCGCCATGAGCCGTGAGCTCTGGTGCCGCCTTGTTTATTCATAAGGGACTGCTCGATACGTTGTGAATGATGAAACTGCTCAACCAGTGCAAAGGAACCAGCAACTGCGCGATACCTTACGAGACTATAAAGATAAAAAGGACTCATAATATTCAAATGGTAGCAAGATTTATTCTTCTGTAGTGTTACTTCTGATTAATACTATTTGGTCCTGTTTGAGGAGGGACTGTCTCCGTAGTTGGTACCACCGAGTCCCGGCACAGAGCCATGCTTAAGTACCAAATTTTTAAGCGCACGGAGAAACGTAAGTGGTTCGAACATATTTAAGCGCTTGGATTCATGGCTTCTCTTCCAATGAGTGCTACAAGAAATTCAATTAGCGAACATGTCGAAAGCTGTGCATTGCAGAAATTTTCTGCAGTGGCAATGAGGGACATAATCTGTGCCTCGTTGTCACCATTCTGTTCCACTTTCTGTCAATTGCTTTTTCGAGTACTCGGACGCAATCACTGTCCACGTTTCTGTGTTTCTGGGAGAATAGGACCAGCAAATGCTGCGAGTATCGTAAAAGATGATACAAGAGATTGGGGGTAGGTCGGGTTGGGGGGAGATCCACCCAAGGAACACTCAAGTCAGCACGTAATGAAGATGCGGCCTTGACAGTGCTCAACAGTTTCACCATTTGGTGGTGAAAGTAGAAGCGGTAGTGGCGTTCGGAAGTACCACTGGGAAGCTATTAGCCACGAAACAAAAATGAGACTGGAACCACTGAAAGTGGCCTTTCCCCAACATAACTCACAAAAAAAAAATTGAAGCTGAAGAAAGAAAGAAAGATACGTTTATAGAGCTGGTGAATTATCACGGAAAGAGCATGGACTCATAAAAAATACTCCTTTGGCATTTCACCTCGACCTAGCACATATCATTCCAACGAGTATCATAGGAATCTCATATCCGCGTTGCTTCTTGTAGTCTTTGCACAATTTTCAATTTTCCATTTCCCGACATCAAAGACTGTGAAATAGCATTTCCACTAATAAAGACACAAGACTTTTGAAACAAAATTCCAGCAACAAATTTCTTGCATCACGGTACAAAATGTCTCTCGTCTCTCTTAGGCAATCCGATAACACACAATTGGAAAGAGATACGCTAATTTGCTTACCATTGCAAAAACAGCCTACTCCATATTTTTGATCTTTAAATGCATTAGAACGCAATGTTATTTGGAAATGGATGGGAGACAAAAATCTGCCTTCATAAAAATATCATGGAGAAATATATTATTATGATAGGATAAAATGCATTTAGAATCGGAAAATCTTGAAGCAAAAGCCATAAAGAGTGATTTGCAATGAAAAGTCACAAGCTCTGATGTACTTGTTCGTTAACAGACAATGGTATTTAACATAATTGGAGAAAGCCAAGAAGGAAAAAAATCATTCCTCGAAATACCAGTAAGTTGAATGTTTAAAAATATTGTAATATGCATGTCTTCACTAGTTTAAACAATTAAACCATAAGCAATCTCTACCTTTTAGTGCCTTCAGTGACTATGTCACTTTCAGCTCTGGGGTAGAGATGCCGGCGCTTGTGGTTGGTTTGTCATCATGAACAGGGTCTGCTGGAGACTGATTTGCCAGTCTGTTCCCTGGCAATACCTGAGGGTACCGTTGGAAAGGGTGCACTGCAGGCCCGCCGCCAGATAGTACAGAGGCCCAAACCCATTGGTACCGCTTTGGGAGGCTGCCTCATCAGCTGGTGCATAATCCCGGGCTGCCTGTTATGCCAGTTCGCAACTGGAGCCACTCTTAGCTTGCAGCTCCGGGGGGGCCCTCCTGAGGCCACAGGATAGCTAAGGGAGCTCTCAAGGGATTTCAGTTTACCGATACCACTGTCATTTTGACTGTCCCAACCACTACTCACCATTCCTTCAAAATGATTAAAAACAATTTAAACAACTCAACTGCAGCAACTAACGTGGCACCCTACCCTTTTCCATCTCATTCTGCAGCATCCGTGGACTTTCTTCCAACATCAATCCAGTACATCATCATCTCCAATTCATAAACCCCTATGCACTCTTCCTCACTGAAACAAAAATCAAACTTCTTGATCTCAGTAACAGCACCGTTCTCTCTCCTCATCTCAAATGCCCAGGTTATGAGTTATTTTCCTTCTTCTTCCCTAATGGTGGAGTTTGTGCATTTATTCGCTCTGATGTGCAGACGTTACAACTCAAACAATTCGATCTTTCTAATCTAGGCTTTCAACTCTTCTGGCTGAAAATTTCCCTTCCTCATACCACAAAATACATTTGCACTTTATACTGCTCTCCTAACTCAAACAATCATGAACTTCTTTTCGACCACCTTTCCAAATCAATCGAAACCATCACTTTACAATCTCCGCGCTCTGAAATCATTGTTCTTGGTGATTTCAACATCCACAACTCCGACTGGCTCTCCTATTCCTCCAATGTCACCAAACCTGCTGGTCGGGAAGCTGAGGCGTTTGCCATTGTCAATGACTTGACACAGGTAATTTCAGAGCCGACACGCGTTCCTGATCGTGTACGAGACAAAGGAAATACTCTTGATCTTTTCCTCACATCTAATCCTAGCATTTACTCTCCTCCCACCGTTGGCTCTCCTCTTGGTAACTCTGATCATTGTCACATAACCTTACGGCATGACTTCCTCCCTCACTTGGATAGGCCCTTTGCTCCGCAAAGAGTCTTCCACTACAGCAAGGCTGACTGGGACTCCCTTCGCACTTTTTACTCTTCTTACCCTTGGTCTTCAGCCTTTTTAAATGACCCTTCCTCTCTTGCTTCTTTCATCACCGACGCAATACTTCTTGGCATGGATCTTTTTATTCCTTCTTCTTACAAGCATGGTAAAAAAACTTCCCCTAAGTGGTTCAATTCACCGTGCGCCGAAGCTGTGAATAGCAGAAACCACTACTTCAAGGAATGGAAGCGACTTCAAACCCAACACTCAAGAACTTATTTCATCCTGTCACGCAATACTTGCTCCAAAACCATCAAAAATGCCAAATCATCTTTTTTCGAACGCATCAACAACAAAATCGCTTCATGCCAGGCTGGCTCTCGCTCCTTTTGGTCTATGGCCAAACTTTTCGCCCCAAACTTTGCCAATCATCTTTCCCTCCACTAAAAAACAACTCTGACTCTTCTTCTACCACTCCTTTATCCAAGGCTAATCTTTTTGCGTCAATCTTTGCCTCCAACTCCAACCTGGACGACCAAGGGGTCCAACCTCATCACTTCCCCCTTCAAAATTCACTATTTCACCCATTAAGTTCTCCAAACGAAAAGTTCGCCAAACCCTTCTCCAGCCTGACACCTCCAAATCCAAAGGCCCTGATGGTATTCCAGCAATAGTTCTCAAAAAATGTGCTCCTGAACTTGCCCCTATTCTTAACAAACTATTCCAGCTTTCCTACACTCTTGGCACATTTCCCACCTCGTGGAAACAGGCCCACGTCTTTCCTATCCCAAAAAAAGGCGACAAGTCTAATCCACTCAACTATCGTCCCATTGCAATAACTTCACTCATCTCTAAAACTATGGAGACTATCATCACTAAAAAACTTCTCACCTTCCTTGAAACAAACAATCTTCTCTCTGATCACCAGTATGGCTTTCGAAAGCCAGGTCTACTGGTGATCTTCTTGCTTATGCTGTCCATGTCTGGTCCTCTTCTCTAGAATCCAGTGGTGAGAGCAGAGTAAATCTCTCTCGATATCTGCAAGGCCTTTGATCGCGTTTGGCACAAGGGTCTTCTCGCTAAACTGCCGATGTTTGGTCTCCATCACACTCTCATTAATTGGATTGGTAGTTTCCTCTCTGATAGGTCAATTGCCGTCAGAGTGGATGGTTTCCTCTCCAATCTGCACTCTATCAATGCTGGTGCACCCCAGGGCTCTGTCATCTCCCCTGTATTCTTTATTCTCTTCATAAACGACCTACTGACCTCTATGTCTTCTAGCATTCACTCCTTTGCTGATGATACCTTCCTAAGTTTTTCATTTTCATTCAATCCAAATGACCATGCTTCCACCGATATCCAACTCCACAGAAACATTTCAGCCTCGCTTCTCTCCAATGATCAGACAGTTGTTGAGAAGTGGGGTAAAGACAACCTAGTTTCGTTCAACCAAAGCAAGACGAAACAGGCTGTCATTTCACGCAAACGTAATCAAATTTTCCACCTGTCCTCATGAAAAGTCATGAACTGGACACTTCAGCTTCTGTCGCACAACTTGGCCTTCTCTTTCATCTAATCTGACTTGGAAACTCACGTCCACTCCCTTTCTAAAAATGCATCTTAAAAGCTTGGCTTCCTCGCCAGGCCCCGCGGGTTTTTCTCATCTTCTCACCTTCTAACTATACAATGGTCCAAAATCCGTCCTTCTTTAGAGTACTGCTCCCACGTCTGGGGTGGTGCTCCAAAATCTACTCTCTGTCTTCTCGACAAAGTCCAGTCCAGTCCAAAGCCATTCGTCTCATCAATAATCCTAACCTCACCAAATCGCTCCAACCTCTTTCCCATCCTCTTTTAGTTGGAGATCTTTCCATCTTTTACAGATACTTTAACGGACATTGTTCTCAGGAGATCAGGGACATTATTCCAGTTCTTCTGAGGCGTGTCAGGACCACCAGAAGCTCAACTCATTCACACCCTTTCCAATTTTCACTGCCTACTTCACGAACTCTGTCCCACAAATCATCATTCATCCCAAGAACATGCAACTTATGGAACGTCTTGCCTTCTTCTTGCTTTCCTGAGTCCTACAACTCGCCATCTTTCAAATCTAAGATCAATAAACTTGATCTTATCTCTCTATCCTCTTAGCTGCTCGCTTTCTTCTTTCCTCCTGTGTTGGGGCTTTGCATAGGCCACCATAGCCTTTCCTCAACATAACCCACTGTAAAAAAGAAAGAAGAAAAAATAAAACTTGCAAAGAACCATACAATGTTTTAAAACGTTGATATTGAAAGATTTACGATTTAGCAACGACGAATATGTAGCATTTTGCAAATAAAAAGGCAGTTATGTGTAGCTTATTTGCAAATGATATCTGCTTTACTTTGATTACGAAGGGGGATTTCAAATAGGAGAAGCAAGGTTTGTACGGCAGCACTGGTATTCTCTTTTATTATCTGCTAGAAGTGGTGAGGTTGCAGGGGGCCAAGGGGTGAGCAGGGTGCATGTAACGATGAATTGGGGGCTAAAAAGGGTTCATTGCAACGCCATCTCACTCTTACTCATATTTCAAGTCAAAAAGCACATTCCTTCAACTCTGAATTTAGAAAACAGAAATTTCTTTACGCTGTGAAAAATAAATTACATCTCTGTTCCATAGATATGTGTGTTTATTGAACAGCTGGACTGTGCGAAAAATAGATTTTACATTTAGAGGTCCAGTGCTATGTCAGCCCGTTGCATATAATCAGCCGCAAGAAAGGCGAAAAAATTGAAAGGTCATCTGTGTACCACTGGTTAGAGGGGCTGGGTGCCTAAGCAGTAGTCTTGAAGAAAATATTTTCTTTACCAAGACTTACTGCTTTGTGTACAATGGGAAAATTCGTATTTGGATTCGGTATGATTTTGAAATCATTATAATCATTATAATCATTATAATCATTATAATCATTATAATCATCATAATCATTATAACGAAAGCATGTCATTACCATGGTTTTTCAATCACTTCCTCTCCGTTTGAGATAAGAAGTTTAGGAATGTGAACTCATGTCCATTTCATTTCCAATCATGAGCTATTAGGAATAGCCAATTGGATAATATCTCGAGTATGAAAGGCGTGGCAAACTGAGCTACGCCTAAAGTGACCTCTCTGTCAAAAGGAGGCTATGAAATTGATGTTAATTCCCGTTTGTAGATGGATGTCTTTGAAATCAGCCAGCAGGTATTTAAGATCGAATCAAGATCAAGGAAATTCGACGTAGAATATTATGGCAGCCGATAAGAAGTATCTGTTGTAATTTTCAAACAGATTTTAACCCTTAAATGCAGTCAATGTTTTAAAAGACCTTTTCAATGCGTAAAATTTAGAACGAAAAATTCTTAATAGATGATGCATAATGAAATGGCTTTGTTAAGCGAACTTATCAGGCATGGGGTGAGAGCTTTAACCCTCAACAGTTGCAGCAGAAAACAGTATAGCTAAGTATAGCAAAGCGGAGTCACTTGGTGAATATTGAAAATCTTTGAAAAGGCTCCAAGCCCTTCTTCTCGTCTCTGCTGCGCTGGAGCTCGAGTTGCCATGCATTTTACATATGGTCACATTTTGCATAAACATAACCCAAATTAACCTATTAACCTATTAACCTCTTTTCATAAAAACTCGAAGCGCCGTCTCTGGTTTCTGGTACCACCCAAAACGAGGCGAATATGATCTGCATAGAGTGGTAGCTCGATAGCCTTCTTAAATCCGTACATGGTACCTCAGCTCTCACCTGGTCAAACAAATAACAAATGTGTGTATTTGGACAGGGGTGTAGCCCCCTTCCATTATTATGTCCAAAGGCAATAAGGTGGCACACAAGCAATCTAGACGAGATTATTTGTGCAATCATTAAATGGTGCAACATCCCCTCTAGATAGTTAGAAGATAGAGCTATCTAATCGAGACAACCACTCAAGGTTTCATCAAAACCGTTCTCCAACTTTGGTAATCAGAGGCTTCGCTCTGATTTGAACGTGAGGCTAAAGAGCCTCAAATTCATGCGAAACCTAGTTGCAAGGTGATGTGATAACCTAACAAGTGCTGGTTAACACATTCGAATCAAGTCATGCGACTAAATAGTGAATTACCGCATTAATAGTAATACTCAATATATAATACATAATGATAACCTATGTAATATGTAATGATATGCTTACTTTATCCAACTTGGGGTTATATTCCAATAGCGACTTGACTTAAACAGACAGAAGTGAAACATATGGACCCGTAGAACAGAATCTGCGCATGCGTCCTAGTTCTCGCAAAATTGCATTTGAGATGAGAATGCGTTAGGGCAGAAAACAGCCTGAGATAAAACGATATGAACTGAGTGAAAACAAAAATCAATCAATTGATTGGAAACTGCGGCTGTGCATGTACGCCGTACGCCAATGTTTGTCATTCTATAGCGAGGTCTTACCAAAGCCCATGACGATTGAAATAGAAAGAAGCTATTTGATTGGCTGGATTAACTAGGATACGCCAGGCCAGCAAAATCGATTACGAATGAATACACTCGGATCTATTGAAAACGTAGCCATGTTGTGTACAGATCAAGAGCTAATCACAGCTCAAAGGATCTTCCCACTGTCCCCGTCGAAAGGCGTGGAGACAGGAGATCACCTCCTAGAAATGACATTCAACAAGATGGAACACACAGAATTAGAAGCAATGAATGAGAAGAGGTTGCGAGCATCAGCAGCTGTCGAAACTGACTAGCACATGACAAGAGACGAACTGAGATCTATGTAGCCAAATGTAGCCTGGTTTTGTCTTGATGATAGGGCGTTACCTGCTTCGCTACCATTTAGAAAGAACTGATTATGTGAAAACCTCTACCCATGTTTTAGATTTTTTGCAGTAGTTTATCCAACTGCATGAATCATTGGCTGTCATGTAGAATTAGAAATCTTATTTCTTAACCATTACAAGACTACAAATAGAAATAAATCCATTTATGTATTCTGCACGAATGAAGACATTTAAATTTCTGAATTTAAGTGAATGATGATTGAAATTAAGATTATGAGGCATCCGACATCATATGTAATATTTTCGTTAATTGGAAATAACAAAACTTTGCTTTCGTCATCAACAAGAGCAGCCAAAGAGAGCGTGCAAAGAAGCTTAGATGTAAAGAAAAGCAACGCGTTTTAACCTAGTAAGAACGAAATAGGAAATAGCTTCAAGGGAGCAAAGAAACCGACCCGCAACAGAGAGAAAATGAAAGAGTATGAAAAGTATGACGATTGTGATGATGGTGATGATGATGATAATGATGCTTATAATGATAATGATGATTATGATGATTATGATGATAATGATGATGACAATGATAATGATGATAATAATGACGATAATGATGACTATGATATTGATGATGACGATGATGATGACGATGATGATGACGATGATGATGACGATGATGATGATGATGATGATAATGATGGTGATGGTGATGATGATGATAATGATCGCAATGCAATGCTACAGCGCTTCTTGAATAAGCAGGAAATCACGCGGCGGCGTTCATTTGATAAATGGGAACTTGAATAATCATATCAATTTGTGGATAAATAGTTCCTCAGGGTAGAAATTAAATGCTTGTCATTTAAGTGTCTTAATGATGGGATCTTGGTTAAGAATTTACAAAGAGGAAATCTTCCTGCCTAAAGATTCGTTCAATTTACATCCGTGGACCTTGACATGAAATTCCTAGTTGAAAAAGGCGGAAATCGGTCGAGAAATGTGGCCTTCAATTAAAAGTTGAATCATGCCAACAAGGTTTAGCTAGAACTACAAATAATCGACACGTTGAATACTCAAATCACAAGCCATCCTCTAATGAGCTCGGTTGCTTTTGCGGACCCCTTCCCAATTAATTCCATCCTTTAAAGTTTCGAGTGGCTGGTACTCCATCTGTTTCCAAGCTGTCGTTCGAAAACATCGAATTCCGATGCTGCCATTTGAAAAGATCCATAAAAAAGAACGCATCAACTGCCACCCTTTGTCTTTGACTTCCATTCAATGCTTCTTCGTATCTCCTGCCCTATCCAAAAAGCCATCGGTGGTGGGACTGCATTCCCGACCTAGAATACCAACAAAGTCAAATTTTTTAATCACTTATTTGCTCGTGATGTCTTCAACGCTGGCAATGACCATATAAAGGAAAATATACATAGCTAATAAGCCATTTTACGCCAAAAAATAGGCAGGATACAAAGATGTTCAAGAAAACTGTTCAATTCTCGAGTTGCGAATTGGTTTGAATGACCAATAGGGTCTGTCTTACAGCACTGATCAGAAGTACAGAATAGATCAGTTCTTTAAAGCGTCTAGCTCACCATGCTCCGATGTCTTGTGCCAGCCAGAGTAGTTAGCTCCCAAACACCATTAAAATCCTACTCAGTCTTTCATAATAGGAGCATCTTGATTCACAATTCGGCAAACATCTGAAAGATGTCTGTCTTCCATCTAATCTGTCAATCAATCTAGCATTCAATTGATGGAAACGAGCCAGAGAGAAGATACTTTGTTGCTTTAAACGCAAGGTGAATTTTGGTTTGGCAAAGAAATATCCTTACAGGTAATGAAATTGACAATGTAAAGCAAAATTTCATCAAAAGCACGCAACTATCCTTTCGTGAAGAATGACATTTGAAAGATCAACCTTACCTGTCTGTGCTTATCGAGAATATTCCCAAAGAAGCGGAATGAGTCAGGGAAGCCCTGTGACCTCGCACACTCACGTACGCTGACCACTCGATGTTGCTCCGGGTGCAGCACTCTTCCCTAAGAAAACATCACATGTCATACGCCTTTTAAATAAAAGACTTCACTGCCACATACTTTAATGCAAGATTAGCAGGCAGCGGGTATCAGATAGAGATGCACCGTGAAGAGCTTACACGGGGATGGAGATGGTTGAAGCGCAAAGAAGGAGGGAATTTGGTTCAAAAGTTAAGGAAGTTTGTTTCAATCAGAACTGTTACAGATTCGCATGGAGAATTATGTGCACTGTAGCTAAGAGCAAATTCAATACTTCTTTTCTAAGAAATCACTGAGTTGGTAAAATATAAGTATGAACGGATTCAAAGATGTAGCAATGAAAAGTCAAATGAAAATAAGATGAAAAAAGAAACAAAAAAACGAAAGCAGAATGGAATGAAATCAAAAAAAAATCATTCAAATAAATAATCGATGAATTCTAAATCCTGAAACCGAAGTCATTGATTACCAACGTTCGAGGAATCCGTTCGCTCAACTTTCCGTTAATGGGTACCAGAGATTCGTCATGAACATACTCTGCTCAAAATTGACCCCATGGTGTATGACGTTCCAATGGCTCAAGGTCCACGCGATGATACACCGCAGCTAGACAATTGTGGTACACTATCTCCCATTCAGAGAGGATAAAGCCTTACGTGATCAGCTTAGCTTCACTGATTGAGCGATGTTCGATTCTGAAGCAGAATTAATGAGAATACAGCATAACGTAGCCTGTACCATTCACAACCTTATCGCACCTAGCAACGGCCCCATTCCAGGGTAAATGGGCAAGGCTGACAATAACAGGGGGGACAGAGCCCAGCCTGAAAGCCCTGATCATTGGCTTAATGGAACTGAGTGAAAACACTTCATAAAGGAACTGGATTAAACAGATCTGCAGCTACTCTAAAACCAGAGAGGTTAGAGGGAAAGAAGATTTAGAAAAACTAAAAGTGCTTGCTTTTCGAGTTATGCCTTGTCTGCAGGCAAGGATTAATGCGCCAGGTTTCAATGGTGATGTCTGCAGACAACACTTAAGACAGCTTAGGTTTCTTAACAGGATAAAGAGTCAGTCTGAGTTTGCATTTCTTAACTGCAATGAGGAGAACATTTTTACGGTGATGTGATAAGTGACGCAAGATCAAGAATCAAACAGCATGCTTGCTTTGTTGCGCAATTTTTCATTTCTCCGTTTTAAGATCTGCAACAAGTCATCTGTAGCATTGTATTTACTTACCAATGACAGAATATTCTGTTGGCATATTCAACATCTTTATCACTTATATAAAATTAATGCCACTCGTTTTAGAATGAATGAACTGTTAAACTTAAACCCATCAGTTCAATTTTAATGGGAGAGGGGAACCAATATATCTAATTTCTGCGAACCGAACGCCGAGAAACAGCCGCAATATCTTCTTAGAAAAAGATCTTCTTGTTGATATACGACCTCGTTCTAGCATGAGATGTTGAGACCAGACAGCGCCTTCAAAAAACGTCTTCCAAAATGTGCTAAATTTCTCCAGAAAAATTTCTTTCAGAACACTTATTTTGTCCAGAAATAGCCAATAGCCCCCTTAACTCTCTTTGTCTTCCAAGTCATGAGTATTCCGACACCTCTACTCCAAGGGGGGTACTACACGATTTGAACCAAACACCCTCTTAAACGTCACTACGAAAACAAAGGATTAATCAATGAGACAGTCACTTCTATACTTTTGATGTGCATTGAATGATCTAATATGAAGTAGCAAGTACCTGCTTTCCCATTGGTTCGGGATTAGTGATGGTCGTACTGAAATAACCATCCCATTCCAACCTGCCGTAGAGACCAGCCCAGTTATTATGACGATTTCCCGTATGAGGCAAACACCATGGGATCAACGTGTTGAACTGACGATCAGCTGCCTCGCATGCATTGCCCTCAACGCAGGAGCATACACCTCGAAGCTGTCCAAGAGAGTTGCGCCCATTTTTCTTGTCGTGATGGGTATAGCGTCTGACAGGGGGAAATAATTGAGCGTTAATTACGCGTATAAAATCATATTTCATCTAATATCAAATTCGCGGGATTGTTCAAAAACGTCATCGTCTCGTTGAATAGTGAAAGTACCACGACTCGTTTCTGACCGTCTCAAAGGTCTCAAAAACTTGTATGTTTCATTGCGAAATCTCTTTGACGAACGAGGCTGCATTTGGCCTAATCGATAGCTGGGTAATCGAATAAGGAAAATACCCTGAAAACATCCATGATCGCATTCATGTCATCGTGCAATCAAATCTCATTCTCAGTTTAGAAGGTGAATCAATGGTACACCAGTCCATTAACAAAAGGTACAGAATCAGAAATCAGGGGGAGAGGGTTCGATGCTCTTCGTATGTCCAATTAGCTGGGGTTCCACTTGACTTTCGGCATTTGCCATCATTATAGTGGGGTCAAGCAACATCTAAAATGATCGTTACAGGGACATCTCCGGCTGGAGAAATACAAAACATGGCTTTATTCACAAAACCAAACTGCATCGGCCAACTCAAGGTGAACGTTGAACAGTTCAAAAGACTTTGCTCAATCTATGGAAACATTTAAAGCGAGATGCATCATAGTTTGATCTGCAAAAAAGATCCGCACGTCAAACTTAGATTCACTGGGATATGGTGGGTGCTTGATTTGTGATGGGAGACAAAAATCAACAAATTCTGCCTTCTCATTAGCCAGACATAGACAGGAAAATGTTGCAAAAATTTCAGTTTCTTTCTACTGATCCCACTACTTTAATTCAAGCGAAATAAAGCGACAGAGTGCAGCGTCACTGGAAATGACTTCGATAGCTGCATGTGACTCCAGGAGTAAGAATCACACATTGTGGTCATGTCGAGATTAAACGCGTCTGGAAGTGATGGATAAACATGGCTTATGGTCCTACTACGTTTGATTCAAAACATAACAAACATAACAAGGGCGACTTCTTATGTAAGATAGTTTCCAATACACGCACGGCCTCAGTCAGACAGTGCATTGTGTACTTACAATACTTTCGAGTGAGTTCCATCAGGGAGTCGTACGACAATGTTTGGAAGATCCCGCCAATCGGAGCCAGGTCGGGTGGGGATATGACGCATGCGAGATGCAGTGAGAGCACTCATCTCTTTGCAAATGTGATCTCGAAGAATGGGGTCATCACACGAACGAATCTAAAAAGGGAAAAATGTTGCAAGTGTAATTTGGCATAGTCAACAGAGATAAAGAATAGCGTGGATACTAAAGGACTGTGGCTTCTCATCATGTTCTAATATGATGATAGAAACTACTTGGTACGTCTCCTTTGCTATCAGCACATTTATTAGATTGATAAAGAATCTGATTAAGGAACATTCCGGATTGCAAAACAGAAAGAAAGCGCTTCTGCATGACTTTTAAGTGTTTTAGATCGTCCGAGATTGGGGTGGTGGGTGAGATGACGAAGAAAGAAGGGGCAAGAAAGCGAAAAATAGAGAGCGGGAGAGAGGGAAGGGAAGAGAGGGAAAAGGAAGGGGGAGAGGGAGAGGGAGAGGGAGAAAGAAACGAGAAAAAGGTAGAAAAAAGAGGAAAAGTGAGAAGATAGAAAGAGAGAGAAAAGGCGAGAGAGAAAGGGGGAGGGGTGGAAGGGGAGAGAAGGAAAGAGAAAAAGAAAGGAATAGATGAGAGCATGCAAAACGAAAGAAAGGGAGTTGAAGGAAACACAGAAAAAGCAAGAGAAATAGAGAAAAGAGGAAAGGGAAAAGTGTCTCTTTGTATGATTATTATCTGCAAAAAGACTTGAATTAAATAGGACGGGAATTTTAAAGCTAGCTAAAACAGATGCTGAATTAGCTGCCATTTTATCAATGAATCGCATCTTCAAACGAGTCTCTCGGCGTTTCGAAAGTTCCTTATGGTTGT
Source organism: Pseudorhiza aurosa (assembly GCA_964026355.1). Taxonomy (NCBI): domain Eukaryota; kingdom Metazoa; phylum Cnidaria; class Scyphozoa; order Rhizostomeae; family Lychnorhizidae; genus Pseudorhiza; species Pseudorhiza aurosa. The sequence goes on from OZ032124.1 coordinate 1,180,398, forward strand.
TTACTTGATTAGTTCTGCAATGGGAATATTTTGAACGAATATTTGAGCATACGGTGACTGAGCGGCTTCTAAGTCCATTATGACGCATTGAAAACGTCATTTGTTGTTAGACAAACGAGAAGTTTTCGCTCATTGATGATCACGATGCCCCAACATTTTTACTCGTACGCACATTCTAATCAATTGTTGATGTGAACGCAAATAATTGGCATCAGTCCTCAGCGATCGGCAAATAAGGCTTGTATGATATTTCGGCAGCTTCACTTGGCATTCAACGATGCGAAATCAATCTTACAGGACATTTTACCTAGGTAAACACAAGTACTATGTGGTTTTTGCATAGGTTGATCTTGTTGACTTCCACACTGATAACAATTAGTATTATTTAGCATTCAGAAGAAAACACTAGCTCTGTTTGATATTTACTTGCAAAAACTTAAGTTTCATTGATCACACCTTTTCAAATCAAAGACTGGATATTTTGCTTCTGCATGACTTAACTTTTGGCAGCTAAATATAGCATCAAAGAAGAATTAACTCCCATCCAGCCTCGATACGAGCAATGACAAGTACCTTGCCAACGAGGTACTGCCGTGAGCGCAGGCATTTTGAGCTAGGACGGCTAGTTCCTTTCCTCGTTGCACTCTACCCCCAGCTATTCAAAAACTGCCCTTTTATTACAGGGCGAACAATTAGAATGCATGAAAAAACATGCAATAGCATGGGTATGAGCCCGTAACCTTGAGCAATGTATTCATGCAGTCTAAACTCTTAGCCAACCATTCGTAAGTATAGTACCCTATCTCTTTATGCAATGTAGCTACTACCATCAGTATCAGAGAGATACTCCAACGAAATGCCCCGTTTTAATGTAAGTTTTGAGCTGGGTGAGATGTCTGTTTAAGAATCATTACCATGTAGCTTTCAAGGTAAGCTACCAAGGAAGACAGAACTCGCAATGAGCGACATTGATTTCACACATCAAAGCACGTGACCTTCAAGAGGGTGACTGCTTGTTGCACGAATGAAAAAATACACAGGGGACTGAGAGCAGTTGGTTAGTGTTACGCCTTGGCGAAGAATTCCACCTGCCCAGCCTGGAACGTGAAATCCAACGAACCTGAGAGCAACGATAACTGGAAAAACAGCTGCTTTTGCGATGGGATGTATACTAATTGATTTGGTATACGAAGCAAAAAAATACGCAATTGTGTGAATCAAGTATAAACAGCGGGCTAAGCCGATATTTCGGTACTTTCGCGGATGTTCAAAGGTCATTGTGTGGCTAGTTCTTAATCAATTTGGGATATCGTAAGAAATGCTTCCACTTTTGGTCACTTTGACAACAAGTAGCCTAATATCTTGCAATTACTTCAATATTAAAGTCCTGCGTGCCGCCATAAACAAACTGCGAACACAGAACACACGATTGCCGATTCAACTATTCCCTAAAGATCGTTATATCCACTTGCGGATTTGATAGCGCCTTGAAACTTGGGGCAACATTGTAGAGCTCGCAACTACGAATTTGACACCTAACAGCTTCCTTCTTTCCAACGAAAGTCTTTCCAGTCGATCCAAGTCAAATATCTTGTCTTGCCAACATTTAAGTCTACAGTGGTGTCCCATCGGTCAGCTACACCACCGGATAGATGAAGGTGCAGTTCTGTACATACGTCCAGACTCGATCACACTTCGTAATTTCAACGCTTGCTATTACAGCTGACCACTCTCCTCGGACCTGTTGAATCGCTTCGTAAGGACGTCTAGACCGAATCTAGGACCTACAGTCAAACGTCTTAATCACTTCTTTCGATCGATTTTACTACTTTCCTGTCAAAAATGATGAGCAGCTCACCTTGCGTTGAAAACAGCTCAGAGGCTCTACGTATGACATTTCCTGTCGGTTGGCACCGTTCTTTATCTCAGGCAAGTCATTTAAAGCATCTCGAACGGTTATTGCCCTGAGTGGAGCAGCTCCTGTCACCTTCACGGCTTGGTACTGAATATATGAAAAAGAGCAAATCACTGTTTGAATCTATATAACAAAGGAGAGTCTAAGGTGTAATGAAGCATCCATGGTGTTAACAGAAGCAATAGCATAGACTGAAAATGAGCAATGAGATCTATGTTTTAGTATCATTCGACTTTCAGCTTAAATCCACAATTCACTCTCACAATGCAAGACACTACATCACGCCCTATTGACCTCTCTACGTCATACTGGTCGTTACGAAATCATTGCGTCGCTTTGCTCAAAAGAACTTTACAGCCGATTCATCTAGTCAACTCACCCTTTTGTTGTCAATTGAAACGGACAATTGACAGGCGTGGGAGGAAAACACGTGTCTTGGTTCGGGGTACTTTGGTAGTACCTCACCAGGAGCAGCTGCTATGATGATTGCTCTAAAAGAGACAAGTAGAACAGTAGATGCACCAGGGTACAAAGGAGTCGCTCTAAGAATTCATCAGAAAAAATGAGTTGAAAATTATAGAGAATGAAAGAATGCTCTCATCAGGAACAAGTCTGTGATAAAATTAACAAATGAAAAGGAAAGAACCGGCTCGCATTCAATGAAGCTATGCAAATTGAGGGAAACTCTGAGCTACACTTTCTAAAACGTGCATCGCTTTCATTGAAAAAACTGCATGTGACGGAGGGGGGAGGAGAATCTGCGTTCCCCGATCGCCACTCACCCCGGGCAACGTCGTCATGGGAGGGAACGAGAGAGAACAACCAATCAAATGTATCGTGGCTCATTCAACCAGGCGAGAGCATGACGATGAGAGTGAAGTCACGTGTTAAGTTAAGCACGTAATGAGATGACGTTGATCTGTTCATAACAGCATCTCTAGCTGCAATATATTTCCTGTTTAAAGATTCGATCTATCATATCATCACAGCCCCAGTCCATGGTTCATTGAATAAAGCGATGATCATGAAAATCCTAACAATATCCCGAAACGGTAGCAATGATTAATTAATATTCTAAATGATTCATTAATTAATATTCATATTAATATTCAGTGACGGAACAAAATTTGCATTTTAGTGAGCTCACATACAGTATGAGAATGACAAATTAAATCTTATTGTTTGGGGCTGAGAGCTTAAAAATCCCGAAGACTTAATGAAAATCATGAAATGCAGTCATAAGACCGTGTCTTTGCGACGCGCCGCAACCGTAGCATACCTTCTTCGCGTTTGAGGAACACCGTAACATCCAGCTTGCAAGATTCCAAAGGCACACTATAATGATAAAAGCTTACTTTAGCCGAAACATATTTCTTGACCTTTTCTATGACGAGCGTGTGGGAATGAGAAAAATTGTGGCAAACTCTGTTATCAAGCCAAACTCTGATGAATTGTTTCGTTCCTATGTCAAGCAACATGGTAAAAAGCAACGGCTAGGCCTGGGGCGAAAAGGACATGTGGCCACATCAGTTATTCATCCAGTAATCACCTTTTTGCTATTCTTTTCTGAATTAAGCTTCAGTGAAAAGAAACTAAGTTGAAAATGTTTGCAGCTGCCCAGCATGCATCTTTTCCATCAAGAACATATTCCCTCTTCGTAGCATACTACATTTCGAGTGGGGCAGAAACGAGAGACAGAACCAAGCTCCAGGCTTCTTTACAGAGGAAAGTGGTTTACTGTTTCCTCCATCATCATGGTGAAAATTGTCCACGATTCGAATCTAAGACCCCTAGAGTTATGAGTCTGCACACGAAATTCGCTACACTTCAACACTTGCAACTTACGAAGAAGATATCATCTGGCATTTCTCTTCGACGCCATCTTTCTTCCAGGCTTTCCCCGTAAATATAAGCACTGCAAAAGGCATTTCCAAAGACTGTATTTAGTTAAACATTATGATACTTATGGTTTCCACCCTGTTACATAGAAACAGTTAAGAGACTAGAAATGAAGCCATATTCTTACCTGGTAACCCATTTTCAGGAGGCAACGCAGTGTAAGTTTTAGAACCATGTTCTTTTTGTATGAGACAAAGTTTCGAACATTTTCAAGGACGAAGAAACGTGGCCTATAGAAGTCGCAGTAGCTGAGGTATGATGCGACCAGAGAATTCTAAAGTAAAACAGAGGGATCTTTAATTCTGTGCACCAGATGGCGTACGCTAGACATTCACAGGGCATTTCAAAGGGTAAATATGGGAATGTTATGGAAGTTGAGCAAGTTGTTTCAGCAGTGATACAGGATACAGCTACCTAAATCTCTCATTTTAATCTTGCAAAAATTTTTCTTTTTTCCGAGTCGCTTATCCTTGTAAGATCGTGCCCAGTAAGGCACAAGAAAAGAAGAATTTTTGTAAAATAAAAATGAAAGTAGAGCAAGAAGCAGATGTGCATAGATCTAGGACTGCTCACATTCAATAAAACCTAATGGAAACACTAAAAGGCTGCCTCTTGTTCTCACTTTCCCTTCAACATTGCAAACGTGCATGCAGATGAGGTTGGTGATAAATATTGAATTAAAATACGATCTATGTGACCTGAAATCTATACGATCCATCACAACGGTTTATTGTTATCTCAATAACACGGCTAATTCACCACTGGTAATTTGAGAAATCAACTTAAATATATTTATTTGGATAAGCGATGTATAAGCTCAAGCAGATTGATCTGGATAAGCTAAATATAAGTTTGAGTTGCATGAATCGATTCTTTTTACTTCTCAACAAGAAATAACAAAGCCAAAGGCGATTATCCTTTAATTAACTTGATTGGGCTTGACCATGAATATTTCAATAAAGCCAGTTGACAGCTGGATGTAAAAGCAATCAACTTCCATATAAAGGCATTTATGGACAGCAATGGCAGACGGGGCGAGTCAAAACGACAAATTGAAAATATCTAGATTGCTTGAAGCTATATTCAACTACCAAGTGGCCTTCGCTGAAAGGGAAAGCCGTTTTTCAAACCATTCTATTAATCTCATTCACCATTGTGAAAAGACATAAATTCTTATTCTGGAAATCATATAGAATGCAAAGGCTTAACAATCATCATCAAAGCCTGTCCTTAAAAAACTGCAATTGATCAAGTTGCAAAATAGAAACACTTTTTGTCGCCTGGTGGAAAATGATTTCATTAAACCTCGTAAAAGTTTCCAATGGCTGCAGCTGAAATCTTACTGTTGCTAATTATGTTGAGAATTTTAAGTATGTCATAGAAATAGCGTAAAGATAGGTTCAGAGAAAGAACTTAGAACTTTTTTTGGCAAGTTTGTGTGTAACAGTAGTCTATTGTAATCCACTTCAAGATTATCAAATTACGTGTTGTTTATCATCAGTTAAAAGCAATGAAAAATAGCAACAGAGGAGAAAAAGTGAGAAAATGGAACAAATAATTTATGTTGAAAGATGGGAAATTAGGACGAGGTACTGCATACCTTGAACTTTGAGTAGTCCCTTGAGTTAAACCTATTCATTCCACTGAATCCTTGGCACGGTGGACCACCGCAAAGCAATTCAACATCGCCTTTTTGAGGGAGAGGTTGGCCATTGGCGTCATGAGTTTTTCCCTGTTTGAATCGTAAACAAAACAGCAACTATAATACAATGCAACTGTTACTTGTTCACTTCAATCCAACATTTAGTCTCAAAACTTCGTAAGAAGGAACAGCCTTAATGTGCACAAATCTATGCATTCTGCAGTGCTGAAAAATTTCTTTAAATTTTCCAAGAGAAGAATGAATTGCACCCAAAATGAATCTTTGAATGCCATAAAACAGACGACTCATTCTCATCGATGCCGATATCTCCCGAGACGCCAAAAATTCGCACCAAAATTTTAGTAAACGCCAATCGGTCAAGCCACTATTTAGAGATAAGAATCTTCGCGCCGTCCATCCTATTCCAGCTATCATCATGAGTGGTGACCTAGCTATGAAAATTCCATGAGCCAAAGGTACTCTACATACTGGGATTTGATAGCAATTGGCTGATCTTGTTTGGCGCTTTGGCCTTAAGCTGTCTGCCTAGGTAGAAGTGCTTGCATTAGCGTTTGCAACTTCTCAGTTCTTAAGTCTTTCTTTGTACCTTGATAGCTAATTGAAACCACAACTTCAATAAAAGATAAAATGTTCTCTACTCTGGTTATCAATTAGTTTAGTGAATAAGCTTCTTTAAGCTTCGCTATGATACATATATATATATATATATATTAACCAAACATATAACTACAAATGTCTCTGATGACAGGTCATTTGTATTCGGCTGGTCTAATTACAGGTATTTCTAGAGAAAAAAGCAAAGAAAAAGCAGAGAAAATGAGTGAAAGGTATATGATATTAAAAAGAAGAGCTAAAGGATGAAAGAACATTGCTAGTTCTGAAACTTTTCGTACTGTTTCTAACCTTGCTGACACTGGCAGTGAAGTGAAAGATGTTTTTCGGTAGTTTGCTTTGAGCAGAAGATCAGAGAGAATTTACAGCTTTTAAAGAGTGATTGAGGAGGAAAGCAATGATGAAGCCTTTGGAAGTTACCTTAGATTGCAAAGAATAATAGCAATAATAGTAATAATAAGCAACGAATACTTAAACAAAATAGCCGATCAGTGTATAAAATAATGTTATCATTAGGGTTCTGAAAACCAGATAGATAACACGGTGGTTCTCCTTTAACTGGAAAGATTCGATCTAAAGACATTCGTACACACCTCCATGACCATTTTAAGGAGCAGATTGCAATCATCAGTGAAAACAGATGCGTCTGGGTAGTTGAGTCTGAAGGCCTGTGCCGCGGGCTCCTCTTTCTCTATTGCCCAGCGGGTGTCGGCAACACCACTCTTGTGGAAACCTTGCGTCAACCCTAATGGATTGAGAAGATCATTCGTCAGCGGTTACGTCAATCTGTGATCAACAAGATCAAATACTCAAGCGACAAACTTGAAGACTTTGATGAAAATTTACTCAAGTTGTCAGCTTAAGATGCAGGTATAATGTCCAGCATTGCATACTCATTTTTGGCCTTAGGAGAAAGATGAATTCCGAGCATTTCATAGGGAGATGAATCGTCCCAATTTTTTTACGTTTTTTTTGATAGCGATAGTGTCCTTTGTGCACCGTATCAAACTTATTTTTACAATCCTTCAGGTATTGGTGTATATAACTGCATCACAAAATTAAAGCTCCGTAATGTTTAGTGGGTTTGAAACAAGGTTACATTGTAAGCAAGAGGAAAACGGACCAACGGCGCAGAGGAAGTAAAAAATTACACACAATCATAAACCACTCAAAATAGCTTGCAAAAGGGTGTCCTAACGCTTATGGAAGATCGCAAAAACAATTTTGATCTTTCTAAGAAGACACAAAATACTTTGAATTAATTGATGCGACCAAGAGCATAGAGCCAATAATGAAATCCGCTCACCACCGCATCCTGCAAAGACATCTAAAGATTTCAACTTGGTAATCTGCATTGTGGTGGAATCGCTTTTCACATCTGCATTTGCATCAACTGTATTCAAAGCCAATTTTTTCTTTCCTTTGCCCTTGCCCTAAACAAATTCAAAACATATTATTAAATCTTAAGGGATAAGTCAAAGAGAAAGAGTACAGTGATGAATCCGTGATTCGTTGCACAATATAAGAATTACGACAAGGTAGTGAGTGGATCAGCAAGGGTTAAGAGTACGAAGCTGTTCTTAACATGTGACGAAAATGGAAAGAAGAACAATGTTATCAAAAGGTTCTTATTTCTTGCTAAACAAGCAAATTCTTCGTTAAATCGTCTACGGTCACAGCTAATTTTCCAAATGTACTGATATCTTCTTTGATTGATCCAATCAAGAAACCCATGCAAACCTTTCCTTTGGAGAGAGCGCCCCTTGCATAATACGGTATATCTTCAAACTGTTTCGTTTCTCCATTGTATGCCTAGAAAAGATACTGAAAACGATAGAGATGAGAATTTGGAATAATATCTACGTCATCAAAGAGCATCTTGAAATAAGAAGGCTGAGTTTTGCTTGCAGACATTACACTACCATTCATGAAGCATCCGTGTCTATGGTCGTGAAAACATCTAAATTCTTGCATAGTAAACTTACTTTCGACAAGAACTTCAAGCAATTTTTTGATAGTTGCATTCTTGTCAAATACAATCTTGGGAATAGCATTTAATTCCCAAATCAAAGAGATTGATAGAGGTTCTATTCAATATGCGCTCAACTTCTAGATCATCGCCCAAGAATCAATTTCCAAGTCTGATTTTGGCAACAACCTCTCTTATACTTTCAAACAATGGGCCAAATAAATGGTAAAAGTACTTCATCGTATTTGTATCGGCAAAAAGAAAAGATTGATCTCTTTATAAGTGCGAACATGATGTCAAAGTGATAAGTTGCATTCCAGCACAAGACATGAACCTACTAGACAAGTATAGTCCCTGGCTAAGGCTTTGCGAGGAAGGGGGGAGGTAGGGGGCCACTTCCTTTCCTCGCAGCACATTACCTCCCAGGTTCTCCCTCGGCACCCATTTATTGCTGTATGGACAAGTAGAGGACATTCAATCTTACACGAGCGTTAAAGAGAGTCCACGATCAACAGCTCAGTAGCGTGCGTTACGCAAAACACGTTGGTAGAAAATGAATCCAGTAGAAATATATGGTGCCTAATATTTTGAACCTTTCATCCAACAATTATTTCTTGGATACGGGTGAAGGCGAAAGGCATGGTGCATCCTCATGTTAAGACATGCAGTCAGCATTTAAGTGTGGATACATATGATTACCTCGAGAAAGTAGAATCTGTCGGGAATATCTTTCTTGATTTCATCGGCCGGAACATCATCACCACAAATGACGTCGCATTTCCCATGAATCAAATTGAAGTTAATGGTGGCCTCTGCAAAACATAATGTCAACGGTCGCTTAAAAACTTACAAAGACCAATAAACGCAAGCAAACATTGAGAGTGCAAATCAAATTTTCCAAATTAAAACATTCGATGTAAATCATTTCCAATGTAAAATACGATGGACGGCAGCTTAAACAATGTACAATTTAAAATGATCATTAAACGGTATATTGTTCATTATAATTGGGAGACAGTTCTGAAGTATTATGTCATTTCTAAAACAGGACACCTTTGGATAGACTTAAGCAAAGTTAAAAGCTCTTATGTTCCATTTAAAGTTTACATAACAGGTTTCCATAACTGTTTTACATAACAGCATTACATTACATCATTACATAACAGCTTTACATAACAGCTTTGCATAACAGCAAAAAAGCCCATTAGTTTTCAAATTAAGAGAGACTCATTTAACAGAGATCATATCTGCTATTCAAAGCAAATCAAACCGATCATCTATGTCGACTGCAGGATGTTTTTGTTCCCAAGAGCCGTTTTTTACATTTTCTCAATGAAGAGAGATGAGATCTTGCTTTGAAGAAGATAGTACGTTTCGATCGGCTACCAAATGAGAGGCTCTTTGTTAAAAATTACTCTTCATGAAATTTATCTTACTACGAACATCTTTTCCCTTCATCTTATGCATCTTTATAGGAATAACTAATAGCTTGTCATTACTCAAACTGTCGAATTTTTTTCTTGTTCTGGGCATTTGCGCGTAGTGGAATGGAAAATCGATGGCATGGAATGTTTACGAGAGGGGTTAGTTAGGAGCGAGGTGCTCATGAAGAAATGCAGCAGCTTTTTGTACCTTCCGCACTCCAATAGAGCATATTGAGATCACAGTGCGATGTGCCTTGATATCGTTTGTGGGTATCTTCCGGCCTGAAGCGAAGAATGTTAGAAGGATGGTAGAAACAGGTGCGTCATTCGTCGATGGATCTGCACTGTCACTTAAGTAGATAGATGCAGTAAGAGCATGAATATGACCTAGAATCAAATCAACTACGATGAGATTTCAATCATACAAAGAATACTGATCAAAGGGCTAGATGATTTGCGTTTTAGAAATCAAATTATGTACTTATAAATATGATACATGCTTCCTATTCTATATTTTTTTGAAAAGGAAAAAAATCTTCCTTTTCTAAGAATCTTACCTGTAAAATTTACGAAGGCGGACGAAAATGTCTTCTGAATCTTTACCGAAGACGTTCTTCTTTTTGAATATCGATATAATTTCACCTGAATTTTGATAATATCAGTTTCAGAAATCAATCACAGTTCTAGTTTAGAATCTAAATCAAAATTTAAATTGCTTAACTTTACTCAGCCATGGAGATCCAAAAGGGACTGAATCGACCTTTAGATTAGTAACGAGGCAAAATGAAACAACTAACTGATCAAAGTCATCTAACTGAAGTCCTAATAAAACTACTTCAAATAATGAAAAATTTATCACCAGCAACAACATTTAACGATAAAACAAAAATCATTTTACCACTAGAACACTAACGGTTGGTTGCAAAAACCAAAAGAGCTATAACAGATAATTAAATAAAGAAATACAACAGGGCTGGCCCTTCAAAAGAGCATCACCATCATGGCAATAAAAATACCATCGCTAAGACCCGCTACTACTATCAAGCAAAGACGAATACGAATGATTCAGAATACTGCCCGAAAAAAGAAGAATTTCGAAAAGATAAGCTGATTCACCTATTCTAAACGGTTCTGGCGCATCAAGATTGCTTCCTTTGACAAAATCATTGCTTTTTCTGTAATATTCTGGGTACATCTCTTCATCTACCTGCAAAAAGTGTATTTCAAATAGTGCATGAATATTCAAGAATTTTTCTTACAACTGGCTGTAATGTGTACCCTCACATCATTATTGGTCAAAGGTCAAGTCACTTTATGAAAGGACTGGAGAGGTAGAGGAAGGACGCCGCTCAGAAAATTCTGAAGAAGCTATACAGAAGCAAATGTGGATGTTGAAATTCAGAGGAGACGCTTTGACGGTCTGAAGCGACCTCATCAGACAATGAGGCAAAAAGAAAAATGCAGACTTGCATGATGAAGCTGTTCTGAAGTCGTACAAGTATCAAAATCACCGTTCGGAATGCAAGCATGAAATGTTCTCATAACACGAATGAAAGAATGCTAATTCTAGCTAATTATGAACTATAATACTTGAGAAAATGATTTAAATGAATATAATGATGTCAAACATCTTACGTCCTCTCTTCTTTTGAATTTCTCTCTAGTTTTCTGCTCAACCCTAGAATGAACGAATAAAAAAATACTGCGGGATTATTCATACATAGAGATAACCGAGAAACACTGTAAACTGAGAGGACGTAAGGTTCATGACTAAAACTTTACTGTACTCGATGTTTTAATAAGCCGAGTGGAAAGGTGTAAGCCAATTGATATGAGTTATAATTTGACATACTTGAATGAAAAAGCTTCTGGCAGACAGTAAACAAAGTATCCCGATTTGTATTCTTCTTGTTTGTAAATGATGGAGCTAAATGAAACGAAACCTTGTTTACAATAAGTTTGGTTTATACAAATTGAAGTAACATTATGCTACCTTGCCTCGTCATTTCACAAAAAATTTCTACATCTGCTGCAAAAACAAACTCGGAACAATCCAAAACTACCCTCCTTATATTTTTCAAACATGCCATGGGCCGATGAGCATTGCGGATATACAAGCATTGCGCAAGAATAAACATCTTAAATTTCATTACCATTATTGTTATATACTGTATGCTTTTACTCTATAAATATAGGTCTATTTTTTAATCATCTACGGTCGTTTTAAAACATACTTTATATCCAATATACTTAGTTAGCCAAATGAAATCTACAAAAACAAGTAATCCAGATGTCAATGGTCATCTTCGAGAAACGAAGGGCGAACAGCAACTATGTATTAGAGAGATGATAATATCACCTTAAATGGGATCTAAACAAAAGGCTTCTATCATAATCGGAAACCGCCATTTCAATGAAAAATATAAAAAACCTTTGACATTTTTTGACAGCTACTTTAACCCGGTAAAGTACTAATCCTCTGGTGCGATGATTTGTAGATGCCTGTGGCATTCAACGGAATAAAGCAAAAAAGGAAGTCTTCTACTGACTACTATACGATATACTTTTGCTTCAAAGCCAAAAACAGCCGTTGATCCTTTCGTAGCACCGTATTACAAAATAACCGGTGAAAGATTAAATTCAAAATTACCTGTACATCACCTTGTCATCCAATTCTTCCTTCACATCTTTCAAAATTGCGGTGTTTGTCTAAAAAGAAAGAAATTCTATTAAAAAGAAGGTGCAGTTCAAACAATTTTATAAAAAAATCTATATCAAAAAAATTATATCAAAACAACGCTTTTAGAATGAATCAGACCGTATATAAATCTTCAACTTGCACAGCATATCTCCCAAAAATGAGGCCGACAATAAAGAATATTGCAGTGGAAAGCAAGAGTTTACAAGAAAGGAGGCAGAGAGCTGTCTGTCTTCAACTTTGACAATCTAACAGAGTCTGACCATGAAAATACGATGATCACAGCAAATATAACAAATCAATTGCAATGCAATTACGATGCGATCAACTTCTATCTGACTTCAGTACCTTTTCAGAAACTCAACTGGCTAACTTTTCCATTAAGGCACTTGCGAAAGGAGGAAACTACCAGTTTAATGTTAAGACTGACAACACGTTTCATGGGGTCGCGGCACATTATGACGTCACAGCAAAATGTTGAGTCACATACTGGAAATGAGCACCTTGCCAGAGAGTAACTACCTTGAGCAACGTCATTGTAAGGTAGAGTAGACAGGTTAAATTCTAGCCGCACTTTACCCCCAGCTTTGCATCAGGAATCTATTTACACCAGGGGGGCAGTAAGAGGGAAAGAGAAAGGGCGAGAGTGCTTTTAATCCGGAGCGTTCCTCGTGGCTCCCATTGGCTCTAACCACTTATCAACTTTTATAGGTTGAAAAATTACGGAGCTTCACCGTATCCTTATGTTGACCCATCCCTCCATTAATATTCTTTGAAGTTAAACTCATACCCATGGTTAGTTCTTTTACATATAATTTTCCTGGAAAATCACGAATAATGGTTATCTCTTTTTAATTTTCAGTTTGATGGAAAAAGCATACCATGTTTTCTTCCTCCTTCCTTTCACAGCATGGACAGAATCTGATGTCAGCTGATGTTCTCTTGAAAACTTCAGGAATGTCCGCAAATCGGGCTTCTTCAGTATCATACCTTTTCAAAGTTGCAAGGAAGTTGGTAAAGTTACTCAACAAAATTGAGAAGAGTATGGGGATTCCCTAGCGTGAATTCATTCATCATAACTTGCAGCATAGAAGCATACATGATTAGAATCATATCTCCTTTGCAGTGAGCAGCAGTCCTCAAGCATGAAAGCTTTGGCTTTGCGTGTGAATTTATCAAAAAGGGTTTTCCGATTTCATATTTCATTCGTTCTTTCCACCACATGAAGGCAGATCTTGGAAGCTATTCTTATTGAGCAGTGTCTCGGTTAGTTTTCAAATATGAACACGTCTTGTGATTGGGGAATTACAGAAAGCTGGGGAATCTCTTCTCTCTAAGTGAAGTTACGGTCAGGGCTCAATTCGATCGGATCTGTAATCGAGTGCAGAGATCTCTGAGCCATCGAACACATAATTCTCATTTCGTGACCAATATAGATCACAATTTAGTGTTCTGCGTAAATTCTTTCAAGGTAATGCAACTGTTTTCCCTGAAGTAATAGTATTTTGCGAAAGATACAATCTTAACCTAAAGTAAATAAAAGAGATAATTGTAGACAAAAATAAAACGAACAGGGATGATGAAAAGAAGACTTGATAAGATCGTCGCGCAAGAGGTGGAAGCAAAATCATATGGTAAACAACTGATCAAAGCGATTGGAAGAACGGTGCACTTGGCACATTTTGACACCCGCATCACCCCCGTCTCTCACTCTGGTCACACGTGATAAATTCCTCGTTCGACTAGAAACAATTTCATGTTCGAACCATCTAAAACTTACCATTTTTGAATGATGAAAACATGGTTGTCATCGTCTTCTGTTTCCGCATCAAGGACCAGCTCCTTCATCACCCCTTCGTAAAATGAATCGAGACTAGGCTCTTTGATTTCAACCTGAAAATAAAAAATAAACTCATGAAAGTAAAAAGATTTCAAAAATGGTTTTCTGGGCGCTGTCTAGCATCAGAGGGGGGACTTTTAGGAAACTGAGAGCTATCTGGTCTGGTTCCTCTTTGCGAATAACGAATTACCGAGCGCCTTGATCAATGAGTTGTCCTTGCAGAGAATCGTTCAGTCAATCACATCACTCTTATCCAAATGAAGCTATCTATTCAAGAATCGAAATAAAATGAAACCATAGATCGCAATTCACGTGCAGAGACAGCACTGTGTGTCCCATAGATACTTGGCACTACCAACCTGACAACGGAACATGATTGAACCTATTGGATTATTGTCACATTCATCTGAAAAGAACACCTCTGCGGCATCCCCTGTCTCCCCAAGAACTGTCTCCGATGCACGACTGTAATAACCAAGATATAACCAATTGGCAAGTGGAATGGATATAGGCTATGGGGGTAGATGAATTAATAATCCTGAATTAAGATGCATATGAAGAGGAAAAATATACGCACCAAGACACGAGAAGTTTATTGAAAACTATGAATGTATAAGAGTTGAAAATATGTGAAATGGCCCAACAGACGTACGATTTCAATTGATAGAAATAGATACTAAGAGCTTCCAAACACCAATAAGTTTTCTTATTGACTTAAAAAGCTTTGTTCTTTCGATATGATGCGTACTTAGTACACTACAACGGGCAAGAGTCATAGCAAGCTTGATAACGAAAGCCGTGAATGTAATCGTATAGTGTGGATAGTAGCCTTGGATGGTTCCCTTGGCATAATCGGCCAATGAATGAGCATACACCTTCGGGTGCTGCTTCCTAGCCAAACCACCTGAGAAACAACATTATGGGATTGGGCATGCACAATTCTATTCCAGTAGTAAATGCCTCTTGAGCAAAGTAGATTTAAAGGGTAGACTTACTAAAGCCATTGAGAATGGAACATTAGCACACCATTCGAGTCTTGCCACATATATGCGATTCGGCAAATAAACAATGGAGCATCCGGGTCATCCGGACAGACTTTGACAAAGTCACCAACAGCGACCTGAGAAAAGAGTCACTACGTCTTATTTCAGGTGATTGATAGCAGCATATATTCGTTTAGAAAGAAGGGTTAGGATTAGGGTTAGGGTTAGGGTTAGGGTAAGGGCAAGGGTTTGGGTCAGGGTCAGGGTTAGGAATAGGGTTATGGTGAGTTGCAGCCACGTATTAAGTCTTGAGCCAACAATACGAAGGATTCATTATCAATTGAGGAATACAAGGAAAGGGTACTGGCAGCCAGAAAACGGTTAAGAATGATGACTGATCGTTGTCAAAACATATTGGATCACTTCTATCAAAGGAATCACCTCTGAGGAGAAAGAATCAGCAAATGAATGATTAATGATTCAAGTAAAAAAAACTGGGAGAAGGGTTAGGGATGTAATGAGAAACCTCTCTGTCTTAACGATCAGTAACGCAGAAACTATGAAGAACCTCTGGGAAAATGAAGATCGTCTAGGAACACTGACTGCCACTTTCTCCACAAGATCCCTGCTCTAAATTTTGTTCTAAAGGTAGACTGCTCATCTCTATCAAAAATCATTATCAAAAAACGTCTTTGGTGAAAAGTTCTTTGGATGAAACTTTTCTCAACAAACAACAAGCTTATGAACCGCAGCATGCACTCTCCACTACAGATGCAATGGCATTTAGTACCAGATGATCTTGATGACATGTAGTAAAAGGAAATGGGTGTAACGATGTGTCCAGCTCAGGAATTGTCAGACGCAGAAAGAGTCCGAATGACATGACTTGACATGGGATGAGTTCAAGATATACCTGTTCCCCGTTGATCGAAACTGAGGTATAGTACTGTAATCCATTGCTTTCATAGACTGGCTCACCCAGCCACTCTGCCTTTGTCTGAAATAAATTTGAAATTATTCCAACTAAACAATAATAATAGTAAGAATTTTCTAAACCATTCATTAAATACGCAATTAAAATACAAAAGCACACTACTGCTATAACAGGCAGTGTGTAATTGGCTGCATCTACTGAATATCAATCACAATTAAAAAAAGAAAAAAGAAAAAAGAAAAAAAAGAGAAAAAAAAAATCTTAAATTAATCGAAACAATGGTTTTTTTTTAAACATCAATTCATTATGCATAGTTTAAAATCCACAATTATACACCTCTCTAGTAACAGGCAGTGTATAGCTGGCTATCTGCTTCGATACAATGATAAAGAAAATTAATAGCGAAAAACGGTTAACAGGAATATAAGATGATAGAAAGAAAAAATGAATAAAATAGTTAAAAATCTAATACTTCCGGATTAGGCTACGAGCTATTCCTCCTACAGAATACGTAGTATGTGCACCTAATAGCGATGCTCACAACTTTCTTTATGATGCAGTTTTGGTTGTTTTGGTCTAAATTCAAATCCTTCAACATTTAAAGAAGTGAGTCAGAAGAGGAACCCAAAATTCCTAAAGCACTCATCGAAAGATTTACAAATTTGATGTCGGGGTATGTAAAATTGAGGTCAGTAATGAGGGTTTTAATAATACTAATAATCATCCTCATTATTATTCTTAATATTCATACAGGTTAATTTATCTCGAAAGTGAGATCATCATCATGAACAAAAGATTTGTACGCTACAAAAGTAAAGTTAATATTTACAAAAACATGGGTTTGAAAACTTGCAAGCATAAATGATTAATATTGCAATCAAAAATTTGAAAAAAGGCGAAAAATCAAGATCACCAGAAAGAGATAAAAAATCTATATTTATGCAACAGCGCACTACTTAGGCTTGTGAAAACATCCCGCTCCAAAGTAACGAATCAAAAGTTATGAATCAAAATCGACTGAATAAAAGGGTAAAATGATGCGACCTTGATTATTTTCGATTGTCCAATTTTGTGTTTTCGTTGCGGTGCAAGAGGAGCCTAGGAACATGAAAACAGAATTTAAAAATGCATTGGAAACTTGCAAACAAGAAAAACACATTTCCTTTTAAAGGCTCTGTTTATTCGCTGTGCGTAATTCCAGGAAAGACAGCTTAAGTTCTTAGGAGATTGCACAAGAAGGGAACAAGATAATCTCAAGACGTTCAATACCACTTCGAACATGGAAATCCTAGACGAGAAGGATACAAGCTTCCTTTCCTGAAATACATCAGCTAGCTTATAAACTGCAAATCCCGACTACCGAGCAGGAAATCAGACAGGCAGCAATAGATGAGGAAACGTAGAAGACATAAGTTTAGGCCGCCTAACGAAGCGCTAGTTAGCCGAAAGCCCTCAGCCGACAAGGCAGATAATTGTGATTCATCTTATCACATCTCTTTTCCATTGAAGAATGGATGTTTAAGCTCCAAAATCAAAACCCAATTTCACTTTGTTTTAGGAATAACAAAGTTTCGTTATATGGAAAAGTACAAGGCTCAACCAACATTTTAATAGCTCTTATTAATCAGTTCTAGAAGAACATTGCTTTTTGACGTGGCAGAAAGCAGAAAAAACTCTCTCAGATGCTCTAGTAAATAGGGAATGTCAAGGTGGTTTCCGATTGCCTCTTTAATCCATGATATCTTTATTTGGAAACATGATTAAACCATGGTAATAACGAACGATAAAGCTATACTTACGGCTTCTTCATTAACATCTTCTTCATCTTCATCTTCGGCTTCTTTTAGAACCATATAGGGGCACCTTGGAAAGCAAATCACAAAATTTTATACCATAATTTGTTTACTCAACGTGCAGAATTCCAGCCCAAACACCCCCATCATGAAATCAATTAAGTCGACTACTACGTAAAAGAACCATGCCCTTCTTTATCAAACAAACTGTCGTAGATTAAGGCAGAAGTTTGCACATAGCATCTTACCTTCTGTTAACACAGCATTGTTTCGATCTTCCACTGCCTCCGAATTTCTTCATGTCCTTGCAGCATTTGCATTTTCCGCAGTCAGGCTGCTGGCATACCTCGCAAATGCCACACCGCTTTCTCCTCGCGCCATCGCCTCCCTTGCTGTCGATCTGGCCTTTGAAGAATATGTCGAAAATGTAGCTAACAAGTGGAGTCGTTGTTGCCTGGAGATGGAAAAGAAACACGTTTCAACTACCCATCGGTTCATGCCAGAAAGAACAACCTCACAAGAAAAAATAGGATATCGAAATAAAGAAATTCAAGTGAAAATAGAAAACCCTGTCTTTCTCGATACAAATTAACGGACGGAAAATTTCTCCAACGACTGCAGAAAAGACAGCTCATGAGGCTCTGAGGTTTCTTGGCCCCAAATGACTATAGGGTCTTAATTACGAAAAAATTCCATCCCCGATGATTTTAAAGTTCTGGTGCTACGCCTATCTGAAAATATTTCCACCCACTAAGAATGCAATGGGCTCTCGCGATCAACGCGCGCGAAGAAACTTGAATCTAAGAGCAGAAATTTTACCTTCGTAGGTCCTTCTTTCTTTTTCGATTCGGAACGCAATCGGACACCACGCAGCGCTCGTCTGTATGAAAATATGAAAAAGTCATAGTTCTAAAAAAAGTCAAGTGATTCAGAATAAAAGATGAAAAGAACTATTTCCAACTAGAAAAACTGCGTCATTAAAAATCAGAATCTCAGACAAAATAAAGAAAGCCGATGTCTTTGAATCATCATCGATGCCACCTCGAAGCATGGCGAGTTCTTCGTTTCAAGACACTTAATGATAGCATTAACGTAAATACGGCTATGAGAAAGTAACAAGAGGCGAGTGGCTTATTACTGGTATCAACCAAGCAGCAAGTCTTTCCGCTTTCCTTAGCAATAGAATAGGAAAATATTTTTGGTTAGGTGGCTCGCAACACCTAGCATCGGCTCCAGAACTATTCATCGCCATAGTCCGATCAGTAGATAAGTGCTACTCATACGCTGAGTTGGCGATGACAGGTATTGAGCCCGGAACCTCGAGATTCTTGGATAAAGACTCCATTGATTGAGTTGAGCTTCCAGGCCATTACGAGTCTTAAAAGTTGAGCTGATTGAATGGGAGACAACAAAAGATGAATCTTCGTCATCACGTGGGCAGAGAACGTGGTTAACAACCGACCGAATGCAACCACCGTGGTAACAACATGACACGGGGCAGAGAACGTGGTTAACAACCGACCGAATGCGACAGCATCATGTTCCATCACCGTCTTCATCCGGGAACTCACTGAGCACCATCACAGCGACGATGGTGCGACACTGGAATGAGGCAAAAGAAAAGAGAATCAAGATTGAATGAAATAATCGAGAACCTCTTTCCGAGGGTAACTCCAGCCAGCTTAATCAGATCTCGCATACATGGAGTAGCAATGAGCAGATGCTCCTCCTCATCAGCCGTTGAATCGTAGCTCTCAACCTAAAAGTAAATAAAAAATTATGATTTCATAGTGTGTCCTCACAAATGGCATTTAGCTACTTAACATAATGATCTCATTCTAACAAAAGTTTCATAATGGTGTACCTTCTGCACTTTCGAGTTAAATGTAATGCAACCCCCGTCTGTTGAGTGGGATCCTATCTCATAAACAATCCGAAGATGCCGGGTGAACGGCAGACTGGACTGAGGCAGTAATCCATTCAAACTCAAGGTCGAGCGTCTTATTTGCAATTGAAGCAAAACAGTGACTACATTACTGAGACTTATGCTAATTGGTGTTATTAGTTACAAAGAGAAGGAATGGAGAATCTTATAACTATGAATATGAACTTTTTAACTAGGGACGTAGGAAACGGGGGGCCAGGAGGATCAGAGGGGCCATGGCCTCTTACCTTGTGTCCAACTATGCAAAAGTGCCCCTTCAAAATCCTAAAGTGCCCTTTTTGCATAATCATTCATTTGGCAAAATTCTCAATGTCAGATGAGACTCAGAGAGCGATATTTGTAATCAAGGCTTTCTATGAGGATGATTGTCAGCATTGTCTTCATTAACTTTGCATTATCTGTGGTTGGACCCTTTTATTATCGGTCATCTCTATTGGGTTAGAATGTACCATTTTTGAACCTAGTGGGTTCGAACGACCAACCTCACCAAGGACTTACACCTTACTACTAAGCTGTTCTCAAACGGTGGAGTTTGGGGTGATTTTTGCTTTCCCCCTCTTGGAGTCCCGTGGCAACCCCGTAAAGTATCAGCCGAACAAGAGCAATGTCAACTAACCTGCTCCACAAGGAACTGCGCATGTCTCAGCAAAGCATCCTCTGTAAAACTGGGACAATTTTCGGGTGGAACTGTAGTCTAAAACAAAAATGCACCAATGTTGAAAAAAGACAGCAGTGATGAAAAAAGACAGCAGTGATGAAGGTAGCTGAAACAGAAAACCTGAATGCTAAATGATGTGTGCGTGTGAGGGGTTGGTATCATTTTGGATGAAATGCCATCTGGAAATGGATCTGGGTTGATTCACGGCAGCAAGTAGCATACAGAAATTCCTTCCAGTTTTATGCGTGTATCTCTGTTCTTTCTTATCATCGTTATATTTGATCTTCACTTGCCGTTTATCTCGTATCATCCTACGAAAGATCCGTGAGGCAGGCCATTTGGAAGCCACATTCCCGTTAAATGCCATTGATGATAATTGACTTACTTCTTAATCAGGATAGTGCAAACACCAATTTGAATCGTTAGATAGAAAATATATCGTTCTAAAATGAATTCAGAACATCACCTGTATTTTATTGAGAAGATCTTCATATCTTACTTCTGGATCTTTGGTGAGAAATTCGATAACAACCTAAAGATGAAGAATTCAGGATCAATTTATCGTAACGCACACAATTTATCGTAGCACATACAATTTATCGCAACACATACAATCTATCGTAAGACATACAATTTCTCCTGTGCGTCATAGGTTTTCTTTGCTACTTGACATCAAGGAGTGGATTTACGACACTAATAAGCTATACAAGTTTACAAAATCAATGCGATTCTTTCTATAGGTTTTGCTATGCATCATGTTTCTTGAGCCTACAGTCATAGCAAGGAGATAACCCTTACGAAAGCTGAATAAAATGATTATCCACATATCTATACTGTTCTTCTTTTTCGTCACGAATGAACCTCAGCGCGAAAAAAGATCCTGGTTCTGGATAACCAAACATCATCTTCAAAAACTATTGTCACTGGCAAATCCCCAAGTCAACGCACGGAAAATTTGACAAAATCAAAGAATTGAATAAGTGATTTCATATATTTCATCGTATGACTATTTGTTTCAATTTTTCTCGTGACTTTCATGTATTGACCAGGGTGTAGTGCTGGTCTTTTGCTCCTTCACGTTGACACATTTACTGTGCAGTTAGTAGGCAGAATATTTGTGTGACAAATCTGGTGCCATATCCACGGAATGGAGAAAAACCGAGAACAGCGCTACGTATAATAGGTACGAAAACAGGTGCTTATTCTAAGTATGTGAATGTATTCTAAGTCAGTAAGTGTGTTTATTCTAACCTTGCTCATATAGATTTTTTCGGTGACTGCATCCATAAACGTGACATACTCATCTGCAGGCTTCATTAAGATGTACTCCGCAAACGCTGAGTAGAAACAGGCAGATAGACGAAAATCAACTCAAAGGTTCCTGAGAGAATACTTCGAATGATATGCGAAATTTTACAATCAATTTAATCCCCCTCAGGTCAGTCACTCCGAAAAAGCAGGCTCCATAACTTTGAAAAACGCCCAAACCAAGTTGGGCCGAATTCTTTCATCTTCGGAAGCTGATCATAGAATAAAAGTGGAATTGAAAACTGAAGACAATCTGCAACTTATATACCAGGTATTGGCTAAAAGGTATGAAGCGATAGTTGGAATCCATTCTATACCTTCACGCACGGTAACGTCAAGACCTGTGCAACTATTTCGAATTAGAGGCAGGGGTACTAATGCATAAAATACAGACCTGTGGAAAAACCGATAAGGGCTTTTTCCCCACCGTCAAATCCAGCAATCCACCATTCATTAATTGGTCCAATGTTTTTTGCTGCAATACCACCTGTCCGGCAAAGCAAAGACAAAAATTTAGGAACAAAAGCACAACAAGGACACGCTGGAGTCGAAAATCATACTTGAACTATGGACAGTGAATTAAAGAGTCGGGATGAGTCTTCCTGGACACTGCAATCCAGAACATTATGAAAATGGCAGCATCTAAATTCAATTGACATGAATCGGTGACATGTCTCTTAGTCATTAACATGAAGATCAAAAGATCACTCAGCTATCTCTGCAGACTGTTTAACTAACGATCAAAAACCAACCTAGCCGAGCAAAATTCAACTAAGAAATGGCTGGAAAGAGTTTGATCCAACCTATGATTGTTGGCAATTTCGAAGCTCTAGTGAGATTGCCTTTATAACGAAAATTAGATTCCTTCAAAAGAATCTTATCACTTTTTCCATAAAAACAGAACATTAATTGTTCAACTCTTCTTCTCCTTCTCCTGGCTTTCATCCAAGTTAAGCTGGTCACCAGTGACGATGAACATTCCACTAAATCTCTCATAGCCTTGAATCCGGTGGCTGTTCAGTTTTACAGCAGAATGCCCTTCCTGTCGTTAACAAGATCCCCTTATCCGAGCATAGGACCGGTTGTAGCATTATAATGTTAGATTTCAGTCAGCATTTAGCAAATAGCGAATTCACTGCCCTCCTTCCTGGGAAATGCAACATATACTGGCTTTTCCACGCTAGAAGCAGCAATGCACAATGAGGACCTACTTGCATTTGCCTCAACCACAGCAAAAGAACGTGTGATGATGTGGAAGAGTGATGTTAAGCGACAAGACGGAAGAAGCTTACTCTTCTTTGCCAATTGACGTTGTTCTACCATAATTTCTCTCGCTAAATTCCCCCACATATTTTCATGGTTCTTCTAAATGTAACCAACACTTTACCACAATAATTTAAAAGAAAAATAATTTTTACCCCTTTATGGACACTCAACAGTGTTGCCTTGACGTAGTGGTTGAGTTCGAAACCTTCACAGATCACAGTAAAACAGCTAGCAGTAAGGGATGCAATGGAAAACTCGCACCCCTGTCTCTGGCTTCTGCCAAGCTGGAATCGAGTGCTTTGTGCAGTCTGTTAAGCTCGACACTCCAAATGGGAAAGCATATGTAGAATACATTTTAGCATGATAGGCGAAGAGCTACTATCATTAGTAAGTAACAAATGATTACCTTCCATGGAAGGGTCTTCTTCGTAAATTGGTTTTAAAAATCCACTCATCATCAGCTCCTTGTTCTTCTCAATTAATCCAGTATCGAAAGGACACAAATGAGTGTTCTTGTCATAAACACTACAAGATAGGAAACACTTGAGTGAAATGATAGTATCTGAATAACGTGCTAACACTGAACAGGAACGTTCAAAAATGCTTTAAACAATCGCCATATACCGTACTGCTTACAGGCAGATCTTAGGATTCTCAGTAAGCGATGCATTGAGACCATTCTCTTGAAATATGTAAACCATTTAAGACTAGTGAGGGAAACGGATGGAAAGATGGAAAGCAATCCTGCAAGCTAATTTCCTCTGTGGAAGGACTGAAAGACTTTCCTTGGGTTCCTGCTACACTCGGAACTGAGTGTGCTACATAGACGACCTTATCAGATTAAAAATCAAGATCTAACAAATAAGCCTTAACAAAAAAAGCTCGCAAACGTTTGCCTGCCATATTCTTAATCTATGACAATAGTATGATAAGTTAAAATGTGTCTGATTTCATCAATTTGACAAAAGTAAAGGGGTAGTTTTGTATCCACCAATATGTGATGGAGTCCCAAATGTTATGCATACCTGAAGTTTGTGATCTTATGCTGGGGCCTGTCGACGTATTCATCTGACATTACCTCACCATCTGAGAACAAGGAGAGTTTTGGGTCGCACAGGGCTACAGATTCTTCAGCCTAAAATGCAAATAGTATAAACTGAACCGACAGTTCTGCTGATTGACGCCCTAAGCGAGTTGAATTCGGCATTGGTGCAAAATGGAAGTTGAGACGAGTCTCATATTTTATAAGCATTGTACTCGCCTCGTACAAGTGCTTGAGAGCATCTTGCTTAAGACGCAATTACTGGGGCCGTGGCGGTGTGAGGCAAGGAAGCACATTCCCCCTTCAGTGCACTTCAACCCCGTGTGCCAGGCTGCCGTTCACTCATGCGTGAACATTTAGAGGAGATCCGAAAACGTGCGCAATGGTTGGACCAAAGCCATGACTTCAAAACAATGGACAAAATCACATGATATATTAACTAACTTCCTAATGCCCTAAATATTCGTTCAGATGTAGCAAATGATTGAAACTGCATCCATTCGCTCTTTTAGGGCGACGTGATAAAAACAAATGCCGAATTTTGCATCAAAACGAATCCATAATCCATCCTAAGCGGTGATAGAGTTAGGTGTTAGCTAAAGACATGCCTATTTGAGCCTGTTAGAGTCATATATATATATATTACAGTGGTGTCTTTAACAAAGTGAAGAGCTTATAAGTGAGTTATTGTTAGAGTGATGTATTTATTTAGCTGGGTCTTTAACTTAAATTAGCATTTCACTAGAGGAAAAAGCTATATCTTGTAAGTCTGACTGGAAAAACAAAAATTTGTTCAGTTATTCCAAGTTTTTAGCAAAAAAGTGATCTACCTTTGAGCATAGTTGATTGCTGAATGCTTACTCAACAAAAGGGTTAAATTGGCCTGGGGTCAGGAGAAAGACATTATTGAGGTAAGGGGACTTTGAAAAAGTAGTCATTGCAATGGTTGGCTCAAAACCAATCAATGAGAGCTCATCCTTGAGAAATATGACTCACAGCATCAGCAGCATCTCCAATAAACATCTTCAAATCAGGTGAATTCAAGAACTGGCGGCATTCTTTGCATCGCTCTGGTGGCTATGACAAAAAATATGCATCAGGATAACGAGAGGTTGAATAGGATTTTTTACAAATAAATCCATTAACATACACCAAAACTTTGTGTCAGGATAGCTCAGCTGATGATTGCACATTTATCCTATGGTCGGTGGTTCAAACCTGCCCTGAGCTACAATTTCCCTTAGAGTGAGGATAGTCACCAGCTCTCTTTAATTCCAGGCATAGAACTCGCATGTCCAACATGTCTAACCCCTAGAGTCTCAATGTCTAGGTTGACACAACCCTGCCATCTCTTCTTGGGCATCCCACCAAACTCTGCCCTGGACTGTCCAACTTCAGATTGGATGGTCACAAGTCCAGCTGCAAAAACAGGAGGGTTGACATCAGGAAGGGCATCTGGCCGTAAAACCCTGCCCAATCCCACATCATATCTGATGGATAAAAAACTAAGCAATTCAATCAGTAATTAATCATTTTGGGACATCATAGATGAGGATGTATGGACATGGGGCCTTTCAAATAAATATTTCTTTTATTGGCACCTCTGCTCCGTCTGGCTTGTGATCTGTTGCTTGTGAATCACCCACCCAATTCAGCAAGTTCTCAGCATGTCAGTGGCATTCAAATCAGACAAAGAAGCACACAAAATACCTTCATATCAGCATTTGAACCATCTGCTGCACCATTTTCCCTAAAAATATTTAAGCATGAAATGAGCTTTTTCATTTATGCAGTGTTGGACAAGAACATACCTGGCCATGCAGCAACGTAAGAAAGATTGCATTTTGTACATGGCTTGGTCTAAATGCATGTCTAAATGCATGACACAACATGTCTGTGGAGATGATATACAACTCAAAAATCACACACCCTTTACAGTGGTTGTTGTTATTTTCTGCATCTGTTTTTGCCTTTTTTGCCTTCAAATAAGAACAATGACAGAATTCAAGCTACTTCCAAAAACAATCTTGGTGCATCCTTGTCAAAGAATATAACTTTCCACTGAAACTATATGCAAAACTTCTATTTCAGGAGCATTGCGCACATGCATAGCAATCTTTGGGATGCTATAGAAGTTGAGGGGGGGGGTGGACCCATCAGACCATGCATTTTGCACCAATTAAATTTAATTTTTGGCTATGATGGGATTCCCAAATCATTTCCAATCAAACATAAGCATTTGCAAACCCACATATGCAAGTAAATCAGTACCAAAATATAGATATAGATATTTCATAGATACATAATGTTTTATCATGAATTCATAAATTACTTGTTACACTGTATAATTCAAATATCACCGTATCAATATCAATAGGTATACCTCATTAATTTTCTCACACTCATCTTTCTCTTCAATGTGCTGAGCCTTTCGCTTACTGCTGCAATTAGATAGATATCACATTATTTTCAATGACCAGAAATGTGTGCTCCTTACATTAACTGGTGCCATTGAAGCCGCCAGTTCAACCCATTACGCCAAAGTTTTTAATCAGGAACAACAGCATACCAACAATATGTATGTTAAGAATTGAATAAAAAATTGACAAAAAAATTCAGATACATATCTACTAACCTCTTCTGGAAAAAACTATAAATAGTTTTCTGGGAGCCATTTTTCACATTGTTTAACTAAAATGAGATGATATTCACGTCATTCGGGAAATTAAGGTCGGAATCTCCCCTTGCAGGCAGATATCCTTGATATTCAGCTATTCCCAATTTTCCAAATTTGTTTCTGGTATCAGCAATTTTTTTTTGGTAAATCCAACAAATTGACAGAAGCAATTATCTAAAATTTATGAGTCTTTTTGCAATTCCCAAGATCAGGTAAGAGCGAAACTTTCTGCTACACAAACATGTTATGTTATTTGAAATCTTAAATCATTGGTTCAAATCCACATACCTCTGATCCATTTTTGAGATCACTGCTTTGCAAGCCTGATGATCCTGGTGATTCCAGTTTACCAGTCCTATAAAAATCACAAAATTCAAATTCACATAAGAGGTAACTAATTACATGAACAAAAATAAGCTCTTTAGTGAGAGCCAGTCCAAATTTGGTCCTGGATGCTCTATAAACCTTCAACTGTTAAGTTTTCTAGAGGAGTGGACTGATCATCTTGACAATTCTTTTGGTGTAGGCATCATGTGCTTTGCCTTCACAAAAGCACTCAATCCTGTTCTACATAAAAGCTTTTTTAGAAAAAGTGAAAACAGATTGTCTTGGCTGACCAAGTATAGTTATAAAAGATTAACTATAAGACTTATTACCAAGCAGGAGATAGAGTTGTCATCAGCGATACAAGATAACAGCGGAATAAGGTAACTAGTGGTATCCTACTTCTAAGTCCTCTACCGTTTGCTATCTAAAGGATATCTATTTCCAATAAAGAGCAGTTGTTCCCTAACTACCTATCTTAACCTAAATGCATTGGGGGGGGGGGGGGGCGGATTAAGAGGAAAATATGTCCTTTTCACAGTTTAAAACCAGGTAACTAATAAGGGTACGTATTATTACTACTTATTATTATCAATTCTTGGAATGATACAATCAATGACTTACAAGAGAAAAATCAGAGAGAATTTGATTTTTACCAAGATCTAGGAGACTTAGTGACATGATAACGACGATCAGCCCTCGATCTATATGTGACATAGATTATGAGCTAGCTAGAATGCGAGATGTGAAAACAATACGTTTGCATTCTGACTTCTGAAGAATAAAGTAAGCCAGTAAAACTCAAGAGATATGAAAAACATTGGCCTAGTTAAGTAATGTTACAAAGAACATGCAATGTTTTGAGAACAGTTTCCTTCATACTCCATGAAGTCCTACCTACTCAAACAAGTAGCATATCACTCACATTTCAGAGGGAACCTGTTCTTCTAAAACTTTAGCAGGCATGTTTACAACTGCGTCAAATGACAAAATAATCCAATATCTCGCTTGTTGCTTCTCTGTGGAACACAAACACGAGATATTTTGCCGCCAGATTTACCGGCCTCCTTTGCATGTAGCCATGCAGCCTCGTTCACTTCGTTGAGGATAATTTGTCTTCACTTTGGTTGATTAATGTAAACATGTTGGTATGAATACTGCTAATCTGTTTCTGAAAATCCTACCTATAGGTGCACTGATATGTCTATATGATAAACCACAAGTGAAAGGGAGAATAATTCATTTGGAACAAATAGAGGAAGAAGCAGTTGGCAGCTACCCATGAAGTTGCTAATCTCATCAGGACAGTTAGCAGATTGAGCTCTGTGTTAGAATAACGAATTCCCGGGTATTCCTCATCAAAATCAAGATCTTTTATTTATGATCTTTATCATATTCAGGAAGAAGTTATAATTTGCTTGATGACACCATGCGTCTTTCTCCCGTGGGAAGTACTATATTCTGCTTTTATTTGCCAATTACATTATTAATCTTTATTTGCAAGATGGTATTTGCGATTGATAGTTGCAATATGTGAATGCCATATTAGTTCTTTAATCTCGATATTAAATGCTATGATCGCAGGACTGCAGTATATTCTCATGCTTCCTTTGATAATGACTTGTTGTCTTTGTCTGTACATGCTGCTTTTCAATGTTATGGGAATACAAAAGCATTGCTTTGTTCGAGGTTTTCTGGTCGATTCAAGTTAGGCATGAAAATGAAAGCAATTACAGCTTATCACGGAAGAGGTTGACGCTTCATCGCCAAAGTACCACAGTGTTTGGGCAAGAGAAAGGGGACGAATAGTTCAAGGTGCGTATGCTAATTTAAATGCATGAATAATTTAAACAAACTATTGGTAACTCAGCTTCATATTACAAATAACACGAGCCACTCGAATTGATTGGACTCATAATCTTAGACTTTATTCGTTACGGTGAAAATAGCGGAAGAAAACCTTGTATTCGAATGTCAGACTTCCTGGGCTCTGACATGGTCAAAAATCTTAGAATGGCCTTACCTATCAGGTTGGGCGTTTACGAAAACCAAGGAAAAAGCTATTTGCCATTAATGTACGCATAAGATTAACTTCAAAAGACAATGGCTGGTTTTCAAACTTCAAATAGAAATTCAAGTCACTGGCAATACTAAGGGCCCGGTCTTTCCAAAAATATTCCACAAATATACCTACAAAAATCACTAGAATTCCTTAACAACAAAGAACATTGTTTTATTTCCTAATTGTTATAGCCTGGTGCCTTTTACAGCACAGATGATGTAAAAGGATTCAATCTTCTAGAAAAAAAACTGTCACACGTACAGGCAAAATTTTATCTAACAGAAGTTATCTTTTAATGGTTTTAATCTATTCAAGCATTGCATGGCATGTCTCTAGAGAGTTGGTCACTAAGGTGCTCCACACCTAACAGTCGCAAGATCATGGTAGCAAGGCCTTTGTCATTCATTCTCCTTTTAATAATGATTCACTTCCTGAAAAGAACAGTACTTCAGCAGTCGTCTAAACTGCCTTGAAAGAATGAATATGGTAACGAGCAATTTTCGAGGGATTGGATTACTGACGAACTCAAAAAACACAAAAACGAGTAAATAAAAGTATATCTTAATAAGAAGCTAAGCTAATTTAAGTAAAGTAACATAATTTTGTATAATGGGATTCTATCAGGAGATACTGGAAGAGAGTTTGAGTTGGAAAAAATAGGAAGAGTTTTAAGAAACCAAAAAAACGGATATAGCAAATATAAGATATAGCAAATATAGTATGAACTGTCGAGATTCTATGTGGATGACCAAATGACTGGATGGTCAAGATCATGTCAAACCATGCAAGCAATGCATTGTGACGCAGATGTTTCCTCAAAGATGATGTGAAAACAAGGAGTTTGCCTCATGCAAGAAACAGCTCGCCTACAAAACACCGCTAGATTCAATTCCACTATCATTCACATGTTTTTCACCATCATTCTTATGGTCATGAATACCTGTCCTTGTTTGGCTACAAGTCCAATCCTTGTGAATTCTGTCCTCCCTCAACACATCGTAATCCTCTGCAACGTCCAATGAAACCGACTGATTCTCTTTATCAAGATACGTTCTATCGTCTTTATTCGGCTTTCTTGTCGGTAAAACTCGTATCGACCCTTCGTCAATATCCTTCATCACGTCTTCAATTCCACCTTCGACGTGATCAGCCACGTGACTGAGACCTTGCTGATGTAGCCTTCCGCTTTGCTCTAACATGCTTTGATCACCATGGCTTCTGTTGTTGTGGTTGTAGCCGTGTCCATCATGTCTTCCTGCTCGTCTTCGATTATCAGTGTGGCCATGGTGACGTAAATCTCGTCCACTCTCTTCCATTTTGGTAAATAAATGTAAAATATAGGATTCCATTCCTTGAGTTGCCTTTTTTAAACACTTGTACCTCTCCTCTAAGATCTGAAACAGGATCATATTACGTTTGTATTTGCTCAGTGCTTAGTCAAAAAGGATCTTGCCAACTGATGTGACTGAATAAATCAACTAGCCAATCAATCAATGAATCAATCATTTAGCCTCTTAATGAATTGACCCATCATGCTGAAGAAATGCTATACATAAAAGTGTTATTGCATGAGACTGACCAAGTCCAAACATGTATTAACAATATTCTTCTCTCGGTCCATAACACCCATCTCTTAATATGCCCATATCCCATTTCTTTTCTTTTTTAAGTGAGTTATGTTGAGGAAAGACCATGGTGGCCTATACAAAGCCCCAACAAAGGAAGAAGGAAGAAAGCGAAAGGCTAAGAGGAGAGGGAGGTAAGATCAAGTTTATTGATCTTAGATTTGAAAGCTGGCAAGTTGTAGGATTCAGGACAGCAAAAAGGAGGCAAGACGTTCCATAAATTACATTTTCCTGGGATGGATGATGATTTGTGGGATAGAGTTCGTGGAGTAGGCAGTACAATACTACCATACAATACAAACAGTAATTATGGCCATTTCCCAAACCGAAAAATTTCCTCTAAGAACTAAGGCCTGATATAGAAAACTTGTTAACCCGAGAAGTGAAATGAGGTGAACAAACCTTTATTTCATCGGCATGCTTTTGATGAACATGCTCCACACTGCTTTTCATATCTCGTATAGATATTTCCTTTAACAATGAGATGCAAAAATCAATACCGTTTTGCTCAAAGATATTTTATTGATGAATAAACGAATAAATTGGTGTATACTCAAATATTTTCGTATACGACGAAAGTTTTGTTGCAACAACACCAAATGAAAAATTTGTCAATCATTTGGCAAAAATTTATTAACTTGATTATTCCTTGTCTCGTCAAATCAATAATGCGGTTGGCTGGTTGGTTGGTTGGTTGGTTGGTTGGTTGGTTGGCTCGCTGGTTCATTCGTCCGTTTGTTCGTTCAATCGATCCATAATTAATTCATATATTCTTTGGTTAACAACTTTGTTTTATATTTATTTGTTCTATACACAAATTCAACAATTTTTCAAATGTCATCTCGCATCAATTTTGTCAATTCAGCTGGTACTGCATTTTCTTTCATCCTTTCAAAATTACTGTCGAAACTGTAGACTGCACGACCATCTTTGTCACCAGAAAGTAAAAATCAATAATTTGCAAAATTCAGAATACGTCTCATAACCGACAAATTTTTTCATACCTTCTTAGTCAATAATCCTTCCAATTCAACAATACGTGCTTTTGCAGCATCAAGCGAAGTAGCAAGGTATTCTCGTTCGACTTTGTGCTCTAAAGTGAGGGGGAACAAGCTCAATCAATACTCGTGAAATTTTGTCAAACGAAAGTCAGGAAACGAAGAAACACTCAGCCGAAAAATCATCCGAGTAGCGAACGGCATTGACGGTCAAATGTGTCGCAAATAAATGAACAACTAACAGTTGCGATTTCCAACGCACTAGTTGCGAACATCGATTATCGAACAGCGATTATCGAACTCTTTTGGAAACAAGTTTCAAAAATGGAACTTCTTCATTTCATGAGATTGTAGACATGGCTTAGGTCTAGTGAATGAAGCAATCGGTCACATACTCCAGGGTAAGTATTTCGGGCACCATTCCAGACTTAACATTGGCATTAGAGTGAGTGAAGTCAGCACCTCATTGTTATTCCGGGTGCAGGAATCAAGAACTGTGGTCAGATCAACTGAAAGGATCAGGAGACTGCTCGATAAGCATAGCTTCTCAATGTCCTAAAGTTTTCTTTCGAATTCTCGGTTGAACGCAAACAACACAGGAAGCATAAGAAACAAAAAAACAGTTTTCATAATCGATTTAAAAAAATCTCTAAGGAACTGCTTTCCTCTGCCGGACTTCCGAGAAAAATAAACTACATGTTTTCGGCACCAGAGAAATAAAGCCATGATTTTAATTCATTTATCGCTTGCTGATCAAGCAGTGTTCGAAACAACGATTCTCACAGAGGGAACAAGTGTAACGATGACACCAAACACAACTATCACGTAAAATAAAATTGGGATCCGAATGTAACAACGACAAAAATTGCAAGAACGACAAAAATCGTAGCAATGACCGCTATCATATCAGGCAAAACCAAATGATGATTCGATGGAAAAATGTATCACTGAGCAAAACGTAAGAATGTGTCCGTCCAAACAACAAGAAGTTGAAGAATTGCTCTTAAATTTTCAACTGTTTTTTTAAACTTCATCGTAATATTTTTCGTTCGCCATTTCTTGATATCTTGATCCCATCTGAACAAATCGAAAGTTGAAAGGGTTGGAGAAAACCGGCCAAAAATTGAGAAATGTTCGAAAGGGTTGTGCATTATTTCATCACATTAAATGATTAGTTAAGCCACAGATTTTTTTTGTTATCATTCTTTTAATCAAATAAACAAATTAAAAACTATTCATTCAATCTTTACTCCACATATTAACGCAAGAATCAATTCCTTTGCACATCACTTCCTTAATTCATAATTTGATTCATCTATTCATAATTGATATATTCATTCATTCACGTTCATCCATGGATGCAATTATCTTTTCCATCATCGTTCAATTATCTACTACTTACTTTTACCATTTATTCCTCATAACTACCTAAAACCGTTCTTTTATTCAGTCAATCAGTGAACCAATCCATCCATAAATCAATTAATTGACCAATCAATTTACGATCAATCAATCGACCCACTAATCTATTTACAAGTCAAGCCTGCATGTATGCGCTCATTAAATATATCACTCAGCCATTCCTGCAATCTCTCAGCTCTGCTCTCCCTGTCGCTCTCACATCCTGTTTGTATGTAGCCACACAGCTTTAATATTTTAATCATATTTTCTTTACTAACCTCTGATTTCACTTCTAAGTGATGCTATTTCTATGTGTGACTCCTCAGCACCGATGTAACTTGCCTCAAAGTTCTGAAACTGTCTTTTAATTCGAACATATTTCTCCTGGTATGAGACGAGCGCTTTTGCCAAATCATCAGCCTAGTGAAACAACAACAAAAAGGGCACGGTGAGAGGTTGATGACCTCACATCGGTTGCGCCCTGCAGACAATATAGACAACGACCAGAGCACTGTAATAAAGCGAGACTTTGATAAATTGAAAAGTGAATGAGTAAAACGGTTGGCCTAAATCTGAGGGCACAAGTCATGCGCATTTGTTAAGTGCGCGCCGATGAAATTCATCGCGTGGAACAAAACCACGTTTTCATCACATCCATGGCTGACGAATTCAACAAAACATAGCTGCTAAACGAGTGGATTTATTAGAAGAGAGGCTGCATGTTTCATCTCGAGAATTCTTAGGGCGATCCGTTTAAGGATTCAAGCCCAAGACCTACCACATACAGAGAAAGCAATCTGCTACTGCACAATTATTGCTACAAAAGCATGGCTAAAACTGTTTCGAACTTCAAAGAGAAAATAAACATTTACCTTAGCCTTGACTGTTTCATTGACTTCAAGGCGAGGTTTAATACGAGCCAGTTCCGATGTTTTATCAAATAATTCGTGCTGAACAGATTTGAGTTCCTGGTGAAGAGAGCAACATTCTTTTAACAAAAAATGTGGTTACGGGAGGAGAGGGGAGAAGCATAAGGCATCCAAGCAGCAATGGCAAGCGTGCTATATGTTTCGCATGAATTTTAATAAAGCTTCATAGTGAAGCCTCATTCTGAATAATTCTCACCCTGAACGATTCCATATCTTTACTAAAAATGCCATTTCGTTTGATTCAACGTACCGCATCTGTTTCTTTTACTGTGATCTCTACCTTAACGGATCATCACATAGCTGACTTTTCACGCAGTTTCTCGAGACCGTCAATATTCATCTGATCGATTCAATTTATTACAGTCCAGCAGCCCCTGTTGCCCCATATGATCCCTTGTAAATCAGCTCTGGCTGAAGGTTGGCTCCCTCCTTAATGAAATCAAAATGAAATAAAAAAGAAATTAAATGCTCCAATCATCCTTATCTATCCAAGCGGGAATAAGCTCCAGAAATCACTGGCTTATCGCCGACGGAGGCTGGGCTTTTTACCATACTGCAAATCCAAATTCTAGACTCATCTAGATTAATCATGAATTATTCTAGCAACTGCATCCAATGGCATCTTTTGTGCTTTAGTTGGAGCTTTGGTTAAGATCAGGATGTAAACTGCCCGCTTTTACATTTATTGATGCCTGCGTGCACGTCCTGCCAAGCTAGGGACATAAATATCTAACAGGGCAAAGAGTCAGCTGTTGATTGAGTACAAACCTGTACAACATTTGTCAATTGAATGTCTGTATTCGCCAGCTCATCCACTAACTCTTCCACTTTGCATCTTAGCTTCTCGTTCTCTTCTGAAAATCGCCTGCAATCGTCAAACATCAGTGGTGAGAAAACTGAAAGTTACCTGTCGATGCTAACCATGGAAAAGCGAAGGTCAGTGCAATTGAAAATTAATTCCGTCTATTATCGTTTTCCTTGCCCTGAGAAGTCCACTGGACGGAAGCCTTGTTAGCCTGGTAATATGGCGCATCAAGTATTGCAACTCCATGGTTAATGCTGAATGGAAATCAGGAAGCTGCTAGGAACAAAATTCAAATTCGAAGACTCAAATGCCCATTAAGTATAGTTAATTCGGAATGGCATAAGGCCTTGCTTCAAAACAAGTGAAGGCAAGGTGATTGGTTTGAGTCAACTTACTCCAAAACCTCCTTTTGTTCATTCTCAGATGTTCGATATAATTCTTGAAGCCGTCTGGAAAATCAAAATCAAAATAGAAAATGCATTGATAGGTAACTTCCCGACTACCGTCAATTTACGACTTAAGGTGAGTACTCAGTAGCACTTGGGTCACGTGGTGCCATGTTAAGGTGCTGTCACGCGGCGCCGTCACACGGAGTGATTGGGTAAGAAAGATAATCGATAAGAGACTCTTTGAAGCGCACTTAAATCTACTCTCACATGATATGTGGCATGCACATATGATTGACTGTTTTCATAAAAGCCATCGAGCAAAACATAACAGAGCATCTTATCTAAACTGGAACCATCCAACCTATCATCAGTTGATGAGTAGTTACATCATACCTTTGTACATAGATATCATTGTATACCTGTACATCATCACATCATTATATAGCAGATATCATACCTATTCACTTCATCTTTTTGCTTCAGTGAACACTTCGCTTCCGACAATTGAGATTCCAGTAACACTATCTGACCTCTCTACAAATTACAAATAGTACGAACTGATGCAATCAGCAAATAAATGGGAGGGACTGAAATATCATTCGGTTGTATC
Organism: Pseudorhiza aurosa; assembly: GCA_964026355.1. Lineage (NCBI taxonomy): Eukaryota > Metazoa > Cnidaria > Scyphozoa > Rhizostomeae > Lychnorhizidae > Pseudorhiza > Pseudorhiza aurosa. The sequence continues at coordinate 1,216,167 of OZ032124.1, forward strand.
CAGCGAGCATTTTCAGTCGTCTTAACATGATTAAAGGCAGATAAACAACCAGACATCGCGTGTAAAGCCATCGGCTCTTACTAAATATACCCTTAAATCTAGTTACCGCATGGTCATAGGTGGTAAATCATTGGCTCTTGCTAAATACCCTCTAATTATATAGTCATATAATAATTTTTTCCCACATTTTTGCAATAGAAACCTCCAAACCAATGAATCGGTCATAAAACTAATATTATTAAAGCATGAGAAGGGATAAAATAGGAAAATGGTGTAAACAGGCATTGGGCAATTTCGTTGGAGCACCTTGCATCTAACATGTACTATTCCACTGTCTTTGGCTTAAAAAGTTATTGCGAAGCCGTGTCATGTGAGCAGTTGCCCAAGAAAAGGCAATTTCACGTGGTTCAGACAATAGTTTGCAGACAGTCAATGGATTTGAATCGCATTAACAAATTGATGCGAAACGTCACTAACCAACCCGTTGAGCTCGTCTTCAAGTCCTTGCGCATTGTGTACTTTCCCCACCAGTCGCCTGTTGCGCAAAACGTGCTGATCACATTTGTATCTTTCATACTGCAACTGAACTTCAAACAAATTCACTTGGTTCTTCAGAATCGACAATTCATCCACGGGTGTTGTTCCTTCAAGAGACAGCAATTAAAAACACTAGAGAATGGGTGATGGGCCTTTATTTCAATACCGCGGAAGGGTTAAGTGTATTTCTCCCCCCCCCCCCCCTCCAAGAGAGCAGCGCATCATATAGAACATTATGAAAGCCGTCCAGGATTTGAACAGAAAAAGGCATAGAAATGAAAAATGTATTACCTCCATAATACGTCCAGTCAGTATCAAATTGACTTGTGATTGGAATCCTGTTAAAAATATAAAACATCTTGACTTGAAACAATTCTATTAAACCAATATGAATAATATTTCATTGATAAATAACGGAGAAATGTGCATTGAAACAGAGTCACTAAATCTACCATCAGCCCCCGAAAATCAAATGCATGGGTTCATATTACCCGACCTGGACTATTGATAAGTTGAGTTGGCAATGAGTGGTATCGAACCATGAACTTTTATAGAGTCCTAGCCAAACGCTCTCAATATGAAAAAGGATGATTGACAAGGCCTGCAATGCACCAATTATGATACAATTGCACATTGAAAATAAACAATCAATGCTGCGAAAAGCGAGATTTTAAACTGCTGGTCAGATCTCATGGCGGCGAGAACAATTCAAAGCAATTTTCTAGAAATGTTAACTACGAAAATGGAAGGTGAAAAATCACCTCGCTATACCATCTCACCTAGCCTTAATTAGCTTAATGGAGGAAACACATTTTTCACTTGCCATTGAATGAAAATAGCGCTTATGCCTTTTTTGTCTAGTGTCATGTCTTACATCTTGTGTGTCAGAGAAATTCTCCCATAGCAATGAGACATTAAATGAAAGATCTATTTTTAAGTTATGCCGACTGAAGGTGTGTTATGACAACTAGATTCTCTCTCTGAGAACATTAATCAAAGGGTCAGTGGACAAAAACGGTTCATTGATAAATTGACATCCTCACTGTGACAATGATAAACATATTCACCTGCTGAGCTGCAGCGAGTGCAGATTTGATCCACATTCAATGAACTCGTCCAATAGCTCCAAGGGGCTCTTCAATTTCGACCTCGTTGCAAACTCTGGATTATCAAGAACATCTGGATTTTGCGACCACTGGACATTCATCTTTGACAGAGCCTCTTGGTGCAAGTCTTTGATCAAGCGCAACAATGAGACATTCGATTTGAGTTCATGAATGGGGGAGTCAAGAGAAAATTGAGACACAGTGGAGGTTTGAAAGGATAATGCATGACGCTTACTCTCATGGTGCTGAGATGACACTGAATAGGTGCTTGATTTGTTTTGATAATCAGACGAGGCCAGCTCAGGTTGGTTATCTTGGGTGCTGCTGAAACTAAAACTGTCTTTTGATGTGATCGCTGGTGTCGTGGGAGCTGAGTGTGTCTGTTTTGAGGTGACAGCGTTGTCCGACCGAGACAGCGCCGGGCTAGATTTTTCCAAAGTGCTGAGTGTTTCCCTATCCTTCTTCTTCTTCGGTGACGACCTTGCCACTCCTCTATCACCAGTCAATTTTGTGCTCTCGCTGGAGAATTCTCCTTTCGACGATTCTTGCTGCTGAGGTCTCTTAGCTTTGGCTTCCACGGATTCCTCGCTTTTTGATTTAGCAAATAACTGTGGCGACTTGTGACTTCTTTGAGCCAGCTTCTTCATGTCTCCACCTGATTTCCTGCGACTGGTGTCAGGTGTCGACGTGCGTGTGTCCGAATTATCACAGTTCAGGTCTTTATCAGTGTCGGCAACTGGAGTCATCGGTCGCTGAACGAATTCGTTCAACGACAGAATATCTTGCGCGCTATTGGCTGGTGACAAAGTACGAGAGGAAGGTGGCGTGCTTAGGCCACATAAGAATGATGGACTCCAAAGAATGGACAGCTCTTGACTCGAAAGATACGAAGCTGGGTCTGTACGAGTGATGAGATCATTACGGCCTTGTTCGTCGTGGGGTTGACTTCGTTCACTTGGACCTGGCTTTGAACCAACACTCTCTCTTCGTTTGTTTATATCGATGCTAATGGCTCCCGGGCTGCAGACAAGCTCCTTCCTCGGGGTAACTCCCGCTAAGCTAGGCTCTTGGTGAGAAAAAACAGTGTAAGTGGCTTCTTTAACAGCATCCAACGGGTCCAAAGAGATTTTCTGACATTCTGCAAATATGTCATGTGGTTGGAATGTTCTCCACCTAAACGAGAGTAATAAATTTCCAAATAAAGTTTCCACCTAGACGTATTTACATGGCAGTTGTCATTTGAAGCATTCGGTAGTTAAGCCAAACGAAATAGGAATTCCAAGAACAACAAAAAGAGGGGACAACAGAGTCCAAAACATCGAGTGAATTTCAAAACTTACTGCAAATCTATCATTGTATCATTAGCGTTAAAAGTAGTGCTGGTAGACATGGCTTGCTAGAGATCTACTCTTGCCTCTTCATTGTAACATATCTAGTGTATCTTACGTGTCAAGTACTGGAGTCTGGGTCCTAACGTAACCGGAACGCATTAAGTATTTAACCTAGCTCTCTTGTATTTATTACTCACTTCGTTTTCAATTCGCTTTCGTAATACACGTTCCGCAACATTCGCACGAATCATTGCCTCTCTCTCTATCTGCACTTCACTCCAGTACTTGACATTACGGATTGCTGAAAAAATCTTAGAACCATGTGGTATTAATTTGTGAGTAAATCTAAAATAATGATTTTGACTTGTGAGTTTATCCAAACTAATGCTATTGGTGATTCAATTTCCTTAAGTAAAATCTGAAATGAAGAAAGAGGGTCGCATGGCATGAAGCAAAAATTAAAATATTCTTCGTTCGTATGCGACGGAAGGCTTCGCGAGAGGACACCGAGCGAGTCTACCCAGTCAACAAAGTCGCCGCCGCCACGATGCACAGTGTCCCCTTAGTTTTCAAATAATGACACCACTTGGTTTTGTCAATGCTTCACCGTTGTGAGTTACTGGAATTGATGATATAACACTTGAATTAAAGATTTCGTTAGTTCTCCTCCTTCTTATCATAAAATTTGTCATAAAGCTGCAATTTCCAATATCAGAATCCATTGCATCCATTAAACGAACAATATGAGTACTCACTTTGTCGTCTCTGTTTCTGATTTCAAAGTATCAAGGATTAGGCCAGGGTGAAATTTAACAAATTGTGACATGGGCTGGAACAAAAATTCAATACGCACATATTAGTACAATACGGTGGATAAGAAAACGAAATTCATAAAAGTATCCAAATCAAATTTTAGAATAAAAAAGACGGCCATGATAGCTGAGCATCAATGAGCATTTTTTTTCTTTTTTTAGTGAGTTATGTTGAGGAAAGGCTATGGTGGCCTATACAAAGCCCCAACAAAGGAAGAAAGGAGAGAAGGAAAGGCTAAGAGGAGAGAGAGATCAGATCAAGTTTATTGATCTTGGATTTGAAAGATTAAGAGCATAGAATTTTATTGTCTAAATGTACACTCAGATAGACTGTTGAAACTAAAAATATTCCTTCCACCCCCCTAAGCATATACACTTCACTCACCTGTATGACATTGCGAAATACAGGATCATTGCTCTTTGAAGCAAAGCAGGATCTGATGTATGACAGGAAGTTGTTTGGGTACATTGCATAAAGTCGGTGATATAGAATGTAAACACCAATTTGAAGGTGTAGCGTGAGAATGTCTGGCAGCGAGGCTGGAATGAATGCAAAAATCATTATCAAGTCTTGCAAGCAACTTCAAGTCTCACAAAAGAAAACTTTAACAAGCTGCAGAGCTTACTCTGCTTTGCTAGGTACAGAAGCCAGGGCTCAGATCTTTCTACCAAGACACAATCTATGAGGTTGTTTCCATTTATCTTTCTCATTGATCCATTTTTTGTCTACTTTAATGGATGTAACCAGCAAAACTTGTATTTTTGGGCTTGCAAATTTAGGCCGCTACAATGTGGCACCGTCGATCTACAAATAGGGTGTTATACCAAGGGTCTTGAACTAGAATTGAGAAATAGACTTCACAAAAATCCTAATACCAGCAAGCTTTGTCTTTAAGTTAAGGATAAAGCAAAGATTCAAAGAACTGCAGAAAAAACATACTTTAAGATTTTAAGTTGCTCAGTTAAAAACACTGAGAAGGATTAGTTGTTGCAATGAGTAATAATTCTCATCACAATAAATATTAGAATATTATCTGCAGTAAACATTGAATCAAACAATAAATTCAAACATTCTCTACCTGGTTTGTAGACTAGGTAAGTAGCCATTTGGATAAAGATTTCCAATATGTCTCCAAGATATGGGGCCACTAAAGACGGCACACAAGGCAATAGCATACTAATTATGATTGCACCACTCATAAGAAAGGTTACATCCTGCTCCACCAGTTGAGTCTGAAAAAACAAGATCCATTCTGTCTGCATAGTTTCAACATTTCAAAGGTTAATGTCACCTAACAAAAAATGGAACACTACGCTAAATGTGCCAATATGAAATACCTTATCTTCCTGTTCTATGCCAAATCCATTCACGACCCAGTGGCAACATGCTTAGATTGCACAAGCAAGATTTAATTCACAAAAAACATGAAAAGGAAAGGACTTTGAACTTTGATAATGCTGCATTGACTGAAGATTTTAACTTTTAACCTCATTATGAATAATATTAATGTCCCATGTGGAACAAAGCATAGAATCAGTTTGTACTCTGATTTTCTTGGAGTGGTTTGACGTATGAAAGAATAACAAATCTGGCGATAATATTCCGCTTGGCATAAGCATACTGTCTAAAAGAGCAAAACAAACTCACGCGTAACGATTTGAGGTAGTTAGCAAAGAACTGTGAATCAACAACTTTGTAGAGCCAGGATGGCTAAAAGAAATAAGCTTTTAAATTAACAAACTCTGCAGTTCTGGTGGTGGCTTGGGCCAAAGTGGTATAATTTCTTTGGACTGTCACAAGAAGTAAAAATCATTATTACAAATCAGAAAGAATAAGAGTTTACTAACTTTACAGAATATAGGTAAGAAGTGTGATTTAGAAAATGCCATCCTCATGGGTATCACACAACTTTAATGGTGCATTCAGTTAATTAAGAATTTGCTGCCATCACATAACTAAGGCTAGGGTGATCCATAAGGGTCCATAAGAAATGTTCAACCTCCTGCAAAATGATTCAAAGTTAATGAATATGAGACTCACCTGTTGTCTAATCATTGAGACAAATATTGAGCTTAAATCAGCATGTATCCCTCGTTTCAAAAGATCATTCATTTTATCAAAAAGATACTAAAAAAGAAATCAATATATGTTAAAGAACCCAAGGTAGGAAAACTCTGTTGGATACAGACTGTTCATGCTTTAAGAGCAGAGAAGTGGTTGATGAGAATGGTGAGGCTGGGTCAAGAATGACGATGGTTGGTAAGGCTACTGCATTGCAATGGCCTAAACGGTTGGTGATGGATTGGCGATGATGATTATAATTGACTTAGCAGATGATTTCATGAAGAAACAGTTTCTGAATGAATTGGTCAATCCATCAATCAATAAATTGTTCAATGAATGAGAGAATCAGGAATGAAATCCGATACTTAGAAAGGGGTTAGAATGATAGAACATATAAAGTAATGAAAGTTCAGATGGACAAATTAATAAATAGATGAATTTTGGAACAAATTGATGAATCGTTAAAGGAATTGATTGATGCATGAAGGGATGAATGGAAAATATGTAACTTTTTGTGTGATAGAGCACTCTGTGATTGTAGTTAGATGCTGTAAATTCTGGTTTTTGTCATGTCAACAATTTTGTACTTTGAATAGCTCATTACTCTGGTACTTTGAACACTCCTTGTGTGTGTGCAATAGCATTTTGACTCCATTTACATTCACCTGAGTTGCACTGGTGAGCAATAAATGGTGAAAATGCGTAAAAGTATGTAGCATTCTATATTCTTCTTCTGACTTTAATTCCAATTAAATGAGGCTGACCATGCCAACTAATATTCCACCTTGATCTACTTCTGACAGGAGTTTTCAAAGATTGTATTCCTTCTGCTGACCTCAAATCTCCTATTATAGGCAATAGTACTTAGCAGCCTCAAAATGCAGTCTACAAGGCAACAGGTGGTCTAAGCAGTCCGACGTCCTATAATAAAGTAGCGACGTGCTCATACTTCAATTCTAAAGGTTTAAAAACATGCCTGCCTGAATTAAACACTCAAAGAATCTCGGTATGAAAGTTGACCACTACAACGGTGACAGTGGGGTACTACGCCCACTTCACACCTCAAGCAGCTTTTAGTAAAACATCGCAAAAATTCTTACCGAACTGGAGATTCTATACGTGCAAAATAAAAGGGAAAAATTCTTAGGTAAAGACTCACCTGACATTGCGATTTATTGACCCCTGTTATAATGCTGAGCAAATTCTCAGACTTTGATTGAACGTACGAGTCAACCAAGGAATTCAAAAGGGACGCATCTTTCGAAGAGTACAAATTCTCATGGATAACCTGTTTGATCTTTCCAACCACTTCTATTTCCCCAGAGTCTAAAAATTTTAGCAACTCAGCACTTCCTGCTTGCTCGTTCATGCCGTCTTGAAAGCAGGTTCTTTCCAGGAAAAGTTACAGCGTGGACTCATGCAGTGCAGCTAAACTTCGGGCCTAACAGCACTTCCAACTCCTTTATCGTAAGCGAAAAGCAAGCTGATCCACGACACTCGTGGCATTAATCGAAATGATGGCTCCTTTACTGACTGAAACTGCTCTCCCCCATGCTGTCATTTTCATCTGATAAACTACGAAATTGAGCGTTTGCCAACCATTTGGCATGGCCTCATTACCACGACCACAATGACACCATTTTTTGTTACTCTGATTTGTCACAAGACGAGCCTCATTTGAAATTACTCACTGGACCAGCCTCTCTTTCGAAGCAAGGATTTAGTTCCGGCTTATGGTGCCAAAGTATCGATTGACCCTGCCTTTCCTTGGAGCTCACCAGTGGTGGTCCAGAGTGGCTCCTGCAGTTTAGGCAACTCTGGAGGCCAATTTATCACCCAGGCTGGTGCAACGAAGAGATCATTTCACCATGGCGCCTGACACTGCCCTGAAAACAATGTGGCAGAGAGGCTGTCTACTTGCCAAGAAATGGACTGAATAAAACGATGAACTGACCGTTAAAGAATTCCTTTTACTTTGCACTGAATAGTCTTCCGTATATTTCGCAGCCGTTATTATTGGTGCTATGGTGCAGTGGTTCGACGTGGGGACTTCTAACACAGGGGTTTCAAGTTCGTGTCACAATAAAAACACCATTTATGATGACTTCAGTGAGAAGCTACCTCAAGAAATCCCCCGAAAAAAAGCACAGAGCCTTGTCTCTGGGTTCTTATAAGCACAAAATCAAGTATACCGCTGTTATTTTGCTTTCATTTGAGAAAAGTCAATAGCTTCCTTTTCTGTTCATTTTCGCCGGAAAATGCTCTATTTCAAATCAAATACAAGCTCCAGAATTAGTCAATCATTGGAGGAACATCCATTTTCATGTCAATCTTCACTTATATCAACTCCTTGCAGCACTGTCCAATGTAGCAATGCCACCATAATAGATAGAGAGGAGAACGCTTTCATCATATCCATGATGCCACGGTAGGCTCCCAGCACTCAAGAAGATGAGAGATCCTCCAAAAGTGAGAAACTGTTGACTCTTCAACCTGTGAACTAACATTTCGTTACTTAATGGCTGAAATTGGCATCAACCACAAGTTTTTGCTGCAAAACCAGAATGATGAATATGAAATATGAATGAGTTTGTCAAGAATTATGGCGGTTTTCGAAAGATTTGCGTTATGATTAAATTCTTAATTCAAGAAAGCAAGGAAAGAGTAACGTGTAGTTAATTATGGAACACCCTTCCTCCCTCATTCATGGCTGATTGTAAAAAAAATGTAGCTATCATTTTGATTTCAAAATCTCTCCTAACTCTGGTTCTAGTAGTCATTTGGTGAGTGCTTTCTTAAATTGACAGAACAATTTGAGCCTCTGGATTTCCTTGCCATGGCTTGAAAATTGACTTGCGTTGGTGACACACTTGGTGCTCCTTTCCATACAGCCAATGTAGTCATCTTGTTATATGAGAATCAGTTATTCGTGATTTTTTTTTAGTGAGTTATATTGGGGAAAGGCCATGGTGGCCTATGCAATGCCTCAATAAAGAAAGAAAGAAAAAAGCGAATGCTAAGAGGAGAGAGAGATCAGATCACGTTTATTGATCTTGGATTTGAAAGATGGCATGTTGTAAGCTTTAGGAAAGCAAGAGGAAGGCAAGACGTTCCATAAGTTGCATGTTCTAGGGATGAATGACGATTTGTGGGACAGAGCTCGTGGATTAGGCAGTGATACTTGAAAAGGATGTCAATGAGTTGAGCTTCTGGTGGTCCTGACACGCCTCAGAGGAACTGGAATAATCTCCCTGATCTCCTGACAGAATTGCCCGTGAAAGCATCTATAAAAGATAGAAAGATCTCCAACTAAACGACGATGGAAAAGAGGTTAGAGAGATTTGGTGAAATTAGGATTATTGATGAGACGAATGGCTTTGGACTGGAATTGTCAAGAAGACAGAGAGTAGATTTTGGAACACCACCCCAGACGTGGGAGCAGTACTCTAAAGAAGGACGGATTTGGGACTTGTATATAGATAGAAGGTGAGAAGATGAGAAAAACCCGCAGGCTCTGGCGAGGAAACCGAGCTTTTGAGGTGCATGTTTAGCAAGGGAATGGATGTGAGTTTTCCAAGTGAGATTAGATTAAAGAGAAAGACCAAGCTGTGTGAAAGAAGTTGAAGTGTCTAGTTTATTGCCATTCATAAGGAGAGGTGGAAAGTTTTGGTTATGTTTACGTGAAATAGCAGCCTGATTTGTCTTGCTTCGGTTGAACGAAACTAGGCTGTCTTTACCCCACTTCTCAATAACTGTCAGATCATTGGAGAGAAGCGAGGCTGAAATGTTTTTGTGGAGTTGGATATCTGTGGAAGCATGATCATTTGGATTGAATGAAAATGAAGAACTTAGGAAGGTATCATCAGCAAAGGAGTGAATGCTAGAGGACGTAGAGGTGTGCAGGTCATTGCTGAAGAGAATGAAGAGCACAGAGGAGATGACAGAGCCCTGTGGTACACAAGCATTGATTGAGTGCAGATTAGAGAGGAAGCCATCCACTCTGATGGCAATTGATCTACCAGAGAGGAAACTATCAATCCATTTAATGAGAGTGTGATGGGAATCAAACATGAATAGTTTAGCAAGAAGACCCTTGTGCCAAACGCGATTAAAGGCCTTGGAGATATCGAGAGAGATTACTCTGCTCTCACCACAGGATTATAGAGCAGAGGACCAGTCATGGACAGCATAAGCAAAAAGATCACCAGTAGATCTGGCTTTTCTAAAGACATACTGGTGATCATAGAGAAGATTGTTTGTTTCAAGGAAGGTAAGAAGTTGTTTAGTGATGATGGTCTCCATTGATTTAGAGATGAGGGAAGTGATTGCAATGGGATGATAGCTGAGTGGATTAGATTTGTCGCCTTTTTTGGGATAGGAAAGACGTGGGCTTGTTTCCATAAGGTGGGAAATGTGCCAAGAGTGTAGGAAAGCTGAAGTTGTTTGGAACAGGGATAAGTTCAGGAGTACAGGTTTTGAGAACTATTGCTGGAATAACACCAGGGCCTTTGGATTTGTAGGTGTCAAGCTGGAGAAGGGGTTTTCGGACTTTTCGTGTGGAGAGCTTAATGGGTGACACAGTAAATTTTGAAGGGGGGAAACGATTTGGTTGGACCACATCGTCGTTCAGGTTGGAGTTGGAGGCAAAGACTGACGCAAAAAGATTGGCCTTGGATAAGGGGGTGGTAGAAGAAGAGTCAGAGTTGTTTTTTGTGGAGGGAAATATGATTGACAAAAGTTTTGGGAGACAAACAACTTTGGCCATTGACCAAAAGGAGCGAGAGCCAGCCTGGCAGGAAGCAATTTTATTGTTGATGCGTTGGACAAAAGATGATTTGGCATTTTTTATGGCTTTGGAGCAAATGTTACATGAGTGGATGAAGTAACTTCTTGAATGTTTGGTTCAAAGTCGCTTCCATTCCTTGATGTAGTGCTTTTTGCTATTCACAGCTTTGGCGCACTGTGAATGGAACCACTTAGGGGATTTTTTTACCATGCTTGTAAGAAGAGGGAATAAAAAGATCCATGCCAAGAAGTATTGCGTCGGCGATGAAAGAAGCAAGAGAGGAAGGATCATTTGAAAAGCCTGAAGACCAAGGGTAAGAAGAGTAAAAAGTGCGAAGGGAGTCCCAGTCAGCCTTGCTGTAGTGGAAAACTCTTTGCGGAGCAAATGGTCTGTCCAGGTGAGGGAGAAAGTCATGCCGTAAGGTTATGAGACAATGATCAGAGTTACCAAGAGGAGAGCTAACGGTGGGAGGAGAGTAAATGCTAGGATTAGATGTGAGGAAAAGATCGAGAGTATTTGCTTTGTCTCCTGCACGATCAGGAACGCGTGTCGGCTCTGAAATCACCTGTGTCAAGTCATTGACAATGGCAAAGGCCTCAGCTTCCCGACCAGCAGGGTTGGAGACATAAGAGGAATAGGAGAGCCATTCGGAGTTGTGGACGTTGAAATCACCAAGAACAATGACTTCAGAATGTGGAGATTGTAAAGTGATGGTTTCGATTGATTTAGAAAGGTGGTCGAAAAGAAGTTCATGGTTTTTTAGTTAGGAGAGCGGTATAGAGTGCAAATGTATTTTGTGGTATGAGGAAGGGAAACTTTCAACCAGAAGATTAGAAATATTGAATTGTTTGAGGTGTAAGGTCTGCACATCAGAGCGAATAAATGCACAAACCCCACCATTAGGGAAGAAAGAGGAAAATGGCTCATAACCTGGGCATTTGAGGCGAGGAGAGAGAATGGTGTTGTCATTGGGATTGAGAGGTTTGACTTTTGTTTCGGTGAGGAAGAGAGCGTAGGGGCACATGCATTGGAGATGATGGTGTACTATAGATAGCCATAGATAGCCATAGATAGCCATAGGTAGCCATAGATAGCCATAGATAGCCATAGATAGCCATAGATAGCCATAGGTAGCCATAGATAGCCATAGATAGCCATAGATAGCCATAGGTAGATAGATAGATAGATAGATAGATAGATAGATAGATAGATAGATAGATAGATAGATAGATAGATAGATAGATAGATAGATAGATAGATAGATAGATAGATAGATAGATAGATAGATAGATAGATGGATAGATAGATAGATAGATAGATAGATAGATAATTAAAACGATTATCGTTCAACACTTAATTTGACAGTAACGTAGAATATCACAACGTAATCATAATAGGAGCATACATAATTTTATAGAAAAGAATCTCCTGATGGGATCGATTTTAGGTGCTTAATCAGCACTTTAATTGGTTCGATAACAATTAAAAATGCCACAGACACCTCTTATTGAGGAAAAGTCCACCCATCGTCTGAACTCGTCCGATCCGTCCCACACGACCTTATTCAATTTTACGTCATAAATAGGATTTGTATAAGGGCACGCGATGTTGGGATCCCTTTACTTGATTCGCAACTCGCGTGAGCATCGCGGCCAAGCCCTCTCAACTTAAGTTCAACTTCTAACTACATCAGGAAGGTATGTATGCACTATATTGCAATGATATTAGTGTTTGATTTTACTCGTAGATTTAGCACAGGTTACTGTTTCGTTATTTCGTGCAAACTACTGTTCTTAGTTATGCAACATGTGGTATCAATGTCGGCCTAAATTGCTGTAAAGTCACGGCAAACTGTTGACGATATCTGTTTTATTCAAAATTTTAACCATAAAGTCAGTATTTTAATGCAAGGTGAAATTGATATCGTCGCTTTTGATCGGCTGATTTGTGCCAGTGATTCCCAACTTGAATCAGCGGAACGGCCAGGGAAATTGTATCACCGGCCTAACGTGTTCTAGCGGCATCCGCCTAGCTTGAAGCTTTTTGACGGACGTTTCTTGTTTGGGTGCCTGTTTGGTTGCTTGTTTTGTGGAAAGAATTAGGACCGGGAAGTAAAGATTAGATAAACTATCCATTTAAAGGTACTTAGAATGAGGTCCCACAAAAAGAACTGAAACATGCAAAAGGCAGTGGTGGTGATAGCCTGAATTTATGACTGTGTTACCCCAAGGTGCGAATAGATTTCCATATTTCTCTTCATCTATCATAGTTCAAGCATTCACTTCAGATTACAAAGCAGCAAGAAATGATATGTTGCGAACTTGCAGTGGATTAAAAACCATCATTTATGTAAATGACCCAAATGAAATGTATTTTTACAATGAATTGTGTTTGATAGAATGGGAAAGAAAGACTCCGGTGCTATTCCAGAAGGAGACGCCACCAAAGGTGCTAAAGTTTTCAAACAAAGATGTCTTCAATGCCACAATGTTGAAAAGGTAACCCAATCCTTTGCCATCTTTCACAGTGACCCATCACTGTAAACAGTTGTTGCTGAATTGCGTGACATGATTACCCCATCAACCGCATTCCATCAGGTCCATAGTTGGTGAATGTCCTCCTGCAGGAGGTTTAACGTGCGCATTGCTTGCCTTTCGGCATTTTTTCCCTTCGCCATCTTTTCCCTTCGCCATCTTTCCCCTTCGCCATCTTTCCCCTTCGCCATCTTTCCCCTTTGATCTGGGCTTGGAATTGCCTTCAGACACCATTTTAGATCTCAGATTTCCTCATCACCAGAATGATTTCATTATACAGTTATAGTTTTTGTTGTTATAAGGAATTCACTTCTAATTGTACATTGTGGAAAAAGTAGAAGAGTTTTCAAAGCTGATAATGGCCTTGAATTGTTAAAAGTAGCTTGTGGAAGTAGTTACGTAACCATTACTTAAAATCTGAGGATTCTCTTACAGGGACTTTGGGTATCATTTCTCAAGCCATGGTAGCATTTGTTTTTGTGACATTAGACCATGTGCCTTTGCCCATGCGCTAGACTCAATGTTCACCCAAGCCGTTTGCAACAATTGCATGTTTTAATTATGCCCATCTACCTGAATTTCTACTTGGATGCAATGATCCAGTTTTCTCCAAGCAACATAAGTTGTGACTCATTTGGAGGGCAGCCTCTTAATGGATATTGTCTACTCATTGCATATTGTCATCTAAGATCATAGGGTAGATCCACAGACCAATCTAAGTAGGCTTTGACCGGAGAGCTATTTTAAAGGATCTTGCG